>JAXDDX010000296.1:0-27500 GCA_034670405.1 Hoplostethus atlanticus | reverse complement strand
CGCAGCATTGGAAATGTATTGGGGGGGGGCGTCTGATCATTCCCAGGTCCTGAAACGTTTGGAAGTCAAACAAAACGTTGTGTATCGGTACACGTTCGTGAACGGAGATCTTCAAATCCTTCAGATACCATTACTGTCATTACTTAGATTTTTCACTCTCGTTGTTTCATGTTGCTTTGTGCATTTTCTTCTTTTCAAACTGTAAAAAGTGAGAATCCAGAGCAGCAGTCAGGTCTTGCACCACAACGCACTCGGCAGCACATTGGCACCACATTGCCGAGTTACTTTTAACCAAGAGTAACTGTGTAACACGACTAGTTACTTTTTAAGCTCGGTAACAAACCAACACACACACACGACAACACTTTTCATAGCTGCGTGTCATTTGGAGACGGTTCGAGATGTTGAAGGTCTGGAAACATGGTCAGCGTGGAAAGTGGCACAAGTGGAGCCCTGCAGGAATGCCGCCTAGTTGCACGGTATTCCAGGGAAAAGTCATGGAAACATTTGTGCGAAATGTTTGTTGCGTTTGTTGCTGTCAAACTGTCTTGATGTACCGTGGGTGTTTGTTGAAATAAAAAAGGACCGAAAGCACGTTGTTGCCGTGTGTGTTGCAGGGTGTTAGTGTGAAGTGTTTAATGGGGGGGAGAGGGGGGCGGGGTTTAACGGAGCGGGTGTTTGAACCGGCAACCGCAAGCGCAGGGCGGTTTCCTTTTTAGACGCGATGCTGCACTTCTGTTCTCCGGATTAATGGCCTGGAAATTCACACCAAATGTAGGAGTCACCAGTCAACGCTGGCATGTGCTGAACAGAAGGGAACTGTGTGTGTGTGTGTGTGTGTGTGTGAGAGAGAGAGAGAGAGTGTGTGTGTGTGTGTGTGTGTGTGTGTGTGTGTGAGAGGTTTCCCTGTGATCTTTATGAACACTCCTGCGGTCACCTCGGCGGTTTGAGCCCAACGTAGCCGGAGCAAATGAAACTCATTACATCGTTTACGAGTTCGGAAAAGGAGAGACGATTGAAATTCTATCTCATAAACTGGGTGAGGGGGTTGGGGGGGGGGAGGAGGTGAGGGGGGAGGGAAGGGGGGAGAGCGGGGGGTTCACGGTACCGGGCAAGGGTTGTAAACATGAGAGACGTGAGAGACTTGTGTGTGTTTATATCGTTCTCTTTGCTTCTCTCGGAGTGAAATTGGGAAAAAACCGCGGCGCCCCCCCGGGAGGATTCGGGGCGACACTGGAATCCCCGGATTGCATTTCTCAAAAAGCGAGAGCCGGGATCGGGATCGGGATCGGGATCGGGATCGGGTTCCGGTGCGACACCGCGGAGACAAAACAAAGCTGGTTTTGGTGGAAACCGGGTCTCGTAGCCTGTTTACACCGGGACAACGCCTTCAGCTTTGTCCTACATTTTTTTCCCTCAGTTCTGCAAGATTGGACCTGCAGGATTGTGTCTCTCCAGCTGGTGCATCATGGGAATGTTACGCTGCTTTTCGTCCGCTTTAAATCCTATTCACGCGGGACTGAGATTATCCGGGGATGTGAGCTAATTGCAGAGATCAATGATTTTAATCCCGCGTTAATCTGCCATGTCTGACATTTGTAAAGTAAAAAAAACACAAAATGATGTAGCGTATTTTGGCGACGTCTCCTGGTAACACTGATCCCACGTCGGTCAACCCCCCTGAGGGCCCCACATCAGCTAGACGGCTCCAGTCTGGTAGTCGTCATGTAGAAAACAAGAGGGTGTATTGTTTGCGTTCTGCTCAACAGGTTTTTATCTCGATGTCTTCCTGTTTTGGTTTCTTTTTTGTTCTGCCGCCATGTGAAAAAAACAAAACATCCCCAACGACTTTTCATGCAAATGTCCGCCCGGCCCCTGATTTGCCTAGAGGACGATCTGACCTTCCTTGTCGATGAGTTCAGACGAAGGGCGGCGGCGTTCCTCCTTCCTGTTCGGGAGTGTCGCCGGGCTGCAGGCAGATTTGCATCGCGGTCGAGTCGAGTCCGTTTTGTGTTTCGGCTCGTTTTTTTCCCCAGAACGCAGCGGCCCGCGTGGCGTTCACTTCCTGAGGTTCAGGCGGTAGGAGCGTGTTGTGATGTCATCGTGTTAGCCCGGGGTTGTTTATCCCGGTCATTCTGTCGCCGGCGCCACGGTCGAGGGCTTGAACGGATCTTGATGGAAGTTGGACAAAAAAGAAAAGTAAAAACCGTTTGTTTGATTTGCATAACGTCTCCTCTGGGGGAACAAAGCGGCGAGGGCCTCCGGGGGCCTCGAGGGGGCCTCGGGGGGCCTGGGGGGGCCTCCGGGGGCCTCCGTCAACATGTGAAGTGTCTCCGGTCAATGGCGGAGGGGATTTACTGGCACAATAAAGACAGATGCCACCTTTTATCCGCTTAACGGAAGAGAGGCCGAGCGCGTGGCACTTGACCGCAACGACGCACGATGTAATGACGCGCCTTCTATTGACGACGGCCTATTGAGATGAATGGTGAGGACTGAATGGATGGGAGGCGAGGCGGGGGGGGGGGGGGGGTTTGGGGTTGGAGTGAATTGGTCCAGGTTGGTTCCTCCCCAGTTTTCCTTTTCGCAAACAATCGGTTAAGACAGGCTGGACGAGAACTGACTCAGGATCAGGGTGTTGTGTTGGACTTTGACCTCCTTCTCCTTTAAACGGTCCGGCGAGGGACGAGAGACATCGGCTGCTTCATATGAACGAGAGAGAGAGGGTTTAGAGCCGTACACTAGCCTGTCATACTGATGAAGATGAGGAGACGGACCGTAAATTCATCCATTTTTCATGATGCTAACGAAGAGTTTGGGGTACCTGAAGGGCCCTTGGGCAAGGCATCAAACGCCTCACTGTTCACTCATTGAAGCTGCATCAGCCAAATGCCTCAAAACGTAAAAAATCAATGTTATTGATCGTCTGTTTCCTGATTCAGAGCCTATAGACTGGTTCCTGTCTGTACAGTATCCACAATGCATCAGTTCATACCTTCTGACCGTATTGACAGACATATCGGTAATATCTCATCAATATCTATAACAACACCAGTCATGTTGTTCTCTGTGAGGTCCGTTTGAGTCCTGATGGAGTTTCAGCTTCAGAACATCTGCCGCTAGGAAGCAGCAACTTCCAAACCCTGGAGAGGATCGGCCCGGACACGGAGCGGGGCCGGACTTCCGGAAGCTGTCGTATAACTTTTGCTGTATTTCAACAATAAATATGTTTATCTTCTGTCACATCTTTTGCTGTTAACCGTTAAAATCAAACTCCAACTGAAACCACCGACATGCTAACTAGCTAGCGACGGCTAACGAAAGCCGGTTGCATTCTCCCACGCTGTTTATGGTTTAGTTTAGTTTCAAGTCTTCGCAGTGCAGAAAGGACCCAATGAAAATCCTACAGTCCCTTCAGGTTGCCGGGTAGCATCTCGGTGTCCAAGTCCAGACACAACCGATAATTAAAGTTCCTCCTTATCTTGTACTTATTTTTCTTCCAGTCCCTGTAAATGGATGATTATCCAATTCCAGACATTAACCCTTCACAACATCACAGACGCCTCGAGGAATTACTCAAGTCTCTTATTTTTCCAGTTGTCATCCAATCTCACCACCACTGGATCTCCACTGGGTTTGTGATAGTGTTGAAGTTCAAAACTGGTTATGTTCATAAGTCTAAATGTATGTATGTATGAAATGTATACATTCATGTCAGTTGCCTTTTGGTGGGAACTCATTGAAGAAAAAATCGCACAAAAATCGGGGGAAAAAAAAAAAAGTTGTTCTTTGGCCCCGCCCACTGAAGTTGAACTCAGCCAATGAGATTATTTCTGCCTCCAGAGTGTTTGTGTGTGTAGATGATCCACAGAAAGAAATCCAGTGCCAGGTTTTGGGATGGCAGCCTGCCGGACGCGCACCAGCCCTGTCACTGAGAGAGAGAGAGAGAGAGAGCGAGAGAGGGAGAGAGAGGGAGACATAATGCGGTTGATTCAGCAACAAGCCCATTGAGGAGCTGACTAACCCTCCAGAGTCCAGACAGCCGCTCTGCTGCCCGCGATGCTCTGACAGCGCCTCGCATTTCCACGGACTTTAGTTTTTATTATTATTATTATTATTTTTCCGCGTTTTCTAAAAAAATAAGAGCAGATTATTGTGACTGGTTTCCATTCCCACCACCGACAGCAGGACCGGACCTGACTCCCGGGATAACCTACTTTCTGCCGGACTGTCAAGCTGCAGCTGGGCTCTTCTCTGAGGTTGGTCCGTGTTTCCTCGTTTATATCATCACTGTTGAGCTGCTCTGGTTAAAAGTATTTTCTCCTCCTCACAAAACATGTATTTATTTTTACTCTCTGACTAGAAAGTTGTTTTAGGAAGGTAAACCCACCTGAAATCAGTTAACACAGCTTTAAAGCGGATTTATTTCACCCTTAAAGATATAAATTCATCACAAATGTTCCAGTGAGGAGGACAGACTGATGGGAATGATCTCTGGGTGGGTTTTCTTACGGGGAAAAGTCAAAATCCTGAAAATGTGTTTTTTATCACATGACCTTTTATCACCTTTTATTATTTACTACATCAGTGAACATGTCATGTCAGTGAACAAGATACTTGATGGCAACTAGTGAACATGATTGAACTAACTAGTTAACTTGAGTCCTTTAAAACAGCAACAATTTAGAGGCTGTAAAAGAGAGACAGTGTTTTATTACAACATGAGTATTAGAATGAAAGCATGCAAGTTTGTTTTTCTGAATCAAAGTTTCCCACGTTGGAGCAAACAGATGAAACACGGGGGGGTTCAGCAGCCCGTCCCCTTCCTGCAGACGGGCTTCATCAACCGCCTTCAATTTCCTCCTCGACGAGCTGGAAAAAACACGGAGATGGAGGCAATTAAAACAATTGGTTAATGCATCACGCTGAGGCGGCATATGGTGTGTGTACGTGTGAGTGTGTGTGCGCGCGCGAGTGTGACAGATTGACGTTTCAATTTGCTCGTCACGCTTTAATTGAGTAATTGAAGTCGCCGTTGTGTGTGTGTGTATGTATGTGTGTGTGTGTGTGTTATTCCTACAGGGACTCATACTGTGTCTGGTATTCCAGCTGATAGTGACCTTATGGTATTTGATCTCCTATGGTATCCCTATAATATTCCTATGATATCACTATAGGAGTTTATCGTGACCTTATGGTACTGTATAGCTAGATACTGTATGTCCTATGGTATCCCTATAGTATTACTATAGGGACTAATAGTGTGTCTATGGTGCTCAATAGTGAGTTTATAATGACCTTATCTTACTTTGTGGTCGTTTTTTAATCTCCTATGGTATCACTACAATATTCCTATAGTATTCCTATAGGGAGGTAAAGTTTTGCTGTGGTATTCTATACCATCCCATAGTATTATTATAGGATTACTGTAGTTATTTGTCGTAAAGGCGGCAGGGAACGAAGACTTTATTGCTGATAAACGAAATGGACGTTTCCAAATGTTGCAGCCCAGCCTCGCGCCAAGACGGCAGCCTGGACTGTTCATACCATCATTACACCGGGAAGATTTCACAATCTCATAAAACCGGTGGAAGAACACAATGAGTCATGTTGACTGTGAACAGGGAAAAACATTGGCCCGGCTCCAGTTCAACACAGCATCCTCCCCTCGGTCCCCCTCTGCTCACCAAAATAAAATACAGCAGGCTTGGGAATAGAGCAGCATCCCATCCATCCTCTTCAGAGAGCAGCAGCAGGTTGTGTTTCTACAGGAAGTCTCCTAATACAACCTGGAGTTCTCACTTCGCTCCCGTAGTCGTCTTTCTCCAGGACTTTAAATGCCTCCTGTGTTCTTGTAAAAGTTTACTCGACTTGCAGACCCACATTTCGCAATCCCACTCGGAACAATGCGTTTCTGCTGAGGACAAACGGTGGAAAAAGCCACAGGGACCAAGTTGTGTACACAAGGTTTCTTCTGACCAAACTCTGGGATCGTTTATGTTTCTTTACAAGTTCTGAAACCAGGCAAGTCCGGAGAGTTTCGCTCCAAAAATAAACCACCCAAATTAAAACAAACAATGGTGCTTTTTAACGTTGGTGGAAACAAAATTGAACTTGAATCCCCAGAAATCCTGTAACGTGTGACGTCAGTGAACTCTCCCAGCCCCTCTTTGTGCTGTCGGTTGGTGAGACAGGTGTGTTTTGACATTGAGGATAGAAGCTGACTCAAATACTCCATACAACAACGTCAACAACAACAACAACAATAACTTCTAGAGATGCTGAAAGATGAACTTCAGGTCATGACTTTTATTTTGAAATAAGAAATCTTTGAACGTTCATCCATAGTCTTCTTTCTCTCTCTCTCTCTCTCTCTCTCTCTCTCTCTCTCTCTCTCTCTCTCTCTCTCTCTCTCTCTCTCTCTCTCTCTCGCCCATGTTTGTGTCCCCTGAACTCAACGTGCTGGGAAGCTGTTGAGCAGAGACACCATGTGCAGCCTGGCCCTGACAGTAATCAGTCAATGAATAATGAACACACACACACACAAAGACACCAAACAGCTGTCAATGGCAGGGAGTGTGTGTGTGTGTGTGTGTGTGTGTGTGTTAACTCTATCAGCCCAGTGCAGCTGCATGCCTGCCTGTAGCAATTATGTTCTCCCTAAATAAGAGCCAGGGCTGGGAGGAGGAGGAGGGGCTGAGTGTGTGTGTGTGTGTGAGTGAATGAAAGAGAGAGAGAGTGAGAGAGCGAGCAAGGGAAGGGGCAGAGAGGATCGGCACATATTATTAAGCGATTAACTTACTCAAAGGATAGCCGTGTGTGTGTGTGTGTGTGTGTGTGTGTGTGTGTACACAATGCATCCCGCAAAAAGACTCTTAGAAGCTCATGTTAAAGTCCCTGAGCTGGTTTATATTACACAGTTCAAACAGCATGTGTGCAGCAACACACACACACACACACACACTGCATTTCATTGGCCTTTTTACCTCTGCTCACATCTAAATCACATTTTCTCTGCATCTCACTGTCGCACAACATTTCATTTACGCATCCTCACACTGACTTTCTCTCTCTCTCTCACACACACACACACACACACATAATCAGACATATGCTCTGTTCTCAGGCCCATATGTATTTATCCAGCCATGTGACCCAATCACTCTCGAGACTCTCAAAAGCCCCGTTGTGTTGTTAACTACACACACACACACACACGTCTATATACACTCACTAACCCTGCAAGTCTTTTCCCTGTGGCCTTTTCATGGTTAATTTGCTGCTCAATAGGTCAAGAGGAAAAGCAGACATCAAGAGAACACACACACACACACACACACACACACACACACACACACACCCCCCGAGTCATGCGGCTATCCTCTAGTCCAGACGAGGGTCGCCTTGTGTTTCCCAGACGGATCTCTGCTCCGTGACTGGCTGAGATTTACCGAGTCATAAGAACCGAACAACGACTCGGTGGTTCATCGAGTCTCTATAACTCTTCATCGAGTCGATCAATAATCAATCAGACGTTTACACCGGAGATGACTTCCTGACTAAGAGTGTAGTTTTAAGAAGTATTGACTGTCTTCTTGAGCGTCTAGTAGACTGTCTGTTGTCCCCATTTGATGACATCACATAACCTCTCCCTCTCTCCCTGGCCCCTCCCCCCTCGCAGGCTCCGTCTTTCCCCCGGTGATGACCTCGCTGCTGTTCCCCGGCAACGCCCACGCTGCGATGAAGGACCTGTCCTCCTCCTCCTCCCCCCTCACCTCCCTGCTCCACTACCCTTCCTCCAAGACCTCCGCCGCGCCCTTCTCCCCGTCCTCCTCCCCTCCTCCTCCTCCTCCTCCTCCCCCGGGTCGTCCCTGTCGCCGGCGCCGCTCTCCAAGCCCCAGCCCTTCTGCCTCCAGACGGGCCCCCACCTCCTCGCCAGCATGCAGCTGCAGAAGCTCAACTCGCACTACCAGAGTCTGTCCGGGGCGTCGGCGGGGCACCACCCGGCGTCCGGCGGCGCCCAGAGGGGCTTCGGCGGCTCGGCGCTGGGCGCGGGGGCCGCCCAGATCCTCGGCCCCGCCGGAGGGGGGCTCGGCGGAGGCGGCGGCGGGGTGGGCGTCGGCCTCGGCGTGGGGAACCAAGGCTCCGGCGCCGGCGGGATCATCGATTTCGACCCGGTGGACGAGGAGGTGCTGATGTCGCTGGTGGTGGAGCTGGGGCTGGACCGGGCCAACGAGCTGCCCGAGCTCTGGCTGGGGCAGAACGAGTTCGACTTCATGTCAGACGTGCCGGCCGGATGCTGACCTCCGAGGAAAACACACCCAAACCTCAGATGGCGTGAAAATGGATCGACAAAGCGAGAGAGAAGACTCGCTCTCTCTCGCTTTTTTTCCCCTCTTTCCTCCCTTTTCCTGGTTGATGGGGGAAAGAGACACCGAGCGACGGAGAGATTGATTGATTATTGTTTTTGTTGCGTTCATATGGTGACGGAGAGTCAACCGTTTCCTTCCTCGTCATCCAATCAGCACGTCTTTTCTTTTCTAGGATGAAACGATCCGAGCTGAAAGACTCATTCTGCCTCTTCCCTTTTTAAAATGTATTTTTCTAAAAGAAGAAGAAGAAGAAGAAGAAGAAGAAGAAGAAGAAGAAGAAGAAGAAGAAGAAGAAGAAGAGAAACGAAGGACCGCAAGGATGAGAGGAGGACTTTGTTCTTTCCTCCATTTACTCCTTCGCTCCTAATGAAAAGAAAGTGATTGACGCGAGAGGGGGGCGGGAGGTGACGTCCCCCGACAAAGACGCACCTGTTGCACCCCTCCCCCCCTCTCCGTCTGGAGGTAACGGCGGAGAGAAACCACGCGGCGGCGGCGGCGGCGACGCTCGGACATGAAAGGATGACGAACACTAAGTTTCCTGTTTTTCTTAATGGACGATATTAAGACCGCGGCCTCATGGGAAAAGGGACTCCTGTCTCTCGGCGCCACAAAGGAACCGATTGTCTGAGAACCGGTTATCTCGATTTACTCGTTTTTTCTTTCTTTTTTTGGGGGGATTCAGCTGCACCGCTCGTATTCACAGGACATGTTATTTAAGACAGCGGATGATATCCATCAGGCCTCGGAGGGAACGAGCGCTCTGGTCCGTAATCAGTCAAGGAGTTAGATCAAGGAGCCTCGACTCTTTTTTTTTTGAGCATGGGACCCCGAATGGAGGAGCCTCGGGGGTCCAGACCCGGTTGGTTTCCTGACCCGGTTGGTTTCCTGACCCGTGGTTGAAGAAATCGCTGACTCGGGGTGGTTCAAAGTCAGATTGGTGTCAGCGATCCTGCAAAAAGACATCGAAGAAACATCGGGGAAAATGACCCCCTGCTGTGTTCGGCCATGTTTAGGAGAGGAGCGGCCTTAGGGAGGTTCCTAGGTGGAGGAAACGAGGTGGTGCACGCCCTCTGGTCGGTTCGCCCCAACAGACTTCCTCATCACCGCGTCGCTGATAAGGAACAGGAAGTGTTGCGCAAGACCGCTCTGACCCAAATACGCAAACTGGTTTTCCCTCCGCAGCGTCAGGCGGTTGGACATCCACATACAGGGTACCTGCTAGCTAACCTGCTAGCATCGCTCTGCTAGCATCACAAAGTTATTCATTCTTGACCCTCCGGCGGCCATGTTGGAGGACCACAGCTCAGCTCAACTGTGGCTATGAACAGCTGATTGTGTTTCTGAACGTGCAACTTCTCAACAAAGTCAAACAGACTGTGTGTGTGTGTGTGTGTGTGTGTGTATCTGACCTACATCTGTCCTGGTAAGAAGAGATGGAGGCTGAACTGTACAGCAGGAACAAAGGCCTTTCACCTCAACACAGTCTGTCTGTCATCTGGGCATTGTGTGTCTCCTGGACCACACACACACACACACACACACACACACACACACACACACACACACACCTGGAGATACACAGACACAAGCGGTGTGCAACCACACACTTGCATGTGAATGTGCACACACAGAGATACAAGCACCTGCACATGGGCGTGCACACACACACACACACACACACACACACACACACACACACACACACACCGGGCCAGGGGGATGGTATTACAACAGGGTAATGGGAGTAGCAGCCGTGAAACAGGCACTTGTTCAGTTACACACAGCCTGCACAGGGCATCGTGTGTGTGTGTGTGTGTGTGTGTGTGTGTGTGTGTGTGTGGAGAAAGAGCTAGTGATGTGAATGAGAAAAAGAGTTTGTGTGAGCGAAAGAGAAACTGAGTGAGCGAGAGAGTGTGTGTGTGTGTGTGTGTGTGTGTGTGTGTGTGTGTGTGTGTGTGAGTGAGTGAGTGAGAGAGAGAGAGTGTGAGGGGAAACTATGAGCAGCAGGTAACTCATCCACAGGAAGACCACTGACTGACAGAGGAAAAACCACACGGCGAGGCTCATTAATTTATTTAGCTTTCGACAGCATCGGCAGGTCGGCTTACACACACACACACACACACACACACACACACACACACACACACACACACGACCCCTTACTACCTGTTTTTGATGTTGATGAGGGTCTCAGTTACAGCCGATGAGGGAGTCGCCGAGCGCCAACTTTCCCTCTTTCTTTTCTTTCTTTAATGAAACTCGAGACGATCGGCGATTAATGAAAACCTGACGAAGGACGAGTCTGACGGGGGGGGCGGGGTCTTACTGATGGGGGCGGGGTCTGACGGGGGGGGGGGGGGGGGGGGTCACCTCGTTCTGTTGTTAAAGACAGGAAACAACGCTGCATGTCATCGCTCTGACGCGTCCCCTCGTCTAAATGGGTCAAAATAACAGTTTGTTCAAGTTCCTCAACGTTGTGTTGGGGTTTTGCCGCCGTCGTCCCCGGAGGTGAACGGCGAGCGAGGTTTGGTCGAGTTGTCTGAGGTCTCTCTTTTCCATTTCCTCTTCCTCCTGGCGTATCGCAGATCAACCAAACGTCTCCCCACAGATATTTGGTGTTGAATGTAAGGGGGAGCTGCTCCTGGGTCAGCCCCGTCGTTTTGTTATTGATCTGAAGCCGATCAGGTGCATTCTGGGACAGTAAAAAATCTGACGGGTGACTTTTTTTTTTCTTTTTTGAGCACGTTGACTTTCCATTCTGACCCGACTGAACCGGCTCCTCCCCGTGGGGCCCCGGTAAGACCTCGGCGATGTGTCACATGACAACAAAGGGCCCATTCAGACACGGGGCCCCGCCCACTTCAAGGCAACAAGCTGTCAATCAAGCGTACAAGACAATGTTATATAGAGACGGATAGTGCTGTGTGTGTGTGTGTGTGTGTGTGTCTGTGTGTGTGTGTGTGTGTGTGTGTGTGGAGGACGCAGAATGTATTAACTTACTTTCCCTCCGTCTGATGAAATTCCCTTCTTTGTTCTGCGGGTTTGTTTGTTTGTTTTCGGAGCGAAGCCGCTTAAACGCAACTTTCTTGGCAACTCCGGAGGGAAACATTGCTGGAGGAGTTGCTGAATCCGTTGCGTCGGAACATTTGACTAGACTGTCGACCCCCGGCTCTCCTCTCAGTTGTTGTTGTTGGGAATGCCGCAACCTCGACCGGCTGGAAACATTTAGCTAGCAGCAAATTCTACTTTAGACATTTGAAATCAAGCAGCACTCAAACTGTCAGGAGAAAACCTTGTATCTCCGCAAAGCTTTTCTGTAAGTCTCATTTTCAGATTGACATTTTGGATTCATTTTGTTTCATGAGGCAGCGTCTCTGGGCTGTAGGGTCGTGACACATCAAACAGTACCAGTGATGATAATATGATTTATATATTGTTACGAGGTTTTCACTCCACGGTGATGACTGGAAAACGTCCTCCAAAGTCCCTCGTCTTTGATCATCTTCTGTCGCTCTTTTTCGTTTGTTTTCTAATGATGAAATGATGAATATTATTCAAAGATGATTTTTTTTTTAAAAAGCACTTTTGCTCACCAGCTGTCACTTAAATCTATATGAATGTGTAAATGGAGATCATATTGAAAATGCTTGTATTTTTGTTACTTCTCTGAGTTTGGGGAAAAATAAAGAAAGCGAATCCTGAGCTGGAGCGTCTGTCGTCATTCAGGCTGTCTGCAGGATTCATTTAAAGACCTTTTTAATGTCAGAATGAAATTAAAAATATGTTCTGCATGACTGGACTGGTTTCTCAACGGTAGAACAACACCACACACTTTTTTAAGACCTCTAAACTTTAATTTAAGACCTAAAATGACAAATTAAACTGGATCCAAGACCATTTAAGGCCTTGAGTTTAGATTTTAGACATTTTAAGACCCTTTCAGGACCTGCAGGCACCCTGTCATTAGAGGAGACACATGAAGCAACAAGTACAGTCTGATAATACAAACAGGTTTACTTTAAAAACACCAAAAGTACTCGACAAGTGAAAGGACTACTGCTTCAAGTGGTGGAATGAGGTGAAACCAAGACCACGTTACAGGAGAAATAGATTTATTATCGATTAAGTGCAACGTCTGATAGTGTTAATGCAGTGAAAGCCGTGTGACTATCACCTGTTTTCTCAGCACTCTAAATACTGAACATTTTGCCAACTTGACCTCTTTCCAACTTCAGTGTGACGGGTAGTCACCAGGCCGTCTGAGGTCTGGGGTGACTCAGAGATGAAGCCAGCCGTTCAGCATCAGTGTTATTGTTGGATGCTGCATGACGTTACTTAAAGGTTGAGTTTTCAGAGTGTGTCCACCAGGAAGCCGGCGTCACACCGGGTTCCTGCACAGTCTCCATTTCAAAATGACACTCTTTATTCCAGACTTTCATTTATCGACTCGATTTTTAGTTTGGGAAATCTACCAATACTATCAATACAGCATTTGATAGTAGAGTCAAGATCACACTATAAACTCTGAATGAAAAACTCAATCAAACTCAATAATATTATATAAATATTATTATTATTGATCTATTATTATCTATTTGATTGACTATTGTTTTTTTTTTGCAGGTCACCTTTGATTTTATTCAGGTTTTGAACTTGTGTTGCCATTGGAATGTGTTTTTATTCACTTGCAGAAAGAATAAAAAAGTTTAATTGAATAAAATATGAAATGACAGTGGGTCTAAAACTACATTAAGCGTGTAGCGTATCTATCCATTCATGTTTCTGCAGACTTTTTGTCCAATTCCAAAACCTTTTCCCTTCATTCCTTCATTTTTCGCGCTTTTGCTGCCATCTAGTGGTGACATTGTGTAATGACACAGGCTCGGCGGTTGAGTACTTTATTCACCAAGTAATCCTACATTACATGTGGAGGGAATTTGCCTTGGTGTGATCGGAGCTGAGACAAACAGAAACACACAAAGTCCTTCTTACAGACATCGATCAGCTAGCGAGGACGTCCAGGACCTCGCACAAAGTGCAGAAACAGTGCAGGTCACACAACAAGACAGCAGGCCGCCACCGACGTGACCCAAATGGTATTTCCAAGAACTTTTTCATAGTTTGTTTTATGTTTTTAGAGACAACGAGCATCAGAAAGTCACAGGAAAGTGCTTGAAAATCGATTTAGTGTTCTTTCATGCTTTTGACAACTTCATGCTGTGAATTGTCCTTGTGGTAAATCGGTGCCCGTCCGGTTCTCCAGGTCGGTCAGAACAAATACCAACCATTATTTGCAAATACTGTTGGACAAAAGTCTACAGAAATATTGAGACAGTGGAAAGAAAATTGTTCTTTTTTTTTGGGGAACCCGTGAAATTTGTATTGACACTAGCTGGCAGTCCCAGTAGTGCACAACGAAACACCGCCAACCCAAACCGCCCGGGATGGGAGGTCGTTGGAAAAAGCTTCGCCACAAAAATGAAAAATCCACCATTTAAAAAAAACACTGACAATGACGCCCTCAGTAACTTAGGTATGAAACTCTTAGAGTTAAAGCTGCTGCACTTTAGGGATCGGATCCTTTTTAGACACGTTGGTTGATGAATTCACTTCGTTTGATCCAACAAAGTGAAAATACGAGAGCAGAATATGAACCTTCCATGTGACCGTAATACTAAACCCTTCACAGCCTCACTTCCAGCTGAAGACCTCCTGAATGAACATGGCACATGATCATATCAGATATACTTAGTCCTGTTAACCAATCCATGGAGATGATTGACAGTTGTCCTGCCTGTTCAGACGATCGACACTTTGGATGATTGACAGCTAACCCGTCCATTCAGGCGACTGAAGTCTGGTCAGGGCAGCTTCTGATCCACGGGTCTGCTTGCTCTCTCGGGTCCGGTGAGCTTGCCCTCGGTGGCGTCGTCGTGCTGAACGTTCTCCGCCGTCGAGTACTGCTCCAAGAACTCGATGAACTCGTCGTTGAACGGCCGGTCGAAGGGCTGCGTCTCCGGGCCGACCGGGAAGTCCGACTGGATGAGATAGGCGGCCGCCTGGAGGTACGCCTCCTTCACCGCGGCAGGAACCGTCTTCAGGACGTGCTGCCGATGGCCAGCAGGGAACGGGGTGTCATCATCTTAAGAATGAAATATAACACCAATTTAACAGTAGAAAAACACGTGAAAATGAAAAATCAAGACCTCTAAAACTGAATTTAAGACATAAAATGCTTCATTTAGCTGTATTCAAGACCAGAGCATATAATTTAAGACATTTGAAGACTTTTTCTGGACCCTTGCACCCTGATAAATGCTTTTGAGGGACCTTTTGTTTCCACAATTAATACTGAAACATTTCATTTCATGTCCGTTGTGGTTGAAAATAGTCAAATAATTGTGTCATGATGCTGAGCTCGAGTTAAAGGGTCTGGGATCAGCTTTGTTCTGACTCCCCATGTGGCGGGATGATGAGGACACCAAAACCCTGTGAACCCAAACAAGCCAAACACACAACTCTTCCACTCCGGTTCAGACCGAAGAAAAGTCGTACAGGGTGAGGAAGGTGTTGTAGTCAGGAAGGCCGGTGTAGTACTGTAGTACACGGAGAACGTCCTCGCCTTCTTCAGCTGCGTCTGAAACTCCCTGATCCGAGCAGCCGCCCTCTCCAAGTAAGCTTCATCGCTCTCCTCCTCCTCCTCCTCCTCCTCCTCTGTGTTCAGGAGCTGGGGTTTCTCCAAAGGAGGTTGAGAAGGAGGACAACGGAGAGAGTCACTTGAGGAAGAATCGCCAGCAAGCTTCTCCAACTTCTCCGAGGGCGACAGACTAGATGGAGATGTGGTCAGGTGACTAGCGGGAGATGTGGTCAGGTGACTAGCGGGAGATGTGGTCAGGGTGACTAGTGGGAGATGTGGTCAGGTGACTGGTGGGAGATGTGATCAGGTGACTAGTGGGAGATGTGATCAGGTGACTAGCGGGAGACGTGGTCAGGTGACTAGTGGGAGATGTGATCAGGTGACTAGTGGGAGATGTGATCAGGTGACTAGCGGGAGACGTGGTCAGGTGACTAGTGGGAGGCGTGGTCGGGTGACTAGTGGGAGACGTGGACAGGTGACCAGTTTGAGGCGTGGTCAGGTGACTAGTGGGAGATGTGATCAGGTGACTGGTGGGAGGCGTGGTCAGGTGACTAGTGGGAGACGTGGACAGGTGACTGGTGGGAGGCGTGGTCGGGTGACTAGTGGGAGGCGTGGTCAGGTGACTAGCGGGAGACGTGGTCAGGTGACTAGCGGGAGACGTGGTCAGGTGACTAGCGGGAGATGTGATCAGGTGACTAGTGGGAGATGTGATCAGGTGACTAGCGGGAGACGTGGTCAGGTGACTAGCGGGAGACGTGGTCAGGTGACTAGTGGGAGATGTGATCAGGTGACTGGTGGGAGGCGTGGTCAGGTGACTAGTGGGAGACGTGGACAGGTGACTGGTGGGAGGCGTGGTCGGGTGACTAGTGGGAGGCGTGGTCAGGTGACTAGCGGGAGACGTGGTCAGGTGACTAGTGGGAGGCGTGGTCAGGTGACTAGCGGGAGACGTGGTCAGGTGACTAGCGGGAGATGTGATCAGGTGACTGGTGGGAGATGTGATCAGGTGACTGGTGGGAGACCGTGTAGCGGTGCAGCTGTCGGGCCTCTCCTGCTCAGTTCCGCAGCTCTCCCCGTCCTCCTCTTCCTCGTCTTCGCTGGCTACAGTGTGGGAAATCTCCTCTTCCTCCTCTTCATCCTTGATGACCACTTTGAGCCAGGCCCCGGCCTCCACCATGAGAGACTCGGTGACCTGGTGAATGACACAAATGAGTTAGAACTACAATAATAGTATCAACAGCATTACTATTGTTATTAGTGGTAGTAGTAGCAGAAATATTGTTGTTGTTAGTAGAAGTAGTAGTAGTAGCAGTGGTAGTACCAGTAGTAGTAGTAGTGGTAGTAGTAGTAGTAGTAGTAATAGTTGTAGTAACAGTAGTAGTAATAGTTGTAGTAACAGTAGTAGTAACAGTCTCCGGGCCGACCGGGAAGTCCGACTGGATGAGATAGGCGGCCGCCTGGAGGTACGCCTCCTTCACCGCGGCAGGAACCGTCTTCAGGACGTGCTGCCGATGGCCAGCAGGGAACGGGGTGTCATCATCTTAAGAATGAAATATAACACCAATTTAACAGTAGAAAAACACGTGAAAATGAAAAATCAAGACCTCTAAAACTGAATTTAAGACATAAAATGCTTCATTTAGCTGTATTCAAGACCAGAGCATATAATTTAAGACATTTGAAGACTTTTTCTGGACCCTTGCACCCTGATAAATGCTTTTGAGGGACCTTTTGTTTCCACAATTAATACTGAAACATTTCATTTCATGTCCGTTGTGGTTGAAAATAGTCAAATAATTGTGTCATGATGCTGAGCTCGAGTTAAAGGGTCTGGGATCAGCTTTGTTCTGACTCCCCATGTGGCGGGATGATGAGGACACCAAAACCCTGTGAACCCAAACAAGCCAAACACACAACTCTTCCACTCCGGTTCAGACCGAAGAAAAGTCGTACAGGGTGAGGAAGGTGTTGTAGTCAGGAAGGCCGGTGTAGTACTGTAGTACACGGAGAACGTCCTCGCCTTCTTCAGCTGCGTCTGAAACTCCCTGATCCGAGCAGCCGCCCTCTCCAAGTAAGCTTCATCGCTCTCCTCCTCCTCCTCCTCCTCCTCCTCTGTGTTCAGGAGCTGGGGTTTCTCCAAAGGAGGTTGAGAAGGAGGACAACGGAGAGAGTCACTTGAGGAAGAATTGCCAGCAAGCTTCTCCAACTTCTCCGAGGGCGACAGACTAGATGGATGAGTGGGAGACGTGGTCAGGTGACTAGTGGGAGATGTGATCAGGTGACTGGTGGGAGACGTGGTCGGGTGACTGGTGGGAGGCGTGGTCAGGCGACTAGCGGGAGATGTGGTCAGGTGACTAGCGGGAGACGTGGACAGGTGACTAGCGGGAGACGTGGACAGGTGACTAGCAGGAGGCATGGTCAGGTGACTAGCGGGAGATGTGGTCAGGCGACTAGCGGGAGATGTGGTCAGGTGACTAGCGGGAGATGTGGTCAGGTGACTAGCGGGAGATGTGGTCAGGTGACTAGTGGGAGATGTGGTCAGGTGACTGGTGGGAGATGTGATCAGGTGACTAGTGGGAGATGTGATCAGGTGACTAGCGGGAGACGTGGTCAGGTGACTAGTGGGAGATGTGATCAGGTGACTAGTGGGAGATGTGATCAGGTGACTAGCGGGAGACGTGGTCAGGTGACTAGTGGGAGGCGTGGTCGGGTGACTAGTGGGAGACGTGGACAGGTGACCAGTTTGAGGCGTGGTCAGGTGACTAGTGGGAGATGTGATCAGGTGACTGGTGGGAGGCGTGGTCAGGTGACTAGTGGGAGACGTGGACAGGTGACTGGTGGGAGGCGTGGTCGGGTGACTAGTGGGAGGCGTGGTCAGGTGACTAGCGGGAGACGTGGTCAGGTGACTAGCGGGAGACGTGGTCAGGTGACTAGCGGGAGATGTGATCAGGTGACTAGTGGGAGATGTGATCAGGTGACTAGCAGGAGACGTGGTCAGGTGACTAGCGGGAGACGTGGTCAGGTGACTAGTGGGAGATGTGATCAGGTGACTGGTGGGAGGCGTGGTCAGGTGACTAGTGGGAGACGTGGACAGGTGACTGGTGGGAGGCGTGGTCGGGTGACTAGTGGGAGGCGTGGTCAGGTGACTAGCGGGAGACGTGGTCAGGTGACTAGTGGGAGGCGTGGTCAGGTGACTAGCGGGAGACGTGGTCAGGTGACTAGCGGGAGATGTGATCAGGTGACTGGTGGGAGATGTGATCAGGTGACTGGTGGGAGACCGTGTAGCGGTGCAGCTGTCGGGCCTCTCCTGCTCAGTTCCGCAGCTCTCCCCGTCCTCCTCTTCCTCGTCTTCGCTGGCTACAGTGTGGGAAATCTCCTCTTCCTCCTCTTCATCCTTGATGACCACTTTGAGCCAGGCCCCGGCCTCCACCATGAGAGACTCGGTGACCTGGTGAATGACACAAATGAGTTAGAACTACAATAATAGTATCAACAGCATTACTATTGTTATTAGTGGTAGTAGTAGCAGAAATATTGTTGTTGTTAGTAGAAGTAGTAGTAGTAGCAGTGGTAGTACCAGTAGTAGTAGTAGTGGTAGTAGTAGTAGTAGTAGTAATAGTTGTAGTAACAGTAGTAGTAATAGTTGTAGTAACAGTAGTAGTAACAGTAGTAGTAACAGTAGTAGTAATAGTAGTAGTAGTAGTGGTAGTAGTAGTAGTAGTAATAGTAGTAAAAATAGTAATAGTAATAGTTGTAGTAATACGAGTAGTAGTAGTAGTAGTAGTAGTAACAGAAGTAGTAATACTAGTAGTAGTAGTAGTTGTAGTAACAGTAGTAGTAATAGGTAATAGAGGTTGTCGTAGTAACAGTAGTAGCAATAATAGCAATGGTGGTAGTATTAGCTGTAGTAGTGATAGTAGCAGTACTTAGCACCAGTAACGGTGTTGTTACATGAAACTACAGGAGAGCAGCTGAAGCAGAGCTGTGTTTAGCTAGCTGACACACTGTTGTCACGAGCCTGGGCTGAGCAGACTAGCCAGACAGAGCTAGCCACACAGAGCTAGCCACACAGACTAGCCACACAGAGCTAGCCACACAGAGCTAGCCACACAGAGCTAGCCTCAGTCACATCCTTACACTGTTTACTTGGACTCTGCTTTAGAAAGACTGTAAACAGATCACACCAGCTAACGTTAGCACTCTGTTACTCTGTTGTGGTGCGAAAACATGCAAGTGGAACTAAGTTAACTTCGTTGTATGGATACTTACAGACACATCTTGGCCGTTTGCCGCTCTGAGTTTTTCTATACGGGACGCATATGTATCTCGTCATCTAGGAAAAGTTTTTGCTACAGTACAATATGTGTGATCCATGATAACAGCTGTCTATATTTCATCATGACCTCAGTGCTAGCAACGACGCTGAACTTGGTTTCGGATTCACAGTTTCGGATTCGGCAGTTAAGGGGAAAGTTAATGGAAATGTATTGCTGAGTGACGATCCTCCGTTTTTTGCACCTATTAACAAAAACCACTGTACATAGACCTGTCAAATCTGGACTAGACTATCCCAGAGAGGCTAAAGATTCTTTAAAACACAGTTTCAGATTTGTGAAAACTTTATTCTATTTGTGAAAATGCAAAACAGGGACATTTCGCTGATTTTTTCACATCTAGACCACATTGGACCAGGTCCACATCCAAAACTACTATACCTAGACTTGTCAAATCTGGACTAGACTATCCCAGAGAGGGTAAAGATTCCTTAAAACACAGATTTAGATTTGTGAAACCTTTATTCTATTTGTGAAAATGCAAAACAGGGACGTTTTGCTGCTTTTTTTCACATCTAGACCACATTGGACCAGGTCCAGATCCAAAACTACTATACCTAGACTTGTCAAATCTGGACTAGACTATCCCAGAGAGGCTAAAGATTCCTAAAAACACAGTTTCAGATTTGTGAAACCTTTATTCTATTTGTGAAAATGCAAAACAGGGACATTTCGCTGCTTTTTCCAAAAGAGTCCAGCTGCAGACCTCCACTCACATCACCCTACCTCCACTCTCATCACCCTAGTTCTGTGAGCCAATGGGGTTTGAGACCTCCACTCACAGTACCCTTCTGTGAGCCAATGGGGGTTGAGCATGAGTAGTGGGGTTGGTTGAGCATTAGTGGGGTTCCGTTGTATGAAGTACGTAAACTTTCACTTATTTCACCTTAGCAGTCCACCAAAATCTGTTTCTGAACAATTTTGAGGTGAGAAATAAGCAATCCAGTTGCTGAATCTTCACTCATATTAGATCTACAAGGCCTAATTTAAAAGTTTGTTCCGACTTTCGTAAGTCAACGGCACTACTGCACTGCCGGTTGCCACCACTTTTATCTATCTATCTATCTATCTAGCTATCAATCAGTCACACACATACACACACAGTGATATATTACAAATATTAAATTGATAATTGTCACTCCAGTTATGTAAAACCTATCAGATTAAAAAAAATGACAAATTCCAGTGTAGCTGCAGGCGGTGATTGAAGGGGTCCAAGCACACCTTGAAAAAGAGAAAACATTCACAACACAGTAGGTAGGCTAATTATTTTATTCAACTATTTCACAAGGTTTCACAAAGTCTCTGACTTCCGACATGAACCAAATGTACAAACAAAAAATTCTCCATCAATTCCTCGTGGTCTTCATTGTGTGCCTGAAGAAGTTTTTCCTCGACTTCCTTTTGGCGTGTCAATCCCAACATGAGATAGGGAGGTTCTTTTACATTTCCCTTCAGCCGGTGGAGGTGGTTTTTTACCCACTCAGCTCCCAGGAGTGCACTCATGCCATGGTCTACAAGACAAAAACATTTTAAAGTCTCTGTGTTATATTGGTAAGATAGGCTGGTTAAAATACAATAGCAAAAATATTTTTAAGATGTGGCTCAATGGCCAGAGGTTTAAAACCACTTTAACCAAATAACACACATTCTGTTGACCACAACACATTGCACAGGAATTCATTAGCAGGATACAAACAAACTCTACAACCATGGTGTGGCGGACTGGGGAGGGGGGGGGGTAGGCTTCGGCTGGCGGCTGTGGCCAATTAAAGCTGATTGCAGCCGGGCCGTTTTAACCTGTGCGTGTGGATGTGTGCGAGAGGAGTGCCAGCGAGAATGGAGCCGACAGGGATGGAGGATCCGGTCGGCTGTGTGCGGAGCAGGGAGGACGAGCCAGCAGCAGCGTCTGAGCGGGGTCCGCGGCTGGAGTGCCGGGACGGAGGCGAGGGTGTGAGCGGCGAACGACGGAGTGGGAGAGCGGGCCTCCAAAGCCGGCGGCAACCGGCCGAGCTCCGGAGGTTGCAGTCGGGAGCAGCCTGCAAGGGCTGACCAGTCGGGGTTCGGGCGGGATGCCCCTGGAAGCCTGGCGGACTGGGGCAGCCTTGGTGCTCCACGGCTGACCTGCCAGGAGGGAGGAGGCGCGCGCCGGGGAAGACGGCACCAACTGCCGTCAACACTGGGCCGGGTTTATATTGCTGGGATGCAAATAAAACGGCCCCGCTGGCCAGTTAACTCTGACTCCTGCCTGGTGTCTGTCTGTCACGAACCCCGGTACGGTGGCAAGTTGCCACACATGGTATCTGGTTATTTTAGACTAGACTATTGTCCTGTCCTCTCCTGTCCCCACCATCTAGAGACCAACATCAACTACTACTACAGCGCCATTAGTGAAGAGAAACGGCGCATATCAGTGAACTAGTTACGTTAACGTTAGTAGGCTAGTACCACACTCTAGTAAAGACTTTTATCTCGTAACGTTGAGCACAAATCAACCGAATACAAATATGAAAGCATTATCAGCGTTATTGTACCATTAATATAAAAATTGATGACATAATAGTATTACACTACGTTACTTACATGTGTAGTCGTTTTCGCCTTTGCTGCTTCGCTTCGGTGTCCCCCACTAGCTTGAAGCATGGCCAAGAAAGCGGTGGCAACCGGCAGTGCAGTAGTGCCGTTGACTTACGAAAGTCGGAACAAACTTTTAAATTAGGCCTTGTAGATCTAATATGAGTGAAGATTCAGCAACTGGATTGCTTATTTCTCGCCTCAAAATTGTTCAGAAACAGATTTTGGTGGACTGCTAAGTGAA
Organism: Hoplostethus atlanticus; assembly: GCA_034670405.1. Lineage (NCBI taxonomy): Eukaryota > Metazoa > Chordata > Actinopteri > Trachichthyiformes > Trachichthyidae > Hoplostethus > Hoplostethus atlanticus. The sequence goes on along the minus strand of JAXDDX010000296.1, from coordinate 5,339 downwards.
AGTTTACGTACTTCATACAACGGAACCCCACTAATGCTCAACCAACCCCACTACTCATGCTCAACCCCCATTGGCTCACAGAAGGGAACTGTGAGTTAGGGGTGGGCGGTATGGCCTAAAATTTATATCACGGTATATTTAGAATTTTGGACGGAAACGGTATATATCACGGTATATTTGTTTTTCTTATAATAATAATAATAATCATTTTTAAAAATGCTTTAGGAGCAGTACAAGACTCTGGGATGGTAACAGTTTATTCCCGGGGGGTTAACTATGAGGTTTCTACTGGGCTCTTCCATTATTATTGTGTAATCTGTATATTATGACAAAATTGACATTGAACTTAAGTGTTTATGAATGTTTTATTATGCAAAACTGCACTGTATTAAATATAAATAGCACCTTATATGCAAACTTTTTTCCAAAATAGGTTCTGAACAATACAAAGAAATATTTTTTTTTTAAAATGTAAATTTCAAGTATTCCAATACTTCAAATAACTTCTACTGTATATAACAAAAACTTCAAAGGTTAGGCAACATGCCAAGAAAAGAATTATAAAGATAAATAGCACATTATATGCAAACTTTTTTCCAGTTTGGCTGAAGTGTTTTCGACCTGGCATCACATACCTCGGATCCAGTGTTTTGATCAATGCCTTAAACCTGTTTGTATAGGAACCATGTCCTTACATAGGTACTCCGCTATGGGATGTGTAATGTCCTTCCACCGCTTGCTGGAAAATGACTCGGCTAGCGACGTCTGCGTTGTGGTTTTTCGTTTAGCACCACTTGCGGAGGGACTGCTTGTGTCTGCGCGCATCCTAGTACTCTCTTCATACTCGCGGACATGTTTTGTTTTGAGGTGATAAAAGAGATTGCTCGTGTTACCACCGCCGGCAACAACTCTTGCTCGACATTACTTGCAGATAATAGTTTTCTGCTCAAGGTCCGACTTTTTAAACCCAAACCACGTCCAGATGATGGACGAAGCACCTTTCTTTCTAACTAATTCTTCTTCTTTGTTTGCATGGGGAACGGGAGCTCCTGCATCATGCTCGCTGCCCTCCATTTCACCATGCATCTTCAGAAAGCATGCGTCTGTTTACGTCCAAGTTTACGTTGCACTACTCACTTTTTCACATCGTCTTTTTCCACAAACTAGTTTATTATCTTTAAATGGCAGCGCGCAGTTCGCTAGCTTTGTGTGTTACGTTTGTAAATGTGAAAAAGTATTTTTTACATTCAAAGAGCCTAAACGTAGCCTTCTACCGGTACATCCAGTAGAGTCAAATCTCTACCGTGGCATGGATTTCTACCGGTATACCGCCCACCCCTACTGTGAGTGGAGGTCTCAAGCCCCATTGGCTCACAGAACTAGGGTGATGAGAGTGGAGGTAGGGTGATGTGAGTGGAGGTCTGCAGCTGGACCCTTCTCGCTTTTTTCACATCTAGACCACATTGGACCAGGTCCACATCCAAAACTACTATACCTAGACTTGTCAAATCTGGACTAGACTATCCCAGAGAGGTATCGTGGTTTTGGATCTGGACCTGGTCCAATGTGGTCTAGATGTGAAAAAAGCAGCGAAATGTCCCTGTTTTGCATTTTCACAAATAGAATAAAGGTTTCACAAATCTGAAACTGTGTGTTAAGGAATCTTTAGCCTCTCTGGGATAGTCTAGTCCAGATTTGACAGGTTTAGGTATAGTAGTTTTGGATCTGGACCTGGTCCAATGTGGTCTAGATGTGAAAAAAGCAGCGAAACGTCCCTGTTTTGCATTTTCACAAATAGAATAAAGGTTTCACAAATCTGAAACTGTGTGTTAAGGAATCTTTAGCCTCTCTGGGATAGTCTAGTCCAGATTTGACAGGTTTAGGTATAGTAGTTTTGGATCTGGACCTGGTCCAATGTGGTCTAGATGTGAAAAAAGCAGCGAAATGTCCCTGTTTTGCATTTTCACAAATAGAATAAAGGTTTCACAAATCTAAAACTGTGTTTTAAGGAATCTTTAGCCTCTCTGGGATAATCTAGTCCAGATCTGACAAGTCTAGGTATCGTGGTTTTGGATCTGGACCTGGTCCAATATGGTCTAGATGTGAAAAAAGCAGCGAAATGTCCCCTGTTTTGCATTTTCACAAATAGAATAAAGGTTTCACAAATCTAAAACTGTGTTTTAAGGAATCTTTAACCCCTCTGGGATAGTCTAGTCCAGATTTGACAGGTCTATGTACAGTGGTTTTTGTAAGAGGTGCAAAAAACGGAGGATCGTCACTCAGCAATAAATTTCCCTTAACTTTCCCCTTAACTGCCGAATCCGAAACTGTGAATCCGAAACCAAGTTCAACATCGTGATCTCTGATAAACAATATAAGTAATCAGAGGAAACGAGTCCGAACTTTTGTTTTCTCGTGATAACGGGTTGATTAACTCGTGATCTCGAGATAACGGCATTAAAAAAAATAGGTCTCTATCCTTAACAATCCTGTCTTGATGTCAGTCTGTTGGATATAAAGAGCAGGTGGTCCTAGTATGTTGTACACTTTGGACAAATAACAATGTGTATTTGTCATTTTACTGACCTGGATGATGAAACCCCTCAAAGTAATCTCTCCTGTAATGAAACCTTGTTGTGATGAATGAGTCCAGCTAACAGCATGTTGGGTGTGTTTCTGTCCAGCTGGACCCTCTACTATGAATCTGTCTGAGGAGAGAGAGGAGGGGGTCCCTACCTCTAAAACCTCTCTGTCTGGGGAACATGACAGCCAGACCAAAGCTAAGAGGTAAGATGAGGATCTCTGACTGTCCATGACTGTTCTCCATCTCAGAGCTCAGCAGTGATATCATGACACCATCACTATCCAGAGTAAAAGGTCTGTCTGTGTTGTGTTGAAGCCCCGCCCACCAGGAGAGACCAGACTCCCCTGTACCCAGCTGTGTGTCCATGAAGAGTGACCGGTCTATGCAGCTCCCTTATGACTTCAAAGATGGACACCACTCTACTGATCCAAGGCAAGAATTTAACCAGTTATTCATTTTAAAGAACAGCAGTTATCTGACAAAACATGAGCTAGCATTAAAACATGTCACATTATATTTATTTTTTCAGGAAGGGTTTTACTGACCGTAGATGCTTTTTCATGGTTTTCTAGCTTTTTTTTCTACCATGTGTTATCAATCCTGTGTTTGTATCAGGATCCACCAGGAGAGACCAGACTCCCCTGTACCCAGCTGTGTGTCCATGAAGAGTGACTCGGTCTATGGGTCATCCTCTTACCTTCAAAGATGGACACCACTCTACTGAGCAAAGGCAAGAATTTAACTCAGATGAGTTTGTTATTATCTGACTCTACTGAGCAGAAGTAAGAAGTCATGAGATCTAGAATTGGTCTGGTCCTTCAAACTCTGTTGATTTAGTTTTGTCTCTCAAAACATCACATCCAATAATCAGAGCATCTTTTACAGTGGTGTTCAGGATCCATCATGACACCACACGGTCACCTATAACCGTGTGTGTGTGTGTGTGTGTGTGTGTGTGTGTGTGTGTGTGTTGATATCTGGAGACCTAATACATCATGTTTTCTCCAGACTCCACCAGGAGAGGTCAGAGGTTCCCAGTGGTCAGTCTGCCCAGGAGCATCAATCAGACCTGGCCTCCATATTCATGGTGTGTAAATGTATAATTTGATATACTCAGACCTGATTTCAATTTAATATGCCTATATTTATTTTATTAAACATTCTTGTGATTTATTGCAACAGCAATCTAACACTTTTACATTTAATGAATAAAGCCTTATTGTCATTTAATCATTTGATATCCATGTGGCTTGAAATAACACTACAAAATAGTTTTATATGACCAAAAAATTTGCGTTGCGGCCCTTTGACACAGCTGTATCTTGCTGTGTGGCCCTTGAGCTATGTAAAGTTGAGTAGCCCTGCACTACATTGTACTGATGTACTACCAAGTCTTGTTAAATGTTATACTGGTATGTGTATTGGGGTTTTTGTACATTGTGAACCTAAAATAATAACTTTTAACAAGGTCCTCCGACTCAGACGTTTTCATCCATTCATCCATCATATCACCGAGTTTTAATTCAGTTTTTAATATACTATAGGCACATTTAGTATTTTGTATTGAGTACTTTGATGTACTCTGGTTTGTACTCACATCAGAATAATGACCGTTGGGTGCCTAAAATACATAAACACCAGGAGAAATCCCCCGCCCCCCCCAACACTTACAGTAAAAGACGTTTCAATCATCATCCCAGGTCCAATCCCAATGTCCCCCCCTAAAGCCTAAACCCTGAACCCTCACAGATTTAACTGACGTCACCTGGTAAGTGCTTGAGTGCGAGAGGCTGCGAGGGCTCGAGATTGTATAAATAGGAATGGGACAGCACTTTGCGACATATCGCGTTACCTTGACGACACCAATTTTTTTTTATGTACGATTGTGGGTTTGGGACTTTTTATTTTCCGTTTTTTACTTTGTTCACGACCAAGACACTTCAGGGACCGACTGCCTGATCTGAACGTCTTCCAGGCTCTTGTCTTACAGAGTGGACGAGAGGTGATTGTCAATAATCAATTGACTCGTTTTGTCAAAACAGAATCATCAAGAAAAAAGTTAAATAAATGGTTGATGAATAAACATTTGTCCTTCCATTTGTTTACCGTTTTTTTCAAACGCTTCCGGGCTTCCTCTGGTAACCTCGTATTCAACGTTGCTCGCTCTCTCGCTCTCTCTCTCACTTCCTGTCAAAACACTTTCACTTCTCCATGTGACGCAGGATACTTTCAACCCTAAAGGTATTGTAACCAACACTTTAAACGACAATTTACAGTGTTCATAAAGCGACACAATTCATTGTTCATGTTAAAGTCATGTAATAACAGTAGTAGTAGTAGTAGTAACTTGTTGCAGAGCCTACAGGTTTGAGGGAAACCTCTTCAATGCCTTTGACTCTCACTAGCATTGCCAGCGATGCTAACAGGAGCTTTCTGACACTTCCTGAACAGTAAAAACATCAATGTGAAAACGGTTTGAATGTGTGAAGGTGGTGATTAACAGAATAGGTCTCTATCCTTAACAATCCTGTCTTGATGTCAGTCTGTTGGATATAAAGAGCAGGTGGTCCTAGTATGTTGTACACTTTGGACAAATAACAATGTATATTTGTCATTTTACTGACCTGGATGATGAAACCCCTCAAAGTAATCTCTCCTGTAATGAAACCTTGTTGTGATGAATGAGTCCAGCTAACAGCATGTTGGGTGTGTTTTGCTTTTATGTCAGCTGGGGAGCCCTACTAAAACCTCTCTG
>JAXDDX010000295.1:0-295924 GCA_034670405.1 Hoplostethus atlanticus | reverse complement strand
AAAAAAAACCCCCCTTTTGGAAAAATTATCGTTTTCGGGGACTTTGGGAATGCCCCCATACAACGGTTCCCGGCACTCCCGTGAGCTGCATTTGCGACGACGTAAAGGGGATTGGTTGTTCACCTGGGGTTGGCATCGCTCCGAGAGGGGCGATTAGCCCTTATGACGTCCAAAGGGGCTACTTCTGAAACGGGCTGTTTTTCTCCTATCTTTGGCACCGGTTTTGGAAAAAGGAAAATACAGAAAAACGGGTTGACTTCCAGATTTCAAATTTTCTCAGCTGCTTAGGGAAGTAATTTCCTGTGGAACATGTATAAGCGCCAGGAATAAACCATTTTCCATAATATGGGACTTTAACATTGCTTGCACGTCTTCCTGTGATGCAGATATTTGTCAGTTCTAGGGGGGGATGCAAAAATACTATTGGCCTTCAAAAAAAAACATATTCGCCCATCCCTCCCTCCCATCAGTCCATCCATCAATCCCTATCTTGCCTACCCTGAAGATGCCCTCATCATCAGCCTCGTCCATGACTTGGTCCATCTCCTCTTCATTCATCAGGTCTCCAGAGATTGCCCTGTGGAGCTCTGGAGCTGCCTCCTCCTCAATGTTCCTCAATCCCGCCTGATGGAGAAATTGTAAAAAAAAAAAAAGATTGTCAAATTGCAAGCAACAATACAACCACTCAATAAAAACTCATACTACAAACCACACACCCCACCGCATTACAAAATAAAGCCCAGTCCCCCCTGCTCATCAACAGAACACGGCACCCCGTTCACCCCTCACACAGTAATAAACAGAGATATATTTTTATTCAACTTGTAATTGATTACAAATTGTAATTTATAATTTGGGTCGAAAAAAAAATGATGTCACACTTGAGAGGCCTATAGCATAAATATAGCTTTTAGGGACAATATTTGTTATGTCCACTGTTCAGGCCTTACATGGCTGTCTTTAGCTGGCCTCTAGTGGCTACAAACACCATTCCTTTGCATGCCTCACACAGGAGTGCACAGCTGCAATGAATTAGCGATTACTCGGGTATATATGCTCGCTCTTGCAGTGAGTGAGTTATTTTATTAGGGTTCAAACCCCGAAGGGGTAGAACCCTATTGTTTTCCTATCGGTTTATTAGGGTTCAAATCCCAGAGGGGTAGAACCCTATTGTTTTCCTATCGGTTTATTATTCTTTCTTGTCTTATGCCGTTTCTCAAATTCCCGTGAGCTGGAATGAGCTAAAACCATGAAACTTGGCCCAATAACTGGAAATGATGTGCAAATGCTTCCCAAGAAACATGAGCCCAATCGGCCAGATGGTGGTGCTGTAATTAAGGCCCAAAAGCGCAATTTTGGAAAGGCCACGCCCCTCACACAGTGACTCCGATTGACTTAAAATTTGACACACAAGTCCAGATTTTGAAATTTTCGAAAAACACATTTTTGACATCTCCTCCTAAACTGTAGATCCGATTGCTACCAAATTTTCTGCGGAGCATTATTGGACCAAGCGAATCAAAAGTTATATAAAGCTTGCTGATATCTTATTTAGTTTTAGATATTGACCAATGAATTTCAAAAGGGCGTGGCTCAGCACATAAATAGACCAAAGTCAACAACGGTTAGGCCAATCATCACAAAACGTGCAGGATATGTCCACATAAGTACCTTGAAAGTACCCTGAAAGTTGAATTAAAATCAACCTCTAGGGGGCGATACAAATGCAAAGAATGTGCGTGGCATAACACAAATCAGACTATAAATCAGAAATTGTTTATCCAATCATTACAAAACTCGCAGGATATGTTTGATAACAATGTTGAACCACGTGTGTAAAATTATTTTGAAATCGCTCAATACAGGGCGCCACCAGTTCCAAACATGTGCATGGGCCTGGCGCAAATTTGGCCTTAAATCAATGACAGTTTGTCCAAACATCACCAAACTTGGTGGACATTTTTAATTAAGCTGTTGAAACATGTCCCCAAATTAGGGGGTGACAGCGTTGTCGAACAAGGGCATGGGCCTGGCAAATTGTGCTGTAAATACATGAGTTTTTCCATATGGGTGTAACCCACATTAAAATATGGTTATAAAATAAGTCGATTTTTATAAATTAAGTTACAAATAAATTAGGCTACAATTAAAAATGTTGACACTAAATAATTTGTAAGAAGAAACAATTAAAACGTATGCCTATACAAATTCATAGTGAAACATTCCCCTTTAATTAGTGAATATCCCTTTAAGAAAGATGTTGTTTTTTTTCCTCTCGGAAAAAAAGTTACAGCACAGGTGCAGAGTTAGAACCATGCACTGCAGAGAGAGAAACAGAGAGAAAGAGATAGATAATTTACTTTGTAAAAGACATAAATAACTACTTTTTTTTTTACCATTTAATGCAAGCCTGCAAATACCTTAACACACAAACTGTTCTGGTAACGTTTTTGTTGTTGTGGAAGAGTTGTTTTTTTTGTTGAGAAGTTTGTTTCATGGAGTTGGACACTCTTCCTCGTGGTGTGATTGTGTGTGCGCTCGGACCAGCACATACACACACGCAAGAGACAGGATGGCGAGCTACCCACGAGTCTGAGAGCTGAATACACGTGCCAGTGTGAGAATCTACTGTACACGTCTGATGTCTGATGACTGCTGAATACATCGCTGCCAGTGTGGTAGGAGTGTTGTGGATCTTAAAACAGAATTGAACTGAACTACAGTACAAAGAACTAGAACTGAGTTTGAAAAGAACTGAAAAGAATATACTTTGGTACTACATTACATTTATTTCAAGAATTTCCAATGTTATGTTGTTGTGATGATGTAATGTTCATTTGATGTTTAGATTGAAGAAAGGTGAATTTTATTGTATCTTACCTGTCGGGGAAGAAAGGAAAAGTTAAACCCAAAAGGTTATATCTCTGATTTACCTGTCATGGATTTTAAGGTTTACTTACCTGTTTACCTGTGAAGGAAAAATAAGACTTAACTCAGGGAATAAAATAAGACATAACCTATTAAGTTAAAATAGGCATAACCTACTAACCTAAAATAAGTTATGTTAGAAACCTGACTAATCTAACTAAACTGACTTAAACTGACTTGACTAACTAATCTATAGGAAACTTAAAGGAGAAACAAAAAAGGTTTGGTTATACTTTCCTGTGATTTAGGCCTATAAGAAGATTGACTTATTGTATGATAAGTGTTATTTTTGTTTGTTTGTTACCTTTCCAATCACTAAATTGCCGGCTGTTATATTTAAAGCTCTGTCTCTCTGGTCTGATTTATTATATTATCATCACCACTCCCACGAACCTAGAACTAGTCCAGTCGTATAAGTAGTTAATATGGCCCACCTTATGTCAAAATGTGATTGATGACCCCCTTTTGATTGATGACCTGTCAATATTTGACAGTTTTGATTGATGACCTGTGTGATGTGTCATGTTGTGACCTTTTAATTATTTAATGATCCTAATGATGAGGTGTTTCCGAGCATGTGGGTGGAGGCGTCATTCATTTGTTCTTTTGATCCTGAACTGGGTGTATTGACCAACCGTGGGTCATTGGGGGGTTGTGGGACACTTGGGGCCAGATGTATAAAACTCTGTGTAGATTTAGGTGTAGAAACCTGTGTACGCACAAAACAGGAAACATGCATACGCTCAGATGTATAAAACCCCACGTACGTCTGTTCCCACGTGTTTTTTCTTCATACATCTCAATCATCCTGAAATTGTGCGCACGTGCACGAGCCTTCTGACCATGCCCACAATTTACTATAAATGGCTTCCAACACACCCCCAATTGCCTGGTTTGCATATAAAAGGGCCAGCATTCAGTTTAGTTTTGAGGAGAAACGGCGGAAGCATTTAAGAAGCAATAGAAGAAGAAGAAATGCAATTTTACCGACTGTGAACTTGAAATAATGGTTGATCAAAATGACAGAAGAAAACGCGTATTATTTAGAAGCCTAAGCTCTGGCATTACCAACCAAATGAAACAAGTTGAATGGCAGAAAGTAACCGAAAACATCTCCCTTTTAAAAGCCCAATGCAACGCTCTACCACAGAGCTCACGGCTGTACACCACATTACAGCGCGTCTGTTGTGGCTCTGGGGGTTTGTAAATGGCATAACCATGGCTTCAATGCATACCCATTGTCACCTGAGGGTATAAATATTATATACATATATTACATTTGGGAAACCGGACATCGCTGCAAATTGCATTTTGATGTTGGCCTGTTCAGCTGCTGTGTGGGAACCTGATGATCTATTACTCAAAGAAATTATGCCACCCCACGCCATGGGCATGACCCGGCTCAGGGCAGCTCAGGATATCCCTGATCTGTCCGCAAGCTCCCGCTGAAACGTCCCCATCGCTAAAAACCCGATTGTTGTCAATACCTGTAGATGGACGGGGATGGCAGGCTTCTCCGAGAGTGCCGTTCCAACACAGGGCCCAGTTCAACACACAATTCGAAGAGAACAGCTCTTGGAAATCCAAAGCGGCGCATTAGCCAGTCATCATCATGGACCAGAAAACCAGTACGGTCTCTGAAGACTCGTTCTCGCCTAAATTGCGCAATAGCAATATCTTCCAGCAACGCCAAAGCAGCCATTGTATCATTTGGCACAGCCATTACGCACGGCTACAGCCTTTACATCAGGGGTATCAAACCGGTGCCATGGAGGGCCGAGAGTATGCAGGTTTTCGTTCCAACCCAAGAATACACCAGGTGATTTCACTGATTACCACACCTTCAACCAGAGAGGAGGGACTAATCAGTGAAATCACCTGGTGTATTGTTCGGTTGGAACGAAAACCTGCATACTCTCGGCCCTCCATGGAACCGGTTTGATACCCCTGCTTTACATAGTGTAGGTTATTCTTACTCCCCAATAATTCAGAATAATAATCTTTATTTATATAAAGATGATGTATTTATTTGTTTATTTATATAAAGATCATTATCATTATAATTATTATAATGCATAGTGACAAACATATTTACTCAAGAAAGAACGAAATGAAGGCTTGTCAAAAAAAAGGTTGTTAACCACTCACGCATCACTACGTAATCATAGTGAAGGTTTTCTTTTAAAACTATAGATTACATCCTAACACAACGTAGTGAAAGAAAAAAGCTCTAAATAAAATGTCACCCAAATTCACACTTTTATTATCCTTTTTTGGATAAAAACTCAAAAAATGCGTATGGTACGCATGGTGTGAAGGATACGTACCGGTACGCACATTCTCGCCGCCCGTGGATTTTTATACATTTGGAAACTTGCGTGGAAAGTGGCGGTGTGAAAGATGCGTACCGGTACGCACAGTCTCGCCGCCTGTGGATTTTTATACATTTGAAACTTGCGTGGAAAGTGACGTAAGTACACTTTTCGTGCGTACGCATGATTTATACATATGGCCCCTGGAGTGCTATGGGAAAGTGTTTTTGTTTTATGATCCTATTGTTCAGAAGCGTATTTTCGACCGCAAGGTCGAAAAATAAAAAAAAAAAGGCGGGATTTTAAAAAAGGTTAAATACGGAGACGGAGACTAATGGCGGCATCATTTGGAAGCTCATTTTGGAAGCAATACCATCCGCTATGGCCGCCTCTCCAACACCCTCACAACCCATCGAGGATCAACCCATGCCGGGTAACTTGAACTATCAGACCCTGAGAACCGATACGATGATGTGGCGGTGGTTGCTCCGAATGCGCCCGTCAGAAGAATCAAACCCCAGCGTCTGACTAGTGATGACCCGTGGATATGTTGCAAGCAGTTGTTCAACAAGACACTGCCACAAGATGAGACAGCAAGATGTGGATATGATGATGAAGATAAAGAAAATAAACCATGGCTGTATGGACATGGCAAATATCTAGGCCGACAGAACCTCACATTCCTCAGAGAAGTGGAAGAAGATATGAACGGGATCGACGTTGCTGAGCAAACAGGTCAAGCGAAGACAGATGTTGGAGGGCCTGCTCAAGACTTGTCCCCGCGTCTACCTTCAGAGGCTATAGATCTTTTAAAGGCCACTACATGCCTATGTATCGAAAAGCTTCTTATTACAAAGCTGGAGCAAGACTGTTGGGGTTGTCAAACAAACCACCCTAGCCAAAGGAGGCATAGCTGTCTATATGGAGTACCAGCCTATTACTTTACTGACAAAGTATGTGATAAGCTATTTACAAAGTCTTTCTTAGAAATATTAATACAGGTTTTAGGGCGCACTCTGAATATATATACAACACCTGACAAGATTCTTGGTGTGGCTGAAACAGTGGCTGTCGAGCTACAAGCAGAGAGCGACATTGACAAGAAACTGGTTGAGATAAAAGAAAAACTCATCACCCCTGCCAACGAATCTAACATCTTTGAAGCTGTACAGAGCTGGGTGGTATCCTTCTAGAGAATTGAATGAACGAAACGTTGAATACAGCTGACTGTGACAACAAACCATATATCTATTTTTAATTTTTTTTTTAATTTCAATAATCATGTAGTGTGTATCGATATTGTGAATAAGATTGGGTGTCTATGTACCTATTTGTACATGTATGTTGATGAATGAGCAAAAACAAAATATGTAAAAATAAAATGACCCAATCCATAACATAAAGACTGTTTGACTCCCATTCTCTTCTCATTTGGTTTACGGCATCACACATGGATAGTACCTTAGAGAAAATGTATTATGACCCTGCAAACCCAGGGGCATTTGGCGGTATTAGCAAATTACACACAGCTGTAAAAGAAAATATCGGCGTGGCTCCACCTCTTCAAGATATAAAGAAATGGTTATTTAAACAAGATGCTTATACATTACATGCACCACTATTCAAAAACTTTAAGAGGAATAGGGTTCTAGTTAACGGGATAGATGGACAGTTTCAGGCAGACTTGGTGGAAATGGGCCAGTATTCAGATGCAAACGATGGTGTGCGATATCTTTTGACAGTCATTGATATCTTTTCAAAATACGCATGGGTTCGCTGTCTGACTTCTAAGACTGGGAATAATGTGACCAAGGCTTTTCGTGACATTCTAACAAATGGCCGTGTACCCAAGAAACTACAAACAGACGCCGGAAAATAATTTTATAATAAGTCGTTCCAAGGTCTGATGGAAACGTATAATATTAAGCATTTCTCAACGTCAAACGAGACCAAGGATAGCGTGGTGGAACGCTTCAACAGGACTCTAAAAACTCGCATGTGTAGATATTTAACGGCGGTTAATTCACATCGTTATGTAGATAAACTGCAGCATATGGTGTTGAGCTACAACAGCACTTATCATAGATCGATCAAAATGGCTCCGGCTCAAGTGAATCAAGACAATGAGAAAGATGTGTTTAACAATCTATACAAAACCAAGTCCGAATCACCTGTTGATTTTAAGTTTGATCTGGGCGACACCGTTAGAATTTCAAAGCTTCGCGGTGCTTTTCGAAAAGCATATGAACAGACTTTTACAGATGAATATTTTACAATAACACAGCGTTTAGCACGCCGACCCCCTGTCTATATATTAAAAGACCACGCAGGAGATGTGTTACAGGGTACTTTTTATGAGAAAGAGTTGCAACAAGTAATCATCGGTAAAAACAAAGTGTTTAAGATAGAAAAGATATTGGCTAGAAAAAGAGAGGGGCGTAGAAAAATGATGTTGGTTAAATGGCTAGGATGGCCCGACAAATTCAACTCCTGGGTTTCAGAGAGTCACATATCTAATGCTTAAACACATAACCATCATTCTACATTGTGCAGAGTAGGTGTAAGCACCTATCCGCTAATATTCAAGATTCAAGAAGTTTAATTGTCACATACACACACGAGGTGTGCAGTGAAATGCAAAGTGGCAATGCTCAGCAGAAATGTGCAAAATAACAGGTTCACACTATTTACAATAAACCAACACAATATTTACAATGTCACAGTTTTTAAGAGCTCTATATAAAAAACACAATATTTACAATAAGAGCACTTTATAAAAATATAGTAAAAAAGGGAAATTGTATGTATAATATAATATGTGACCTGCTCTCACAAAATGAGTCACATTGACCCCAAAACACATTGTGGGGTTTTCATATTACTTGAAAGAGGAGAATGTAGGCTTTCCAATGAGACCAAAACCATGTCACTCCTCCAAAAAATGATAAAGTTATGTGGCGTTATACAACGAGACACACAAAAGTGTGGTTTTGAGAAAAAGGTCTTTAAAAAAACCTTTCCATTATGACTCTGAACATTCCATTTGTGGGGGGCTGCCGCTTTGACATCTCAAACAAATGCTGCTTAAGTGATTATTTTAAATAACAGATATAACATTTAGGCATCTATGTAATGAGGAGAAATTGCTCTTTAAGGTTATATTACACACAGTACACTTTCACTATTTATCCACTATTAATGAATCTTTCAAAAGCACCTTGAAGACGTTGTGAAAAATCTGTGACTCCCCTCCCCAACCCCCCACAATTATGGTTACACATAATTCAATTGCGTAAAAAGAAAGACAAACATACTGATATACGTTAAAGTGTTTATGTAAACACATTCTTTATTTGTAAATATATGCTTAATTGTATACAGTAGCCTATACAGTGTAGAAGATTTATATCAATCTATAGCAATGTCTAGGTCAAAGTGTCCCTTTGACCTATACATTGCTATAGATTGGTATAAATCTATAGATTGGTATAAATGCCAAGTGCCAAAATATTAAACACATCAGATCCGGACATCCCACCATAATAAACTTTTATGCATTGTGTATACGCTGCTTGCCCAAACTCTATCAAATCTCAAATCTATTGCACGCCCAACCGTCCTGGTAGGGGGATCCCTCTCTGAGTAGCCCCTCCAGAGGTTTCTTCCAATTTTCTCTAAAAAGGTTTTTTTGGGGAGTTTTTCCTTGTCCTCTGTTGAGGGTCTAATACTGGGGGATGTCGTGTAGTAACCATTTATTGTTTCACATGTTGGGCACTGTGAAGCCTTAGAGACTGTAACGGTGATTAAGGGCTGTACAGATACATGTGATTTGATTTGATTTAAACCCCAAAGTAATATTGCAAGAAAAGATATAACCATATTACACATATCACTAATTAAATCCTTAAATGATTCAATAATTCATCTAGACATTCATCATCTCTGCATATGTGATCACCATCAATAAAGTAAGAGGTCCTCTGGTGCATCCTTTCTTTTTGCTGCTTCCTTTGGAACAAGCAGTTTCTTTGGATCAGTTCATAGTGCTGCTGACAGGATCATGTGTTTCTCACCTAGGAAACAAAAAAACATCTTAGGCCTACATTCAATTTGTCACAATTAAAATAAATTAACAGAACTAATTTTGTCATTTCAGTGTGAGACCACTCATCTGTAGTTAAATACAACTACAGGGTCCTGTTGACCAGCTAGCTAGCTAGAACTACTCAAAACATTACCTACAGTGTTCATTATTACTGAGAACAAGGTTTAAAGAAGATAAGATGAACACACTTGTGTTTACTAATGTTGGCCAGCTGTATGGGATAAGTGGAAAAGTGCTTACCAGCAGTCACATCTCATCTCTCTCGTTCTTTCACCATAGAGAAGAGGATGTAGCAAGGCTTTCCCTGATGACATTGCAGCCACACTTGAAGCTACGAGCCTTCTCGATATCCCCTCCAGATCCGTAGCTCACATATTCATCCCATTCATCCGACTCACGGACGGCAGATATTGGGTCTGTTAAAACAAGTGGCTCCATGTCAACATCTTCATCGTTGTCGGTGTCTGAAATGGGCCTGTCAGAGTCCGAAGTGTCGCCGGAGGTTTCACTGTTGTTGTCCGTTCCCGTGTCGTCCGAGCCGCTCTCCTCAGCCGTCTCTCGGTCAGATCTCGGTGCCAAAAAATAGTCGTCAATAAACTCTCGCCACCGATCGCCGGAATCCACAGACAACACTGGATTGCCGAGCGATTTATTCTTATTTCCGAGACGCCATTGAAAGTCTTGATGATTACGATACTAGCTTGCTAACTTGACAACCAACAGGTGCGGATGCAGCTGGCTAGTCGCCAAATGCCGCTGCCGCGATCAACTTCGCCAAATACCATATCTTGCTTTTATGCTTCAAAGTTATATTTCCTCTCCAAAATAGGAAGTAATTCATACAGATTATGAAAGCCAAGGCTTTGTTTTATTAAAATTAGTCAAAATACCAAAATGGTCAAAAATAGACTTTTGACCTTAAAAGGCGTTTCTACGTAAATTGTCCATTGCGACTTCCGACTCATTTTGTGAGAGCACGTCACATATAAATTATAAATTATGTGTAGTCTTTACCTAAGTGTGTGTGTGTGTGCATAAGAGGGGCAGTGTGTGTGTCTTGGTGGGGACCCTGGTGAAGTCAGAGTTCACAGTCCTGATGGCCTGAGGAAAGAAACTCCGTCTCAGTCTCTCTGTTTTGGCAGCGTGACTACGGAGGCGCTTGCCTGACCGCAGCAGCTGAAACAGTCCGTTGTTGGGGTGGTGAGGATCCTTCATGATCCTGCAGGCTCTGGTTCTGCACCTCCTGGTGTATAAGTCCTGCAGGGTGGGGAATGTAGTTCCAATAGTGCGTTCAGCCGAACGCACTACTCTCTGCAGAGCCTTCCTGTCCTGAGCGGAGCTATTGCCAAACCAGGCAGTGATGCTTCCTGTCAGGATGCTCTCTACAGCTCCAGAGTAGAAGGACTGAAGGATCCTCCGGGAGACTTTAAATTTCCTCAGTTGCCTGAGGTGGTAAAGGCGCTGCCTCGCCTTTCTTACCAGAGTGTCAGTGTGTGTTGTCCATGTCAGATCTTCAGTGATGTGGACTCCCAGGTATTTATACCTGCTCACCCTCTCCACAGTAGTCCCAGTAATCCCCAATGGTGAGTACGTCCTCTGTTGTTGTGTCCTCCTAAAGTCCACAATCAGCTCCTTAGTTTTGGTGACATTCAGGAGGAGGCTGTTGTCCTGGCACCAGAGTGACAGATCAGCAACTTCCTCCAGGTAGGCCTTCTCGTCGTTGTTGGAGATCAGGCCCACCACCACTGTGTCATCCGCAAACTTAATGATGGAGTTGGAGCTGAACCTGGCTACACAGTCATGTGTGTACAGGGAGTACAGTAGGGGGCTGAGGACGCAACCCTGGGGGGATCCTGTGTTCAGGGTGAGGGGGTTGGAGGTGTGTCTACCCACCCTGACCACCTGGGGCCTGGCGGTCAGGAAGTCCAGGATCCAGGCACACAGGGGGGTGTTCAGTCCCAGCTCAATCAACTTGCCAGCCAGTCTGGTGGGGACTATGGTATTGAAAGCTGAACTATAGTCAATGAACAGCAGTCTCACATAGCCCCCCTTCCGGCTGTCCAGATGAGAGAGTGTGGTGTGCAGTACCTGGGAGACAGCATCATCCGTAGATCTGTTGGGACGATAGGCAAACTGCAGCGGGTCCATGGAGCAAGGGAGGAAGGCGCAGATGTAGTCCTTTATCAGCCTCTCAAAGCATTTCATGACCACCGAGGTGAGGGCCACCGGTCGGTAGTCATTCAAGCATGCTGGAGAAGCATTCTTGGGCACAGGGACAATAGTGGATCTCTTGAAGCAGGCGGGGACCACAGACTCAGCCAGGGAGATGTTGAATATAGTGGTGAACACTGGAGCTAGCTGATTAGCACAGGTCTTCAGTACTCGCCCAGATATGCCATCTGGACCAGCAGCTTTCCTGGTGTTCACCCTCGTCAGAGCCCTCCTCACACTGTGCTCAGTCACAGAGAGTGTGTGTTCATCCCCAGCGGTAGAACTCACTCCGGCTGCGCTAACGGTGATGTTGTTAGCCGGCGAGCTAGCGCTGTTGTTGCTAGCCTCAAACCGTGCATAAAATGAGTTCAGGTCCTCCGCTAGGGATGCGTCGGCACTCACAATTGCGGGGGGTCTGCCCTGGTAGTCCGTTATAGTCCGTAGCCCCTGCCATAGGCGTCTGGTGTCGCGCTGCTCCATCTGCGACTCCACTCTGTCCCTATACCTCCTCTTGGCCTCCTTCACCGCCCTTCTCAGTCCATAGGACGCTGCCTTGTGCTTGTCCATGTTGCCGGATACAAGACCGGAGTTATAGGCAGCAGTACGGGCGTTCAAAGCGTCGCGGATGGATCTATCAACCCACGGTTTTTGGTTAGGAAAGGACCTAACTTTCACCGTGGGGACGATGGTGTCCACTAGCGTTGCTATGAAGCTCGTTACTACTTCCGTAAACTCGCTGACGTCCCTGGAACTGGATTGGAACATGTCCCAGTCGACGTCACGCAGAGTGTCCTGTAGCTCAGCCTCTGATTGGTCAGACCACCGCTTTACGTCCCTCGTCACTACCGCTTCCCGTGCTATCCTTTGTTTATACTCCGGTAGCAGGAAAATGGCGGCATGGTCTGATTTGCCGAACGGAGGGAGAGAGACAGCCTTGTAGCCTCTCTTGAACGGCGTATAGCAGTGGTCCAACGTTCTTTCCCCTCTGGTAGCACACGTAATGTGCTGGTGAAAGTTCAGCATGACTTTTTTTAGGTTCGCCCTATTAAAGTCCCCAGCCACCACCATAGCCGCGTCGGGATGCTTGTTCTGATGCCGACATAACACATCATGTAGGTCCGATAGTGCTACGTCGGTTTCCGCTTGTGGTGGTATGTAGACGGCTGTGGTGATGACCGAGCTGAACTCCCGGGGAAGGTAGAATGGACGGCATGAGATCGTCAGATGTTCCAGGTTCGACGAGCAGGAACGAGAAAGAGTCTTAATGTCCTTGGGGTTGCACCACTTGTTGTTGGTCATGAAGCAAACCCCTCCACCCTTAGATTTGCCAGACTCTTCCGTTCTATCAAGATTCAAGATTCAAGAAGTTTAATTGTCACATACACACACGAGGTGTGCAGTGAAATGCAAAGTGGCAATGCTCAGCAGAAATGTGCAAAATAACAGGTTCACACTATTTACAATAACCAACACAATATTTACAATGTTACAGTTTTTAAGAGCTCTATATAAAAAACAACACAATATTTACAATAAGAGCACTTTATAAAAAAATATAGTAAAAAAAGGGAAAATTGTATGTATAATATAATATAAATTATGTGTAGTCTTTACCTAAGTGTGTGTGTGTGTGTGCATAAGAGGGGCAGTGTGTGTGTCTTGGTGGGGGCCCTGGTGAGGTCGGAGTTCACAGTCCTGATGGCCTGAGGAAAGAAACTCCGTCTCAGTCTCTCTGTTTTGGCAGCGTGACTACGGAGGTGCTTGCCTGACCGCAGCAGCTGAAACAGTCCGTTGTTGGGGTGGTGAGGATCCTTCATGATCCTGCAGGCTCTGGTTCTGCACCTCCTGGTGTACAAGTCCTGCAGGGTGGGGAGTGTAGTTCCAATAGTGCGTTCAGCCGAACGCACTACTCTCTGCAGAGCCTTCCTGTCCTGAGCGGAGCTGCTGCCAAACCAGGCAGTGATGCTTCCTGTCAGGATGCTCTCTACAGCTCCAGAGTAGAAGGACTGAAGGATCCTCCGGGAGACTTTAAATTTCCTCAGTTGCCTGAGGTGGTAAAGGCGCTGCCTCGCCTTTCTCACCAGAGTGTCAGTGTGTGTGGACCATGTGAGATCTTCGGTGATGTGGACTCCCAGGTATTTATACCTGCTCACCCTCTCCACAGTATTCCCATTAATCCCCAGTGGTGAGTACGTCCTCTGTTGTTGTGTCCTCCTAAAGTCCACAATCAGCTCCTTAGTTTTGGTGACATTCAGGAGGAGGCTGTTGTCCTGGCACCAGAGTGACAGATCAGCAACTTCCTCCAGGTAGGCCTTCTCGTCGTTGTCGGAGATCAGGCCCACCACCACTGTGTCATCCGCAAACTTAATGATGGTGTTGGAGCTGAACCTGGCCACACAGTCATGTGTGTACAGGGAGTACAGTAGGGGGCTGAGGACGCAACCCTGGGGGGATCCTGTGTTCAGGGTGAGGGGGTTGGAGGTGTGTCTACCCACCCTGACCACCTGGGGCCTGTCGGTCAGGAAGTCCAGGATCCAGGCACACAGGGGGGTGTTCAGTCCCAGCTCCATCAACTTGCCAGCCAGTCTGGTGGGGACTATGGTATTGAAAGCTGAACTATAGTCAATGAACAGCAGTCTCACATAGCCCCCCTTCCGGCTGTCCAGATGAGAGAGTGTGGTGTGCAGTACCTGGGAGACAGCATCATCCGTGGATCTGTTGGGACGATAAGCAAACTGCAGCGGGTCCATGGAGCAAGGGAGGAAGCCGCAGATGTAGTCCTTAATCAGCCTCTCGAAGCATTTCATGACCACCGAGGTGAGGGCCACCGGTCGGTAGTCATTCAAGCATGCTGGAGAAGCATTCTTGGGCACAGGGACAATAGTGGATCTCTTGAAGCAGGCGGGGACCACAGACTCAGCCAGGGAGATGTTGAATATAGTGGTGAACACTGGAGCTAGCTGATTAGCACAGGTCTTCAGTACTCGCCCAGATATGCCATCCGGACCAGCAGCTTTCCTGGTGTTCACCCTCGTCAGAGCCCTCCTCACACTGTGCTCGGTCACAGAGAGTGTGTGTTCATCCCCAGCGGTAGAACTCACTCCGGCTGCGCTAACGGTGATGTTGTTAGCCGGCGAGCTAGCGCTGTTGTTGCTAGCCTCAAACCGTGCATAGAATGAGTTCAGGTCCTCCGCTAGGGATGCGTCGGCACTCACAATTGCGGGGGGTCTGCCCTGGTAGTCCGTTATAGTCCGTAGCCCCTGCCATAGGCGTCTGGTGTCGCGCTGCTCCATCTGCGACTCCACTCTGTCCCTATACCTCCTCTTGGCCTCCTTCACCGCCCTTCTCAGTCCATAGGACGCTGCCTTGTGCTTGTCCATGTTGCCGGATACAAGACCGGAGTTATAGGCAGCAGTGCGGGCGTTCAAAGCGGATGGATTTATCAACCCACGGTTTTTGGTTAGGAAAGGACCTAACTTTCACCGTGGGGACGATGGTGTCCACTAGCGTTGCTATGAAGCTCGTTACTACTTCCGTAAACTCGCTGACGTCCCTGGAACTGGATTGGAACATGTCCCAGTCGACGTCACGCAGAGCGTCCTGTAGCTCAGCCTCTGATTGGTCAGACCACCGCTTTACGTCCGTCGTCACTACCGCTTCCCGTGCTATCCTTTGTTTATACTCCGGTAGCACGAAAATGGCGGCATGGTCTGATTTGCCGAACGGAGGGAGAGAGACAGCCTTGTAGCCTCTCTTGAACGGCGTATAGCAGTGGTCCAACGTTCTTTCCCCTCTGGTAGCACACGTAATGTGCTGGTGAAAGTTCGGCATGACTTTTTTTAGGTTCGCCCTATTAAAGTCCCCAGCCACCACCATAGCCGCGTCGGGATGCTTGTTCTGATGCCGACATAACACATCATGTAGGTCCGATAGTGCTACGTCGGTGTCCGCTTGTGGTGGTATGTAGACGGCTGTGGTGATGACCGAGCTGAACTCCCGGGGAAGGTAGAATGGACGGCATGAGATAGTCAGATGTTCCAGGTTCGACGAGCAGGAACGAGAAAGAGTCTTAATGTCCTTGGGGTTGCACCACTTGTTGTTGGTCATGAAGCAAACCCCTCCACCCTTAGATTTGCCAGACTCTTCCGTTCTATCCGCACGGAAAACAGAGAAGGACTCGGTTGGGCATATGACTCGATCCGGCACCAGCGGGGTCAGCCATGTTTCCGTCAGACAAAAGACGTTACAATCCCTCATGTCCCGTTGGAATCTAATCCTCGCCCTAACATCATCCAACTTATTATCCAGAGACTGGACGTTAGCAAGAAGGATGCTGGGCAGAGGTGGACGGTGGGCTTGAACTCTCAGTCTGTTCCGAATTCCGCTCTGTTTTCCCCGATGTTTCCTCCTTCGTCTCCCCGTAGATGCGTCTCCACTGTTGTTGTTGTGGCTCGCTCGTACTATCTCTGCCGGCCACGCTGGGTCGATGGGAAAAGTGGACAAAAACCTTTGTTTTGCGCAAAAGTTTATGTCCAAAAGTGTGCTGCGTTCGTAGGATGTTAGTGCCGATGTGTTTGAGCAAAAAAAGATATTAAAAACAAACACAAAAACTAAAAAAACACACAATCTCCGCGGAGCTTCCACGACGGCGTCTAGACACGGCCGCGCCATCTTGATCACACGGCCAACGAGGGTTTTTTTGTGACATTACCCAGTAATGCGTCATCTTCAGTTTGTCCCCAGAATAAGATATGGAATTACAGAACAAAATTAGCACAGACTATAAATCTCAAGGATGCGTATGAAGTAGGGGTCATCGAAGTTCAATACCCCGGCACATGGAACAGTTTTTCAGAGCATGAGGCCAAAGCGAATATGATCGATATTAAAACACAAAGGTTAGACACTATATCTATACCAGTGGGACATTATGACGGTATAGCCAGGATCCTAGAAGAATTAAATTTGGCTATTACTCGCTTTAGAATACAACTACAGTATGACAGCATTAGAAACTGTGTGGGTCTATCCGGAGACCAAAATATAGGCATTGCATTTCAGGGACAGCTGGCTCATATTCTTGGGTTCACACCCGGAGTTACTTTCTTTGGGCTACAGACGCCTAGTAAACCGTCTGACGCAGTCTATTACGCGAAACACCCTGCTGATATCCATGGAGGATGTTACAACATGTTTATTTACACAGACATAGTTGATTATCAGATCGTTGGAGATAGCCATGTTCCCCTCCTCCGAAGTATTAATATTACAGACACGCGTAAGAAACACCCCATTCTGATGTTTGACAAGCCACACTACGTGCCTCTCTCCAAATCTATTATCGGCGACATCAAGATC
The DNA here is from genome assembly GCA_034670405.1 of Hoplostethus atlanticus. NCBI lineage: Eukaryota > Metazoa > Chordata > Actinopteri > Trachichthyiformes > Trachichthyidae > Hoplostethus > Hoplostethus atlanticus. The sequence goes on along the minus strand of JAXDDX010000295.1, from coordinate 279,010 downwards.
AGTCCAAAGACAGACCAGAACCAACCAATTCCATTCACCTACGGAAAAGTCATCATCAAACTACACTTTAGACCTATTAGGCAGAGACTATAGACAGACAAAATGGTATCCAGACCGCGCTATGATGACGACAGATACACTGCGTATTATTTGAATCAAGCTGGCAGTGCTCTTCCGGGATATTACGGAACCAGTACACAGTAGCAGGGCTTGGCGGCATGTTCCGCAGTCTATTCAGAATGGCACTCCCCCTATTCAAAAAAGGTCTGACCATCGCTAAACCTCATCTAAAATCTGCCGCCAAAAACATTGCAAGCGATGTGGTCGCTAATATAACGAACGCCGCCACAAGACACAGAATGCAACAGCAGGATGGGTGGGGCATGGTCGCCGTCGTTAAAAGACCAATTAAATTCCCGCCACACAGCCGTGGGCGGGCCCATAATTCTAAAAGACGCAAGAAATCAAATAAAGCGTCGGTCACTGTAAGAAGAACATCAAACCCTAAAGGTCGTACGATTACTGCGAAGGATATATTTTAATTTCATTACAAAATGGCCTTACTACACAGTATGTCAGAGGAATGTGTTAAGAGTGAATTGGACCTCTTTACTCTGCCGTTGACACAAATGGCAATAGAAAAATCCACATATCAAGAGATACCGCCTCTGTCGGCCATCACGGATACGGGACCTTTGGAGTTTTACATATCGGCAAGCAGCGAAGACTATATCGATTTAAACAACACTTTTGTGTTTCTACGTGTTAAAATCACGAAAGCTGATGGTACAGATATAGGAGCATTGGATGAAGTAGGGCTGATCAATTACCCAGGCTGTACACTATTCTCCCAGGTCGATATCACACTGGGGGATAGATTGATTACGCAGTCTTCAAATACCTACCTGTATAGAGGCATACTAGAATGTTTGCTAAACTATGGAACGGAAGCTTTGGAGTCCCAATTTGCATGCAGACTTTTTATTAAAGATAATGCCGGCTACATGGATGATTCATCACCTTCAGGAGAAAATGAAGGGCTAAAAGAGAGAGCTCGACATACAGTCGTAGAACTGATTGCGCCTGTTCACGCCGATCTATTTTTTCAAGAAACATTATTATTGAACAGCGTTCAACAACATCTTAAAATGAAATTCATTAGATCAAAAGATGATTTTTGTATCATGTCTCATGGTAGTACACAATACCGTGTTAACATTGTGTCTGCTAGCGTCTATGTTAAAAAGGTTTCTGTAGCACCTAATATCAAGCTGGCCCATGCCAAAGCATTGACCCATACTAATGCTAAATACCCAATCGATCGTGTCTCTCTTAAAAACTACTCCATACCGGCCGGTACCAGAGTTTGTAATCAAGACAATCTTTTTTTGGGTCAGATACCTAAATTTATCATTATAGGCTTTGTTGACAACGAAGCATTCACAGGGCACACTGGTCGCAACCCCTTCAGATTTCAACATTATGATACAGAGTTCCTAGCTATTTATACCGACGGGCATACATATCCGTCAAAACCTTTCCAGCCAGATTTTAGAAACGGGCAGTATGTCCGCGAGTATTTTCAATTAATTCAGGCAACAGGGCGACAGCTGAAAGACCGAGGTCTAGCCATCGATCGTGATGATTTTGACGACGGATATACATTGTTTTGTTTTAATCTTGAGCCTGACGAGGGTTGTGGACAACACGTTTCACTGATCAGAACAGGAAATGTACGGCTAGAGGCAAGGTTCAGAACAGCTCTGGCTAGAACCGTCAACCTAATCTGCTATGCTGTTTATGACTCTATTATCGAAATGTCCAATCGCAGACAAGTACTATTGGATCACTACTAAGTCACAACCGTATGATAACTACCCTAGAGCTGACATCGGTTATTGAAAAATTCGCCAAAAGGGCTTCTTTTTTGGGAGTGTTTGCCTGTGATCAGATTCCCTACGATATTGAAAGAGTGCCCGCCATGCTGATAGTCAACACAGACCCGGCACGTTTACCCGGTACGCATTGGTTGGCCATATACATCACAGCCCGTAGAGAGGCTTACTTTTTTGATTCGTTTGGAAATACACCCTTGGCATTCTCGGACCCCATATACAGTTTTCTTAACCAGAACTGCGACGATGTGTTTTATTCTACACGCCAAGTACAAGACAATCTGGCTACTACATGCGGACAACATTGTGTGTTTTTCTTATTTAATATACAGAAGGGCGTGTCCTACCAAAATGTATTAAAAAAGTATAGTGATAATCTCGTCTGTAACGATTCAATGGTCTGTAAATTTGTTAACCGGATACAGCCCAATATGTGTAGCCATTACGATTTTACCTGTATACAGAGTGTATGTGCTAGATTGTAATATAGTTTCAAGTCATGTGTCATCAATCAAAACTGTCAAATATTGACAGGTCATCAATCAAAAGGAGGTCATCAATCAAAACTGTCAAATATTGACAGGTCATCAATCAAAAGGGGGTCATCAATCAAATTTTGACATAAGGCGGGTCATATTAACTACTCGTATACTTACGCTGTGGATACAGTGACACAAGTGCTACATGGGCTTACAGTATAGTATTTTTCTGGGGACTTTATGTTTAAACTGGGCTTTGTTTGAGAATGGAAGCCTCTGTCCTAGTGGCCTTGCTTACTTAAACATACAGTAAACTGCATATATTTGTTCGTGGAATTTATCTTCTTCTGTCACTCTGCATGCAGTTTGCCGTAACAAAATGGTTTGAACCCGCGAATCGCCGCTTGCGGCTATATATACATATTTTTTTTTATGCCACATAACCACCTGTTTGTGATGATATTTTTTTCATTTTTTTCTCCAATTACTAAACCCTCCAAAGAGCACCTGTGATTGTTTGGGGAATACCAGAAGCACTAGGTACTACTTTCTTTTTTCACCGTGAAAACAGATAGACATGGCTACCCATAGAGGAGCATATACTGTATGTGGTCAATGCCTGACAGGGGAGGTTGAGACCGAGATGCACTTGCTTCCTCAAATGTGAAAAGCAAGGGCAGGAGAAACAGCCCCCCCGGCAGCCAGATATATCTCTGACAGACAAAATGAGACACTGAGTGATAACATCTGAGTGTCCATTAAACTAATTTCTTAATTTTCATCTGACATAATAAATTAATATAATATAAATAAATCAATTAAGAACAGAAAAATGAGATAAAATGGTATAAATAAGGTGGTTAAAGAGGAAAGTGAGACAAATATACCTGTCTGAGTTTGTCAAAGAAATCATCAAATCACTAAATATCTTGCTGACCTGGATCTCATTGGTAGCGTTCTTCTTGGTGGGCCGGAAGCCATAATACTCTTCCTGTCTCTTCTTCATCTTTCTGAAATAATCCTGGATCAGGAAGGTGGCGTAGAACTTCCCCACTGTCACCTCATCATCTAGTAAAACACACAAACAGAAATTAGAGAGATGACACAAGAAGAAAAAACATTGGACCGTCACCTCCTACAATCTGTAGGAGCTCACAAAAGCTTACCTCCTATTGGTGGGATGACTTGATCCAATAATTTCATGCTGGTGCGCTTCCAGATCTTCTTGATGATGGCCCTCAGCTCCTCATTGGCTTGTTCAAAATTACCTGACCAATAGATGGAGCATACAAATATTGGAATTAGTGAAATCAGTGCAGCAATTAAGAGGTAAAAGGACAAAGCCAAGCCTGGTAGGAATAACCTCCTGCCTGGGACTGTATGAAAACCATTGTGGAGCTTGAGAACCGAAGAAAAGTTGTGCTTAAAGGTTACAGGTCAGACCAGCAAGCGTGCACATGATCTCAATGAGCTTTACTAGAAAAGTCCAACCACCTGCTCATCTCATGTGTAGAGCAGTTGGATTCCATTTCTACCTCCATCTTTGATCTTTCTTGATTCATAATTGGCTTCTAACACCATGTAACCCTACCTTCTCATAGAGAAACCTATAGGTATTTTTTGGTACACTCCAAGGTTGTGGGTTGAATCCAGGAGAGGGTGAATGGATCTGGGGAGCTTCAAGGTTGTGTACTTTTACTTCTCTTTCAGTATACAGAGGATCTGTGCACCATGAATAATGATAATTATAATATTATTACATATAATATTATAGTAAAGGTATAGTTAATATTTTTCTCAATTTCATATTCATGTAACCTCCCACACACACACAAACCTACCTTCAGTCTTGATTTTCAGTGCAGTCCTGACCAGTGCAAACAGTGTGGCATTGAAGGTGACAGTTCCATCACTGTTGAGAGGCATGTTCATAGAGACGAGCCTCTGTAGACACACACACAGAAAAAAATATGATTGCATGTTGGAGAAAATATGATTAGTCATGATTATGTATCTTAAACATTTTGTTCAGTGTTGTTTCATTTTACTGCTATCTGTACTTGTCCATTGCGTATGTGTCTTGGTGCGCCACTGCCTTCAAGGTCGTTGGTGTTATCAGAGTGTAAGTGCGTAAGAACTTGTTTGTTACTTTGTAAAAAATGAGTGATTTCTCCCTGTTTAGTTAGACCTTACAGGAAGTCACAATGTGATGAACTGTATTGTCCCCGTGCACGTATAAAGCTATTTTCCTACTGCAAGAGACTGCTGTGTCTTTATTATACCGGCAAGCTAAGTAGCGTCCTGAGGGAGTCATACAAACATTTTATTCAACATTGCATAATACAATACAATACACAACAAGCTGGAATGTAATGTGGTACTCTGGTACCAAAAGGTTTTTTGCTACTTCAGCCAACCAGCCGGCATAATTCTATTGGTGTTAACAGCTTGACAGTTTTAATTAGGCTAAATGTCCTTGTCATTGATTGAGAATGAATCAACCTCCATAGTGAAAAATAAGATTTTTCCCTGTTAGGTAAACACATTTCCATGACAACTACCACAGTCATCATAAGCCTAGTTAGCTCACACAATCAAGGAGAGATCTGTGCATCTTATGCATGTATACATTATATGGTATATATTATATTGATAACTTGCAATCCAGCACAAAACATTACACCATTGTTGTCACTTTTGACTTCACTGTCTGGAGCTTCTTCCAACAGATCAGTGCTGTATTCATGTCATATGGTAATACAGTACACGGCAGACTGTTAAAAGCAACAACTTTGAACTTGCAACTCAATTGAAGCCATCAAGATGCCATAATTGTTATTTGTTATGATGGCCCTGCCACAGCCGATTTTAGGGACAAAGAAGAGGAATGACATATAGAGAAGCTTGATACAAACTTGATACAATAAAATTGAAGAGGCATTTGCAGGCAGAAATTCATGCTAAAGTTAAATTAGCATTAGCTAACTTATCAACTTGGAAGGTTCAAAATCATAAGGAATGTAGCACATCTATTTTAATTTCTGTATTTGAAAGGTCACTAATTATAAAAAAAAGATTAAAATAAGACATAAGCTAAAAACTACTTTTAGTCTTGTTGACTAAAACAAGACTAAAACTAACAACAATCAAATTACTACAATGTGAGTAAAACTAATATGCATTTTAGTCAAAAGTCACTAAATCAAAATTGGCTGTCAAAATTAACACTGTTGGGGCAGGAAGTTTTCCAACTGAGGGGGGAGGAGGGCAGAACTAACAATACACTTCCTGACTCAAGGACAAAAGTTGCATATTGTCGCTTTAGCAAATATGCACTTAGTGATGATGATTTGAGTTAATGTTTTAATGTTTTATAACAAACCAAACATTGCAATCCACAACAAAAGCAAAAAATTCCACATAGGAAAAGTATTTTGCTCAGTGTAGTCTTTTCCTCATCTCTTCAGAAATAGGGAAGATCTCAATTTTGTATCATTTTGCGATCACCTACATCTGAAATGTTTCTCCTAAAACCCCCTTAGTAGCAATGGGGAGATATAGAGAATAAATTCTTGAGACTTTATGAGATAAATTTGATAATGCTAACATGTGACATATAATAATGTAGTAGGTGGTAATAAGCTCCTACTATATGACTGTTTCCCCCGTGGCTTCAATAGGAAAATACTGCAGTATTTGAAAACTGTGCATCCAAATTGTAGGAGTCGTTAAAGTTGTTTCTCTATAATCTCATGGTCTCATGCATGGTCACATATTTGGGAGAGTTAAATGACACTTAAGATCATTTGGAGATCTCTTGTTTTGATCAGAGTGGGATTAATGTGAGTTTATATGTGGTGGTTTCTCTTGAGTTGAATTTGAGAAACAGGAAAAGTGCTCATTTGCTTCTAGGAGAAATAAAAGGTAGAAATATGAGATCTCTTGGCCAGGAAATAGTTGTGTCCTGCCATGGCCTTTTAAGAGTTGTCAATGAAAGTCGTTAATTTTGTTGGTTGTATTTGAAATGGATATATCATTCTCTACACCTGACTACAGGTACAGTATTTCCTTGTTGGTGACATTGGGGAAATCAAGATCTATCACCAAACCTCAAGTTCCCTTTTTCAAGTAGGAAGCTTGTATTTACTGTCTTTCCCATCAGATATTATTCCAGCATTGACTTAACTGCACTTATTATGCATCCTTATTACTTTGTACTTGTACATTTGACCTTTTCCCTGTTTTTCTTAAATTTCAAAATGCAAATACATCTAGTTTAGCCAATGGTCTTGCCTAGTACAATCCCAATTGAGTGGAACTACATTGAAACTAGCTCTTTAGAAATCTCTCAGCAACAAATGAATGGCCAAAATGTTTCCTACACCTTGGGACTTGGGGTTAGGATTACCACATGACATTCAGCTCTACATCTTCCTCACCTTGCAGGCGATACGATGAGGACAGAACTTGCCAAAACCCAGAGGAGGAGGGATCCTCCGCAGGAGCGTCACCACGTCCAGGTGCTTAATACGCCCCCTGCAGGATAGGAGGAGAAAACATGAGGATATTATATATGTGTACACACATGGAAATACATGGGCTCACGCTAACACACACACACACACACACTTACGTGGCCTCGGGATCATATTCTGCCCAAATTTTCTTGAACTCATCCAGGTGCTGCGGGCCGAGGATCGACCAATCGCGTGTCAAGTAGTCAAAGTTGTCCATGATAACAGCCACAAACAGGTTGATGATCTGGGAAGGGACAGAGGCAATGTGAGTGTGTGTGTGCACACACATTGCAGCCTAGATGTCCATCCCTGGTCTTCGGTCTTTGGTCCGATTCCAGCAACAGCTATGTGAAGTGTTCCTGTTGGAGTGTCCTTGAGCAAGACATTCTAGCCAAAAGACTGAGGGGTGTAACTAAAAAGTGTGTGTGTGTGTGTGTGTTTACCAGGAAGGCGCAAAGCATGTAGAAGCTCATGAAGTAGATGATGGCAAAGTTGGCTCCACAGGTGTACTCCTCCCCAGGCAGGTAGTCAGACTTGGGGTCACACCTCTTGCCATACATACAAGCTAACATTACTTCGTGCCACGCCTCCCCCGTTGCACACCTACACAGCAGAGACAGCAACACTTAAAGGGGCAATAAATAACATTTTTACTGACTATAGACACTATAGTATTGCTATTATGATATTAGGTAAAGCTGAGAGGGTAACAACTAACATTCGACCAATATGTTTTTTTATGGGCATTTTGTCTTTGGATGATAGTAGACAGTAGAGACAGACGGGGATGAGGGGGTGACACGTGAAGATTGGGGGGTGGGGGGGTGACACGTGATAAAGGACGGGGCAGGATTCAAATCCACTGAAACCAAGAATAAGAATAGGAATAATACATACATGCATTTCATTCTTGTGTGGAATCTGATCAAAATGTCTCCTTAGAATCAAGTTACGGGCTTCCCATAGAAAACCAATGTAGTATTGATCAAGTCTGCTATAAATATGTCATCAATCAAACTGGATCATATCCACCCTATCAGAGGTGGGAGACACTAACTGGACCAGATTTTAATCAAAGGACAATTTCAGACCCAAATACCAGAAAATGATGTAATGGTCTAACCCTGTTAATAACAGAGTACTGCAGAACCTGTCCTATGCCTGCAGGGGCATCTGGACACTATGTCATCTCTGGTATTTGAGGTATTTGAGCAAAAATATGTCTGGAATCTAAGCTTGGACTGTTCAAAAGTAAAGTATGATGTATGAAATACTGTTGCAGCAGAGAAAGGGAGGCCACCAACCTGAATAATAGCAACACAGCTTGTGGGAATGTCTGGAAGTTGTTGTTCCTGTTGATGTATGTGCCATCAACCAAGGCAATTTTACCAAATATCTGCAGAGAGGAGAGAGATCATTTATCAATAAGGGCCTTTGGGTTTTTTTTCTGTGTGTGGGTGTGTGTCGACAATACCTGCATCCCGACCACAGCATAGATGAAGAACAGCATGAGAATGAGCAGGGCCACGTAGGGCAGAGCCTGCAACACAATCACCAAATAATAACGTCAAAGAGACACATGATGACCAATCGAACCAATCACATTAGCAGATCACTAATAGATTTCTGACCTGGAAGGACTTGATGAAGGTCCACAGAAGATTACGTATCCCTTCAGAACGATTCAGCAGTTTTACCAGACGCATCACCCGAAACAGTCTGAAGAAGGTGATGGATACACTCATGTTCTCGGAGGACTTTTCAGAGAGAGAAGACACACGTGACATTACATAGTGCCCACCGCTGACTGCAACAAAATACTAGTCAAAAGAAATTTCATAGCAACTCACAGCAATTGCTTGCATGGGATCCACGTCCTGCAGTGACAGAAAAATGTTTCAATGACATAAAACATTGTTGCCCCCTGACAATATAAACACTTTTTTGGGGGATTTTTGGTGCATCAAAACCAAACTTCAATTCAGATTCTATTGCCAATAGAATCTGATCTGATCATTCAGAAATATGGTACTGTTGCAAAGCTAATTCTTGTATGAGTAACACAGAATAATCCTTGCATACAAACTATGCAAAGACATATTCAACATGCAGGTACAATTTTAGCAGTAAACAACAGGCAATATTTGCATCACACAACTGGTCTAAAAGTTGCCACAATATCCAGAGGGGTGTTCCACTAAGCGAGCTTACCACCTTAGCCAGGCTTATTTCACTTAGTCTGGCTCATTTGCAGGTTTATTCGGTTCCACAAAGCAAGCTCAACATAGTTCAAGCTGAGTTGCTGTAGCGAAACTAGGCAGGCTAGTTATCAGGCTAAACCACAGTTGAAGCTTAATCGGTAGTCCCGTAACACTGATCCGACTGGAACTCAATGTTTTGCCATCCTAATGTTCGACACTATTACCCTATACCCTACACTATCCGACATAAAGTGTAACGTTAATAGAAAATAAAAAATGTATAATGATGTAGGCTGTATAGGGGATACAGTCAGGGTTCAGAGCGTTGTTAGGCAACCCCATTTAACCATGAGTGATCCAGCAAGACCTCAAGTGCCGTATTGCTTTTAGAAAACGGTTACAATGGTTACAAAGATTTATTTGATGACACAGTATTATTTTATTTGTGACAAGTGTCTTGTGAAAATATGTCAAAATGTTTCCACAGTTGCTAGAAGATGCATTAACTGTTACTGTATGGGATTTACAGTCACTGTAGAACACGCTTTCAGTCAGTACATTTTCAGGATGGAAACAACCTGTTTCATAAAAATATAATAATAATAATGTCCAGCCCGGACAGATCAGTCAGTAGAGCATGAGACTCTCAGTCTTAGGGTGGGTTCGCTCCCCACATAGTGTCAAGTACTGTACAATGACTAATGTAATAAGATGCAATGTTATGTATAGCCTTTGCTACATAAATTATGGCCGATAGATAATATTTAAAATTGTAATATATATTAATAGTATTAATATATCTAATATTTAACAGCAGAATTGCAAAGAAATATAAAATATATTGTTGGCTAGTCTATCAACTCCATATAGCTTAAAAGAAGCATAAATGGGATAAAATAGTTTAGGTATTCTCCTAGAACCTTTTTTACAAAGGAGAATAGTTAATTTTGAGGGGCTTTTTGAGAGTTCTAATTCCAATTCAGTGTTCTGGAACTGTCCAATTTGCATTTAGGACCTTTTATGTCATCAATTAGAATGTTAGAATACATTAGAATGCATTTTAGAATGATCACATGGGGGTGACCGTACTCCTCAAAAGGTTAAACTACTATATTCCCATTTGTGCTTCTAACCCATTCCAAAGAGTACCTGATTCTTGTTGGTATGATGAAATACCCATGCAGCGCTCCCATCGCTTTATTCACATTAATTAAAAGGTTTATATAACACCGAGGAAAACCCATGTCTCATCCTATGTCAATCATGGCCTGTCCATTCATAGATGAGGTCATGGTCGTGGATGAGGGAGTTAGGATTGTACGTAGGGCTTTCCAAAGAGAAAGAACTTTCAGGGACAGATCAGACCCGCTGTTTTACCCGGACCAACATTTGTTTGAGCGGTATAGGTATTCAATCGATCAGCAATTTGTTGCCAAGCTTTCTCTCTCCCTTTATTTATGGCAATCGTATTTCCCTTTTTAGTTATAATATGCCTGAATTCTTCATAGACTTCCACTAAAAGTTGCTGCTCAGTTGCCGTGAACATTGCAGCTCTGTCTTTACCGTAATTTTTCGACATGATGAATCGATCAGATCCAGGATCAACCTCTCGGGCTGCTTAAATAAACTGTGTATAACTGTGTAAGCACAATTATCTGGATTGCTTGAACCTGGCTTAGATTAGCCAGATCACGGTAGCTTGAATTCGGCTTTGTGGAACCGCTTTATCCCCGATTGACTTGTTAGGTTAACTCAAACCAGGCTTTCGAAATTATTCTCCGCTTTTCTAAACCTGCTTTGTTGAACACCCCTCAGGCAACGTGAGGTTGTAAATGCAACATTCAGCCAATATGCAAACCAGGCTTAGACTGATACAAGTTTGCATATATATGGAGCCAATATTGGGCTTTTATTTTATTATTGTTGTCAGATATCAGCCAGTCAGTGTTGTCCAGCTCTGCTATGATGGAGGTTCCTCCCTGACCACAGCTAGTGAATAGGTTTTTGTTATTATGTTTAGATGTCTGAAGTCATTCCACTGTATAGTTTCACACCCGCTTATTCCTATTTACAGTCATGGAGGGGGCGACATACTAACACCTATGGGCAATTTAGATTTTCCAAGCCATCTGACTTGCATGTCTTTGGAATATGGGAGAAAACTGGGGCACCTGGAAGAAACCCACATGAACATGCAAGCACCACACAGAGAGGACCAGGACCCAAGGACCTTCTTGCTTTGAGGTCACAGTGCTAACCACTGAGCCACACCACTCTCTACAGCTAAATTCCAAAAATATTGGTCTAAACCTAGTTCAAACAAAGTTCATGCAGCATGTGAATGCAAGTCATGCTATACTGAAGCAGGTGAATAGTTACAGCGCAGCCGTGGAGACAGTAAAGCCCTCCAGAGGAGGCCAGTGCTGCCTGTGGGAGGAGAGACAGAGGCAGGAAGTGAGGTCATAAGAGGAAGGACAAGTGCAACAGCTAAAGAGATATGCATGGAGCATCGGTGGGTAAGAATGGAAAGGCTGCATAGAAAGCTGAGAAAAAAGACAGGACATAAGAAGACAAATTAAGACAACAGATTGCAGATTATTACTTTAAATAAACTGTTGACAGTCATTACCAATGATGAGCATTTTCACACTGAGTCTAAAAACTGAGACAGACAATTAAATCAAATTGACTTTTGACCACTTTCGAGGTATGAAAACGTACGATGGCCCAGGTCACAATAAAATCACGGAAAGATGTGATGGAAAAAAAATGAAAGATGTGTAATGAAATGAGACATTATTTTCTACCCTTAGCACCTGATCTGGAATCAATAGTGACAATCTGTATCCACCAAAAACCTTAAGGAGGGAAATGAGCAACCGGGTCTGGGAAAAGTTGCTAGGGGCAGAAAGTAACCAAACACCATGATATTGAAGGCGTGGGAGGAGGGGTATGGCAAGAACATCAAGGCGATGCTGCTTGGTGACTCACGTAATAATCCCATCCAAATACTTTAAAAAAGACATTCTTCCTTCTTCCCTTTCTTTTTCTTTCCTTTGTTCATTTCCTTTCTTTCGGTCCCCAATTATACTCTTTATCATTCTTTGTTGTTTGAATTTTATTAAAACTGGGAACATTATGTCATTATTATCTTGTGTGTAATCATGGCCATGATGATCTGTGATAAAGTGAGAATACATTAAGGAAGGAGGGAGGATGTGTCTTCTTTTCAGGTATTGGTGCAGGGCCTCTGTTTTGGGGTGGAGGGGTGGGGAGGGGGGTTGGTACAGCAGAAGGAGAGGTGGCAGTAAAAGAGGAGGTGGTGGAGGCTCATTTAAGATGGGGGGGGCATATACTGACCGCATCCTCAGTGCTAGCGTTGGAGCCCAGGGCCAGCTGGGGAGCTTGGCTTGTGTGTCTCTATGTGAGGGTGGGTAGGGTGGATGGGGTATGAGGATAGAAACAGTCCACACAGTCAGCTTGGGGATTAAATAAAGAAATATTACTTTTGACTGCCTCTTCTTCCCAACATAATATAGAGGGGAAAGGAACAAATCACAGGTAATATAGATCAAATACAATGATGATATGAGACAATGAGTATCAGAACGCCAGGCTTTGTCTGTTTCATGGGGGGATGGACCTGAAATAAAAATCTACAGCGGATGCTTCCAAGGAACCGAAAATCCTCATTGCCTCTCGAATGAAAGTGTGTAAGAAAGACACGGTACTCACATCAATCTCACTCAACGCCACATCCACAACGCTGCCAATGACGATGACAAAGTCAAAGACATTCCAGGGGTCTCCAAAGTAACCCTATGGGAAAGCAATGTTTTTGAGGAACAGTCTTCACACCAGGTTCCTCGCGCTTCACATTCATCTGATTAATCAAAGTTGAACCGTTCATAGCTTCAATAACAGTGTCACTCTGGATCAGTGTTTAATGTGATGTATTTGGTTAATGTAGTTTTATGCTGTATTGAGACTAACCTTGGCTTTGAAGGCCATGAGTTTAAGGATCATCTCCACAGTGAAGAGCACAGTGAAAATGACATTCAGCATGTCGGACAGGTGGGTAACGTGGGCTGACTGGTTACAGTGCTGGGGGTCAAAGAAGAGTCACAAGAGTCAACGATTCTGGTATTTGGCAACATATACATGTACGGTCCAATGTTGATCAATTAGGCATAAGTTAAAATGTGGTATTGTAAAAGATAGATAGATTCTTCAGTAGTGTGTCCATACCTGCATTCCCAGACACATGGTGTTGAGCATAATGAGGAGGAACATGAGGTACTCAAAGTAGCAGGAGGTGACAATGTACCACACCTGGTACTGGTAGGGGTTCTTGGGAATGTAACAGCGCAGCGGTCGTGCCTTCAGGGCATACTGGACACACTGGCGCTGAAGGGGTTGAAAAAGGGGTGGGAGAGAGATATGCATAGTGATTAGTTCATATCAATTGCGACTAAAGCCCTTTCCGGTGTCAGAAACATGACCATTTCCCCCAGATGCCCTTGTTTCCTTTATGTATTCTTTGACTGTCCTTGACTATTCCTTCCTTGGCTGTCCACCACTCGTGTGCTCTCCAGTGACAAAGTAGTTCTATTTCTCTCTTCTTGACCACCACAAACGGTGATTGACACTAAATATTATCTGTCTTGCGGATTTGTAGGTCAAGCAAGTAGGGAGGTCAAAATAGTGGTTGATCAGCTATGTTATTCCTGAGAGAGGGACTGTGAGATACCCCATGCATAAACTGTAGATTCATGCCACAGACTCTGAAGGTAGTTGCCTTACTTCCGATTCAGTGCCTACATCACTCTGGTAACAAAGTTGGACCTCTGCTGGCTGCTAGCTAATGGTACAGTAAGGCCTCTTTCCTCATAGATGAGATTAATTTACGTGGGTATTTACCACAGTTCTACAAAGCTTCTACAATTCATAGAAAAAAAATAGAATTGCTGTCATATGGTTCCTCAAGCTGGAAGTTGCCCCAGAAGTTAGGTGTTCCTCCTTGTGTAGTTTTCGACCCCCGCACATCTTTCCTCAAGCTGCCTGTTGCGCCACATTAAATAAAATAGCAACCTGTCGGTGCGAATGCACCCACCTTCCACTGCGCTAATTAGCTTCTCTGCCTCGGATATCCACTCGCCAACAGTGGGACGTTGGGGCGTCCTGGTGGCTTGCTGGTCTGGGGAGTATACCGCCTAACTACATTCAAACTGGGTTTGAATCCGGCCCAATCCGGCAAAAATGCCACCAAAAAAAAAATAACCAGAACCACCACCAGTAGCATCCAAGAGCCTTCCAGGCTGCAGCCTTCAAATTACTGAAGTTGGGTATTACCCTGAATTTGCACTAGATAAGGTGTAGTTAGCATTAGCAACAAGCACCACACAGCAGAGCACAGATCTTCCCCAGCTTTACCCACCTGGTTTTTGTCCAGCTCACAGTTCTTGTACTCTTGCTCTCCTTGCTCTTGGAAGGTGACGATGACAAAGCCCACAAATATATTCATCATGAAGAAGGCGATAAGGATGAGGTAGATGATAAAGAAGATGGAGATGGCCACACGGTTGTTGTACACCGGACCTGTATCCTCTAGGTTGGAATCAATGGCTTTGTATAGTAACCTAGAGAATACAAAGAACCACAGACACGTGTACACAGGGAAGAAGTCACACAAACAGAGAGCTAGAGAGAGGAACGTTGAGCTGTGAATGCTTAAATTTGTTTTTAAAAAATCATCAGATTCAGAACAGATAATGTCTCACTTTGGCCATCCCTCGAAGGTGCAGATGGTAAAGAGAGTCAGCATCCCATTGAGGATATTGTCAAAGTTGAGCTCTGCGTTGATCCATTCCCTCTTACGGACCTCCATTTCATGGAGCGCACCCTCCTGGTACTTTATATACCAACCTCTGAGCCACAGGGTGGAAGGGAAAGACAGGCAGGTTAGAATAAGGCAGGGCTGTAGTCCAAACCATGTTAGTCGAGTTCAAGTTAATTCCAAGACCAAGTCCAGTCAAGTTCGATTCAAGACCAGGTCCAAAATAGGCAATAACCCGTACACGTCTTTCCAAATGAAAACATAATGCTTACGCTTTTTAAGGATCACTATACTGTACTAATCAATGCATAGAAATTTGAGGACCAGTACATACTATACACAGGTGTAATCCCTTAAATTGTCTAGTGCTGGAGAGAAAATAAACAAAGTGGAGAAAAACTTAGATAGGCGGGAAAAAGTCGAGAAAAAGACATCAGAGCAAGACAAGTCCAAGACATCAGAAAAGTGGTCTAGAAACTGGACTCGAGCACTGGAATGAGGCATAGAGCATCCTTCAACATCATCACATCATTGTAACAAGCATGTAAACCTCCTTACTTGCACGTGTCCTCAGTCATTTTGTCAGGATCTGTGCAGGCGTAGAACTTGCCCTGGAAAGGCCACACATAGGGATTTACCTTTATTAGATGTATGCTGGAGAAAATGCAGTGCTAATCAATCATATTCTGTCACTTGTATAACAGGTATCAACATGGTATCTTCTCCACTCACCTTGAAGAGCTGGACGCCAATACAGGCAAACATGAAGTCCAGTAGCATGGTGACTAGGACAATGTTTCCGATGGTCTTGATAGCCACAAACACACACTGGACCACATGCTACACATACAGAAGAAGAATCAGGTCAATACGATGCCATCTTGAAAACTGAAACCTGCTATTCAAAGACATCTCACCTTGAGTCCCTTAGCTCTGTTGATTGCCCTGAGGGGCCGGAGTACCCTTAGAACCCTGAGAATCTTTACCACAGAGATGGCACTGGATCTAGATGGATCAACAATGGATGGTCAACAATGGATAAAGAATACAAACTTTGGGTTTTTCAGATGCAAAAGTTTGTCTGATGAAGGAAAATCACTCAAATTTCTAGACACTACTTACTCCATGCCCATTGACAGGAGGGATACACTGACCACCAGTAGGTCCAGGATGTTAAATGAGTTCCGGCAGAAAGAGCCTTGGTGAAGAATGGCACCATATGTGGTCATCTGAAAAAGAAGGGATGATACTTGTCATTAGGCTAACTCTAAATACCACATACAAGTATGTGTACTAAAAAAGTAGGAGCATCAGTTCCCGGTACCTATTTTTACCTTGAGTACAATCTCCGCTGTGAACACCGAAGTGAAGACTATATCAGCATAGGCCAACACCTAAAAATGTCACATGAATTATATATACTGAATGCTAAAATCGTGAATGAAAATGAGTTATCAATTTTAAAATACAACCTTAATTTAAAATTCAAAATGGAACGGGATGAGCAGATAATTGATCACCTGGTTCCTGAAGGACAAGGGGTCAATGGGATCCTCAGCAGCAAGAGAGATGGAGGACAGGAGGATGAAGAGGAGGATGATGTTGGTGAAAGTGGTGGCGTTGATGATGCGATGGCAGAGCTTACGGAACCTGGAGCGAGACAGTTCAGTACCACCTGGTCATTTTCAAGAGTGAAACCTTTCTACTATAGAGAAGAGTTACCACTTATGAAAGACAATCCTTCCAGAATTGGTAACTTTGGAAAAGAAAAGTAAATTTAGAATCATCGCTTGACTGTCAACAACACACTTGACGACCAGTTGGATTTGGCAAAACACCCACTTCATGAGCAGTTGTATTTGGGGAACACACACTTAACAACCACTTGGATTTGGGGAACACGCACTTGACGACCAGTTGGATTTGGGGACCACACATACTTGACGACCAGTTGGATTTGGGGAAGACACACACTTGATGACCAGTTGGATTTGGGGGACACACACCACACAATGAATGTAATAAATAGGATCATTGTTGAAAGTCTTCCATGTCTGTCATTACCCTTGTTGAGCTCTGGGGCGGAGCAACAGGCACACACCTGGGGCCAGATGTATAAAACTCTGTGTAGATTTAGGTGTAGAAATCTGTGTAAGCACAAAACAGGAAACATGCATAGCTCAGATGTATAAAACCCCACGTATGTCTGTTCCCACGTGTTTTTTCTTCATACATCTCAATCATCCTGAAATTGTGCGCACGTGCACGAGCCTTCTGACCATGCTCACAATTTACTATAAATGGCTTCCAACACACCCCCAATTGCCTGGTTTGCATATAAAGGGCCAGCATTTAGTTTAGTTTTGAGGACAAACGGCGGAAGCATTTAAGAAGCAATAGAAGAAGAAACGCAATTTTACGACTGTGAACTTGAAATAATGGTTGATCAAAATAACAGAAGAAAACTCGTATTATTTGGAAGCCTAAGCTCTGGCATTACCAACCAAATGAAACAAGTTGAATGGCAGAAAGTAACCGAAACCATCTCCCTTTTAAAAGCCCAATGCAACGCTCTACCACAGAGCGCACGGCTGTGCACCACATTATAGCGCGTCTGTTGTGCGCTCTGGGGGTTTGTAAATGGCATAAGTAACCATGGCTTCAATGCATACCCATTGTTACCTGAGGGTATAACATATTATAAACATAAACAATATTCTATACATATATTACATTTGGGAAACTGGACATCGCTGCAAATTGCATTTTGATGTTGGCCTGTTCAGCTGCTGTGTGGGAACCTGATGATCTATTACTCAAAGAAATTATGCCACACCACACCATGGGCATGACCCGGCTCAGGGCAGCTCAGGATATCCCTGATCTGTCCGCAAGCTCCCGCTGAAACGTCCCCGTCGCTAAAAACCCGATTGTTGTCAATACCTGTAGATGGACGGGGATGGCAGGGTTTCTCCGAGAGTGCCGTTCCAACACAGGGCCCAGTTCAGCACACAATTCGAAGAGAACAGCTCTTGGAAATCCAAAGCAGCGCATTAGCCAGTCATCATCATGGGCCAGAAAACCAGTACGGTCTCTGAAGACTCGTTCTCGCCTAAATTGCGCAATAGCAATATCTTCCAGCAACGCCAAAGCAGCCATTGTTTCATTTGGCACAGCCATTACGCACGGCTACAGCCTTTATATAGTGTAGGTTATTCTTACTCCCAAATAATACAGAATAATAATCTTTATTTATATAAAGATCATGTATTTATTTGTTTATTTATATAAAGATCATTATCATTATAATTATTATAATGCATAGTGACAAACATATTTACTCAAGATAGAACGAAATGAAGGCTTGTCAAAAAAAAGGTTGTTAACCACTCACGCATCACTATGTAATCATAGTGAAGTTTTTTTTTAAAACTATAGATTACATCCTAACACAATGTAGTGAAAGAAAAACCTCTAAATAAAATGTCACCCAAATTCACACTTTTATTATGCTTTTTTTGATAAAAACTCAAAAAAATGCGTATGGTAAGCATGGTGTGAAGGATACGTATCGGTACGCACATTCTCGCCGCCCGTGGATTTTTATACATTAGGCAACTTGCGTGGAAAGTGGCGGTGTGAAAGATGCGTACCTGTACGCACATTCTCGCCGCCCGTGGATTTTTATACATTCGGAACCTTCGTGGAAAGTGACGTAAGTACACTTTTCGTGCGTAAGCATGGTTTATACATTTGGCCCCTGCTGTCTGAGGTCAGCCAGACACAGGTGTGCTCAATCTGCGTTTGAGCCTAAGCTCTCTTATAACTAGGAGGAGAATCTATTGTTCTGTTTGCTCTGCCACCCACCGGACTGGCCTTCCCTTTGTGCCCACTAAGATTTGAAGTGAGTGATGTATTAAGTTGATTGAGTTATTATTCCATTCCTTATTAGTTTGATTATATAATGTCTTTGTATATTTCCATTTATTAAGTGTCCAGCTGATGTATTGTTTGTGTATGTTTGGAAGATGGTCTAATAAGTCAATGCCAACTGAGAATTTGAGTTTATGTATTTGTGTTAAGTTGAGGAAATACGTTTCTAAATGCCATATGGATTTTCTGTTGTGTGCTCTATACAGAACCCACCACTTAATGACCAAAAGGGAATGTCCAAATAAATCTGCCTTTGTGGGATCTGTCGTCTCCTCTCCCTAATTCCAGTGCCTCATATCCAATCCTGAATGTCCCTAGGCCAGCCCTCTACAATTAGGTCACACCTAAAACAATCATATTTGATATACTTTGATTCTGCTTGCTTGCTCTATTCAGTGAAGCCCTAACCAACAAAATATATGGGACCACTTTTGTTACTGTCTTAACTATAAATGATGATCATCATTTATATCACCACCATCAATAACTAATCATCACCACCCCACCTTTATTATCATCAACAACATTATCACTCCCTATATTATCATAGCACGGCTGCTCTCCATCAGCAATCAATAAGGACAAAGAGAGCAGCCCTTCAAAAGCACACAGCACGGCCCAGGAGACAGAGCGGAAGGTGGTTGCAAGTGGTACGGCAAACCGAATCGGTGGAGTGGTTTTGCGCGACAAATAATTAACTGAGCATTCTGTGTGTGACCCCCAGAAAGATTGTACCAAGGTGGACCCCGAACCCCGGCAAACCGACCCTGAGCAAACAGCAATGACCACAAGATTGGATAAGCAGACAAACGGACAGAAGTAGCAACCTCCTAACCCGGACCCTCCCTCTGACTCTCACCCCCTCTCCTCTCTCTGCCCTCCCAGGCTCCCCGAACCGGCACGCCAGCCGCCCCGAGGCCGGACTGTCATCCCCATTCACTCTCCTCTCCCTTACTCCCAAATAAAAGAGCACGCTTCAACTAAGTGACAACCGATAGTCTCCTCATTTCCACTCAGCTTGTCCCAAGACACATCACCAACATCATCATACTTGTTCTGAGGACCAAAGATGAAAAATGAGGTGGCCTCTGGCATTGGCACTGCTTCCTCCTTCAACTGCAGGTCTGCCATTGGACGAGGTCTGGGGCTTTCTGGTATCTCAGGGTCCTCCTCTTCATCGTCACCTAGGCAACATAAAGACAGAGGCATGAGGAGAGGTCCTACATTCTCACCTCTGTAATAGTGTCCTCATCAATGGCACTGAAATAGACTGAGCTGTGTTAGGTCATGGGGTTTACCAGGGAAGTCAGCGGGAGGAAAGGGGTCTTTGATCTCATTCACATTGGACTCGAACTCATCGATTTTGAGCTGTAGATTTGAAAATGAAACAACGTATGATGAAACAACTATTTTTTACATGATATTACATTGCTTAATTTATGTGGCCAACATATAGTCTGCCTGACCTTAGCAGTAGTAGGGATGCCCTCTATACCCTTGGCCCGTTGCTCAGCCAACTTCTTGGCCAGAAGCGCTTTCTCCTCTGCTATCTTGTCAGGCATGTTGAGCCTGGGAAAGAACAAAATGGTATAACTGATTGTTCCCTTTATTAGTAAACATGGTGTCTGTCTATCTATAGAGCTGAAACGTCAGGTTCCGGAAGTAAAAATACAATTCATAATCACCATAGGGAATTTGATTATCAGCCATAACGGCGTAACCGTACAAGTAAGGCTCTCCATGAGTTACGAGATTGTGAAACGATGGTATATACTCCAGTAGAAGCTATAAGTCAAGTTGATTTCAACTTTCCACAATGCTAGCTCGAGTTCCACCAAACGCGCCAAGGTTTTGCAGTTGGCAATCAGGGGCCCGTTCCAGAAAGCGGGTTTAGTGAAAACTCTGAGTTTGTTAACCCAGAGATGAGGGAAACTCTGGGTTTTCCGTTCCAGAAAGAGAGGTAACTCAAACTCTGATTCAGTTACCATGGTAACTGACTCTGTGAACCTAACCTGCTCGCTGGCAGGTTTTCTTGAACAAACCCTGACTTTCTCCCTGTCTCCTCCCTCTGCTGAACGTGAAGCAGCTGTCGGACATGGCGTGTCCTTTCCTCGGTAACCCGATCGATATTCAAGCGGAAGTAATTCGCATAGCCTTACGTCAGGAGAGGATTTTGAGACCCCGATTAGATGTTCTATGTCCAGGATGGAAGAGCTGTCTGAGATATAATATGCCGTTTACACTTCACGGATTAAACTACCACCACCCCGAGCAGTCAAATAAAGACACATTTCATTTGGTCTTCTTTATTTCCTACAAATACAAAAGCAACAGTTAGTATTTTTATATTGTTCCAACAACACATTTCACCTGTGACCATGCACCCACCTCTAACTTATGTTCCAGTAATTACATTTCTAGATCTGCCTTTCTAATTTGTCACCCCAAGTACACCATTTGAAGTATGTCTGGCCCGGACAGCTCAGTTGGTAGAGCATTAGACTCTGTCTCAGGGTTGTGGGTTCGATCCCCACATAGTGTTAACTATCACCTTTGTAAGTCGCTTTGGATAAAAGCGTCTGTTAAATGACTCTATTGTAATGTTTTTATATTTCATTTTCAGCTGCTGCCAAGAGCGCTTTGCGCCCGTGGGATTGCACCTAAATGAAAAAAAAAATGTTCCAATACTATTCCACCACTATTCCACCATTATAAGAAAGTGTGGTTAAATGTTAAATGAATACACTACTGCATTCAAACGTACGCATTGACTCGGGCAGCGATTCTCTCCCACGCCAAGTTGATTGAACTACCTCAAATCAGCCATTCTGGAGCCATTCTGAAATGTCTATGGAGAAAATGAATGGGAAACTTACTTCAGGAACCAGGGCCGCAAAACAAGTGGGCAGTAACATTTCAGCTCTATTTGAGTCATGTGACTCAAACATTGATCTTGGCTGTGGCTCTCATACAAACACGAGTTATTTGCCTACCAAGATGGTCATATGGTGATGTAACATCCTACTTTTCTTAGTTGCTTTGGATTACAGGTCAATCAAAGACAATAGTTTGGTTACAGATGAAATGAAGGGCATTTAACCTTTAACATTTAGGTAGATTCACCTGAGTGCTTTCTTGCGTTTTTTCTCCTCTGCTTTCTCTTTCTGGGCTGAGGTCAGAGACTCTGCTTCTGCCAAGTTATCAACAGCGATGGCCAGAAAGACATTCAGCAAGATGACTGAATGTAAGGAGGGTCAAAGTTCATCACAACGGGAAATGGATTTAGGGTTGGTGAAAAAAATGGATGGATGTGCGATTATACCACACGCGCGCGCACACACACACACACACACACACACACACACACACACACACACACTGTTACTGCAGTATAGTCTACACATACACACTGCTGTTTAAGGATACAATTTCCACAGACAAAGAGGATGATGAAGTAGATGCTGACTAGGATTCCAGGCATGCTGGGTCCTCCATGGGCCATGATGCCATCATACATGACTGTGTTCCAGTCCTCACCTGTCAGGATCTGACAAACATACACACAGACAGTCCTCATCAGCATGTTTATAAAACCTTATTTTTAATTATCAGAATAATAATATACCTCTTGATTTCAATCATCACGACAACCCCAAGAACTTCAACGCATTTCAAGCCACATATTCCCATCGTTGCTGTACCTGAAACACACTGATGAGGGCCTGAGGGAAGCTGTCAAAGGTGCTGCGGGGTTTGGCTTGGTTGGGAAAGTTGAACTTCCCTCCAAACACTTGCATGCCCAGCAGGGAGAAGATGACGATGAAGAGGAAGAGCAGGAGCAGCAAGCAAGCAATGGAACGCACCGAGTTCAAGAGGGAAGCTACCAGGTTACTGAGAGATGTCCAGTATCTGAGATGCACACGATCAATTGACCAATCAAATCACTCAATCTGTCATTCTATTAAAGCTGCACTCGCACTGTAAAAATCCACCCATTTTATCAGCTTACACCACAAAGTGGGGCTCAAACAGAGAAGACCTTCCCATCCTTTATATAGCCTACTAGGTTGTTTTCTTTTACAGACATTCTTTCTTGTATCTGTGACGAGGTCAGTAATGGATAGTGACCACATGCTTACAAGCATTCTACATTCCTACACAACATATTTCCAAAATCACAAAATTACTTGGTAACTTTCAGCAGGCGCAGAAGTCGTATGCAGCGCAGCACCGAGATGCCCATGACAGACATGACATCTATGTGGACCAGGATGAGCTCCATGATGCCGGTGGACACCACGAAGCAGTCGAATCGGTTGAAGAGTGACATGAAGTAAGAAGGCAGCCCTAGTGCGTACATCTTCATGAACATCTCGAGGGCGAACATTGACAGCAGCAGCTTATTGGTAGTGTCTGGTGGGTTGGGGAGGGTGCAGGAGGAGGTCAAGAGGACAGAAAATGAAGAGGAAAATGTGACCATAATTTTGTGACCATCTTTATAGATAGATACTGGACAGTATGCCATATCTATGACTTCATAAATCATACTTCTTCCAGAAAAAATCTTTAAAAGTCTTTAAAAGTCTCATGTGTTTCTATAGTACATTGAACACTTTACACAAGGGAAGGTTATCTTGAATAATTTGCTCGATAAATAGACACACTGTTCACTGATATGTCACAAAAGAGATTTCATCTTTCATCTTGTCATGAATCTGATTGACACCCATTGAACACGGGGTGGAATGGACAGTTGGTGCTCTGACCTTGCCAGTCACTGAGTCTCTGGGACTGGTGGTGGTGTTCAGTAGCGATGGCCAGCGTGTTGAGGAAGACCAGCAGAATCACCCACCAGTAGAACAGCTTGGACTTCACATACACACGACACTTGCGGCGGAAAAAACGGTTCCACTTACGAGCCTGCTTACTGCACAGGAGGGGAATAAAGAAAAGGAGCTGTTAAGGAGGTGCACGACTTCTACCGTGCACCCGATGTGAAATTCCATGATGAAAGGAGGACAGGGAGGAGCATAGGAACACTGGAGGCAAACAGTAGATAGTAATATATGTAATATAATTCCTATTATATATACAGTGCCTTGGAAAAGTATTCAACCTCCTTGACTTTTTGCACATTTTGTTGTGCTATTAAGTTATTTAAAATACATTTATTTATTTTTTAGTTCTATGTAAAGCACTCTATTCCATCAAATTGAAAATGTAATTGTTGAAATATGTATGTGGAAGGATAAAATTAAATCAAGTTTGCATAAGTATTCAACCCCTTTGCTTTGTTTGTAAGTTGCCATACTAGCAAAAATGTGTTCAACATTTTGGATTACTATTACTCAGATGTCATATTTGGATTGTATTTAGCAATTCTGAACATTGAGGGAGCTTGCGGACAGATCAGGGATATCCTGAGCTGCCCTGAGCCAAGTCATGCCCATGGCGTGGGGTGGCATAATTTCTTTGAGTAATAGATCATCAGGTTCCCACACAGCAGCTGAACAGGCCAACAAAATGCAATTTGCAGCGATGTCCGGTTTCCCAAATGTAATATATAATATTGTTTATGTATATAATATTTTATACCTTCAGGTGACAATGGGTATGCATTGAAGCCATGGTTACTTATGACATTTACAAACCCCCAGAGCGCACAACAGACGCGCTATAATGTGGTGCACAGCCGTGCGCTCTGTGGTAGAGCGTTGCATTGGGCTTTTAAAAGGGAGATGGTTTCGGTTACTTTCTGCCATTCCACTTGTTTCATTTGGTTGGTAATGCCAGAGCTTAGGCTTCCAAATAATACGCGTTTTCTTCTGTCATTTTGATCAACCATTATTTCAAGTTCACAGTGGGTAAAATTGCGTTTCTTCATCTTCTATTGCTTCTTAAATGCTTCCGCCGTTTCTCCTCAAAACTAAACTAAATGCTGGGCATTGTGGGCATGGTCAGAAGGCTCGTGCACGTGTGCACAATTTCAGGATGATTGAGATGTATGAAGAAAAAACACGTGGGAACAGACATATGGTTTTATACATCTGTTTCCTGTTTTGTGCGTACACAGATTTCTACACCTAAATCTACACAGAGTTTTATACATTTGGCCCCTGGACTGTAATGTCATCCATAAATTAACCATATATCCCATACTGTGTTTCAGTATTCTGATGGAGAGTCTAATAACCCTAATAAATCCCATTAAGTCCCATTAAGATCTAGTGAAGGGACTTGGGGCCAGATGTATAAAACTCTGTGTAGATTTAGGTGTAGAAATCTGTGTACGCACAAAACAGGAAACATGCATACGCTCAGATGTATAAATCAGTTTTATACATCTGGCCCCAGATGTATACCCATTGTCACCTGAGGGTATAAAATATTATATACATAAACAATATTATATACATATATTACATTTGGGAAACCGGACATCGCTGCAAATTGCATTTTGTTGGCCTGTTCAGCTGCTGTGTGGGAACCTGATGTATCTATTACTCAAAGAAATTATGCCACCCCACGCCATGGGCATGACCCGGCTCAGGGCAGCTCAGGATATCCCTGATCTGTCCGCAAGCTCCCGCTGAAACGTCCCCGTCGCTAAAAACCCGATTGTTGTCAATACCTGTAGATGGACGGGGATGCCAGGGTTTCTCCGAGAGTGCCGTTCCAACACAGGGCCCAGTTCAGTACACAATTCAAAGAGAAAACCAGTACGGTCTCTGAAGACTCGTTCTCGCCTAAATTGCGCAATAGCAATATCTTCCAGCAACGCCAAAGCAGCCATTGTATCATTTGGCACAGCCATTACGCACGGCTACAGCCTTTATATAGTGTAGGTTATTCTTACTCCCCAATAATACAGAATAATAATCTTTATTTACATAAAGATCATGTATTTATTTGTTTATTTGTCATTATCATTATAATTATTATAATGCATAGTGACAAACATATTTACTCAAGATAGAACGAAATGAAGGCTTGTCAAAAAAAAAGGTTGTTAACCACTCACGCATCACTATGTAATCATAGTGAAGGTTTTTTTAAAACTATAGATTACATCCTAACACAATGTAGTGAAAGAAAAAAGCTCTAAATAAAATGTCACCCAAATTCACACTTTTATTATCCTTTTTTGGATAAAAACTCAAAAAAATGCGTATGGTACACATGGTGTGAAGGATATGTACCGGTACGTACATTCTCGCCGCCCGAAAGTGGCAGTGTGAAAGATGCGTACCTGTACGCACATTCTCGCCGCCCATGGATTTTTATACATTTAGAACCTGCGTGGAAAGTGACGTAAGTACACTTTTCGTACGCACGCATGGTTTATACATTTGGCCCCTGGTCTTTAAGTTTAAAAGAACTTAACTTAATAGCACAACAAAATGTGCAAAAAGTCAAAGGGGTTGAATACTTGCAAGGTCATACTTGAACGTTTGTGAACCCTACAGGAGTCATTATTTCATATATTACAGAGGAATGACCTTAAAAAATCTCAAATGTAAATCTCAAATCAGAATGAAGATATCCCAAATAAAGAAAATAAGTATGATATGCTTTCATTGCTTATGTAACAAATCTGGTTTATTTAACAAACTCTCAGATATCCGTGTGCAAAAATATGTGAATCAATAACTTGTGGCACTTCCTTTAGCAGTGATGACTTGTGTCTCCTATAGACGTTGATTTGAATTTTAGCCACTCCTCCTTACAGAAATTGAAACTAAACACTAAACTTCTTCCTGAGGCATTCTTTGCTAGATTTGCCTTAGATTTGTCTTAGTGGAACAACCACTTTTGGCCCAGCTTTAGCTCTCAGACCCTCAACACCTGCTCTCAACACCAAATACAACTAAAACTGCCTAAACTACCCTGTACCTATGCTTCCACTTATCTCTAATTCCCAACATTACTCAATAATTTCAGAATTTGCTGCTGATTTCAACAACAACAATAAGCTAATGGGATGGTTTACATTGCTGGCTTGGAACAGCTTGCTCTGCAGTTTAGAATCCGAACAATAGGCTAAAGGAGACGGCTAATTCTTCTGGCTTGAGACGGCCCGCTCAGCAGATCAGAAACCAAATTGTATCAGTAGGGCGTCCTGGTGGCTCAGTGGTCTAAGGCGCATACCATGTAACCGCAAATCCGGCCTGGGACCTTTGTCGCATGTCATCCCTCCTCTCTCGCCCAATCTTTCCTGTCTCTCTCTACTAATTATCAAATACAAAAAATAGCCTTAAAAAAAAAAGGATTGTAAACAATTACACCAAGAGCTGAGAAGAGTGTATTACAGCTTAGTCTAAACGATCATATGTTATGTAACTCCTGTCTTAATAATACGATATTCATATCTTTCCAAAAGTCTTAGTCATAAGACTACTAGCAACCAACATCAGCTAGCATGCTACAGAGAACTACGGCTAACAAGCTAACATATCAACATTCTAAAAAATCAATATACCAGCAACCATGCTACTACCACACACCAGGAGCAACTATGCTACCTGCAAACAATGTCAGCTAGCATGCTACAGACAACCAAAAGCTAACAAGCCAACATATCAGGGAGAGGAAGATATTTTATAAGGTTTGCGATACATATGTCTCCCAAGACAATGAGAAAGACAAAATAGCCCCACTGAAGAAAAAATTCCAAGATTACTGTGAAACGAGAAAAAACTTACTGTACATTTAATACGTTTTGCATGCAGGCTCAAGGACAAACTGAAGCTATCGATGCCTACAGCACAAACCAAAAAAAATAAATAAAGCCGAAATAAAGACGGACTGCATGATTCATTAGTATGTGACAAAATTGTTTGTGGCATTAGAGACGCAATTGATAGATAGATAGATAGATAGATAGATAGATAGATAGTAAAAAACAACATTTCTATAATTGCATAAGGGGTTCACAAACTTTCAATCATGACTAAACACAACTTTATATATATATATTTATATGTGTGTGTAATGGCAGCCATATATTGTAGAGTGGAAGACAGAGCAGCACTGACTAGCAGTAGATGATCAGCTGCATGGTGTCCATTTTGCTGACACTCCCTGTCTCAGAACCTCCATCCTCCAGGGGGAGCAGGCCTGATGAAGACACACACACACGCACATGCGCGTGCGCATACACACACACACACACACACAATTTTGAGTCCCCTATAAACCCAGGAGAACATGGTGAGAACATGCAAACTCCACACAGAAAGGACCCATAACCTTCTTGCTCTGGGGTAACAGTGCTAGCCACTGTGACAATTCTATTCTATTCTATTCTATTCTATTCTATTCTATTCTATTTTGTGCCTTACCCTGTCCCTCCTGATCATGGTCCATGACCTCAGCCTGGGTGATCCACTCCATGTAGCCCTTCAGGTCCTCATCCAGCTGCTGGGTTTCTCTCAGCTTCTGAAACTCTCCACGGGACTTGGCCTTCTCTCGCTCCTTAGTGAACTCACTGAAGGGAAGTAGAAGAGAAAATAAGAGTTGAAGGATAATGTGAAAGGAGAAACAGAAGGTGATGTGAGTGAAATGGACAGAGGAAAGAGAGAAGGCTGATTGAGTTGATTAAAAAATGTGTATTCCTACCCACTGAGCACGCCCAGAACCAGGTTGAGCACAAAGAAAGAGCCGATCAGGATCAGTGTGGTAAAAAAGATCCATGACCACTCCATTCCGATAGCGTCATTCACCTTGGAGTGTATTTATTCAGGGAAAGAGATAAATGTAGTGAAATAATATATTGCAAATACATATACAATGTGTGCATAGTTAACACAAGTTAAACAAATTCTTTTAATTGCAGGTATATATTAATCAATTTGCCCGAATTATAAAATTGTCCTCACAAAATAATTTAATTAATTAATTAATATTCTACAGTAGAAAATAAATGGTTCGCACTCAAAAAGAAGGAGAATTTCCCAACCTTTTAAGTTCTAATTATGCTGATTTTTGTTTTGTAAATGCATCAGAAAAAAAAGAAATCACGCACAGACGTTTCGGCTGTATGCCTTCTTCAGTGTGCAGGCCATGAATTAGGTCATGAATTGTCCAAAATATGGGTATATGGTCGATGTTGTGGGAATAAACTCTACCCACTGTGCCACTGATGGATTAAATCATGACCACGACATGTACTGTTTTTTCCTGCAGCTGCTCCCAGACTCAATAGAAAGATGACCGAGCTCCATGCTCTTTTCCAGCAACACTCTGCTTGATATTAATTACTTACATACAGTACATAGATACATACATACATACATACATACATACATACATACATGCACACACACATACAGGGTTTCATTCCAACCAATCACTACAGCAGCAATTACTTCCTAATTAATCCCTTACCCAGTAGAGGACGTCGGTCCAGCCTTGTGTGGTGATACACTGGTAGACAGTTAGCATGGAGAAGCCCAGGTTGTCAAAGTGAGTGATGCCATGGTTTGGGCCTGGCCAGCCAGCTCGACATTCAGTGCCGTTGATGGTACAACGCCGGCCGTTTCCTGCTTGGGCACATGGAGCCGGCTTCTCGTTCTCCACTGTGGCAATGATGTCTTGAGGCCAGCAGAGTGAAAAAGACGGTTAGGTGTGTGTGTATACATATGTATACATGTGCACACAAACAGTATACACACAGATGCACAGGTCCCTGTATGCATGTGCTTATTAATGTGCATAATTGTAGTGTATCATATGTCATTGGAGGCCTTTTATTCAAAGCACCTTACAGTTCCATGAGTGTATACAGTACAGTTTTGTATGAGTGGCCCCAGTGACAGTTGACCCCAGCTGCACACCAGACGCAAGTTAAAAAATATTATACAAATGAGCACAATGGTCGTGGAGTGAGAACAAATCACATTTTGGCAGAAATGCAGTTCTAAAATTCTCTGGCAGCCTTGTGATGCAATGAGAAGAGTTCAAAATGTATATTATGCAAATTAGCACGATGGTCGTGGAGTGAGAACCAATCACATTTTGGCAAAAATGCAGTTTTAAAATTCTCTGGTAGCCTAAAATATTTTAGCTGCTAACTTTAGCTCTGGTAAGCGGAGCGTATCTGTGTTCCCAGGGTTCTATGTTCCCACAGCTCTCCACATCCCATTGGGGTCATACAGGCACCAAAGGTCATACCTCCAACCACCCTTGAGAGACAGCACATTTTACTCATTAAATCTAATTTAAAAGACACTTCTCACTCAGATACCCTTCATCATTGTGGACTACAAGGCCATCTACACTGTCTGTTTCTCTGATCCATCTCTACATCACCACTGTCCACACTCTCAACATTAGGCGGCTCAATAAAGATGTTTGTATTATTAATGTTCTTCTGACTGACCTTACACCTGCACTGTATTGTTTCCTCAAATGTGTCATTTTTCTCCCCACTTCTACTTCATCCTGTGACTGCAAGATTGCCAGAACTAAAAGAAAACCTGACCCAGCATAGGGTCAAGAGTTCAGTTGTTCTATTTCTCTATTTCAAGAGTTATATTTTTCCTTCATTTAAAACTGTCCTATCATTGAACGGATTTTCATTCTTGTTCACTGCAAACATTCTTCATTCAGCAGCTTGTCCATTAAGAGCCCTGGAAACAAAGCAAGGTACACTACCCCTGGTACGCTAACCAAGTAATGTTTAGCTTGCTAGCCTACTTATTCCATCACTTCCAAATAGTTGTAACTACTTAACTAGCTCTAAAATAAATGCGAACCAGGCCCGCAATGCAATGAGAAGAGTTAAAAAATATATATTATATAAATTAACAGGATGGTTGTGGAGTGAGAACCAATCACATTTTGGCAAAAATGCAGTCCTAAAATTCTCTGCTAGCCTAAAATATTTTATCTGCTAACTTTAGCTCTGGTAAGCTAACCAAGCAATGTTTAGCTTGCTAGACTACTTATCCCATCACTTCCAAATAGTTGTAACCACTTAGCTAGCTCACTAGAGTAAAGCATAATTTACTTTTTCCATGCAAAAATATAAAAATAATATTAAAAGAATAACATTAAACAAACCGAGAATTTGCTCCGAAGCTTGACCCCTGAACACTTTTGATATAGCGAAGTGATGTGCAAAGCAAAGTGGTGGTGCTTGATGTGAATGCACTGTAACCCTGGCAGCGTAAGTGTCACACATGACCATGTGTTGCTGCATACTTGTGCCTCTGTAGTAGCAGGTCTTGTGCATTTTGCACTTGAAGAGCTCCAGACCCATAATGGAGTAGATGGTAACCATGAAGAAGACCAGTAGAGTGATGTGGAACAGAGGCAGCATGGACTTCAGGATGGAGTTCATCACCACTTGCAGGCCTGGAGGGGAATAACAACATTCATCTCAAAATAAATCTCATAAATACGCTCTGAGATAACAGGTTTTCAACCAGTGCTCAACAATCATGTGCCATCCAGAGCACATTTACAAAAATCTCTATCCATCTCCAAAGGTTCCTAATTTAACTGATGAGGTCATCCACTATGGGTTAAGATGTGTTAATTCAAGCCTTACACCCCCGCCCGACCACTTCGCTCTGCTGCCTCGAGGCGACTGGTTGTCCCGTCGCTCAGAGGGCCCTGCGGCCGATCTACACGGTCACGGCTCTTCTCTGTCCTGGCCCCGCAGTGGTGGAATGAACTCCCCACTGATGTCAGGACAGCAGAGTCGCTGCCCATCTTTCGCCGCAGGCTGAAAACCCACCTCTTCAGGAAACACTACCCTGACTCTTCCTCTTAGCCTTGCCTATTTGTCGTCAATTATGTGTCTGAGCTCTTGTTTATTGGCTCTTGTTCATTTGATACACTTATTTGTCTTAGCTCTTGCTTATTTGGTTCACTTATTTGTCTTAGCTCTTGTTATTTGATTCTCTTATTTGTCTCATTTGTCTCATTTGTTTAAGATATAGTAGGTTGCTAACTTATTGCACTCTTACCTTAACACTAGTTATGCTCTTAGTTGCTTGTTTAGGAAGGAAATGCACTTACGATTTCTGGTGACTAGTAGTTTTCTTGCCTACCTATGTTGAATGCACTTATTGTAAGTCGCTTTGGATAAAAGCGTCTGCTAAATGACTGTAATGTAATGTAATGTTAATTAGTGAAATGGGATGCTGTAGTGTTTGGTTGGAGGGAACACCTGTATACATATGGCTCTGGATGTCACATTGTTGGAGGCCACTGGTTTAAACCTTTACTGCATGGCATTGCTATATGGAAACAATTATTTAAAGGAAATAATCTTCATCATCATCTTGGGTAGGGTGGGCCCTCAAATTGCAATTGTGTCAGAAATGGAGATCAAGGAGCACAGATAACTAGTTTCTTACTGGGGACTCCAGAGACCAGTCTGAGGGGTCGCAGGACTCTGAATGCTCGCAGGGCTTTCATGTCAAAACCTCCGCCACCTTTATCTCCCACTGGAGCCTCAACTCCACTGATGTGATTGATGGCATCCACAACCACGGTAAACAGCCTGAAGAGACAGACATTCAATATCAAAACGTGAAGCCAACACAGTAAGTAGTATGAGTACAAGAGAATTGATTCACAACAGAGTGATTACAGAATTATCATTATCTGCTTAGTTACATTCCTTTGATTAAGCTCTCCTATAACTCATCAAGTTAAATAGTGCAAACCAATTAATTCCACAGAACACAATTTTCACAGAATACAAAATAAAAGCATCAGAGATGACTGCATCTTGAAATTCCAATTGCATTGGGCACACCACAGCATGCATGACAACTTACCCGACAGACACACAAACAAAGTCCAGTATGTTCCAACAATTTCTTAGGTAAGCGTCTGCGTGGAAAAGAAAGCCATACGCTACAATCTTCAGGAAACACTCTACAGAGAAGATGATGAGGAAGATGTACTCCAGACTTTCCTGTAAGACAACGATAATAAAAGTTGTTTTTTTTAATCTGTGTTACTCACAAATGTTAGTACTTCAAGCAAGCATTATTTCTTGAGTGAAAAAGCGTGAGTGTTAGAGGGATTTTAAAAAAATGTTAAATTTCAAATTAAAATAGCACCACTGGTACAATAACTATATTTTCTTTCATGGCTTGAGTTATGTTAGTCCTCTAGCCAAGTCATCCATCTTCTTGCTCCTGTTATTTACAAATGCATTCATATTTTCTGCCACATATCACCCCTATCTATTTCACACACACACACACGCACACGGACACACACACGCGCACGCGCACACGCACACTTTTGGAATGTTTTTTATGGCCTCTCTCATTTCAGCAGAGGCATGCAGTGAACAACTCTGGGCAGCTAACATGACAGCGGTTTCTCTACTTGTCTGCTTTATTTACACACCACACTGACAGTAGAATTCAGCGAGGTTAGACTGATCTGGGGTCTGATATTGTACTTAAAATCATTAAAAATGGGATCTGGCCCGGTCAGTTTCGTCCACCTCTGATATGGTGAATGTGATGCAGTTTGATTGATTACATATTTATTGTGCCTTTAACCTTAATTGATTCTGATGCTGTTTCAGAAGTTTTAACACCCTGACAAGAATCAAATTCTCATGGAAACACTGAATACTCTCTCACTCACTCTCTCTCTCTCTCTCTCTCTCTCTCTCTCTCTCTCTCTCTCTCTCACTCTCACACACACACGCACACACACACACAAACAGCTTTAGTGTGTTTTACTGAAGGGAGGACTAAATATAAGCCATTTGCACAGCCAGCCGGAGTGGACAGCTGTCCCTCTCTATCACCTGAGCTCAAGGACATCATGCAAGGACTGTCTGTATTTGTGTGTGTGTGTGTGTGTGTGTGTGTGTGTGCGTGTGTGTGTGCGCGTGTGTGTGCGTGACTGGTGTGAGTTTTGGAATCAAGAGATCACATATTTACAGCTGTAAATTGTATATATTTGATCAGTTGAATTGTTTTTCTTCCTATGTATGGTCTTCATTCTTTAGCATATTCCCATACGGTACTTATTTTTTTAAATCTATTTTCTTCATACATTTTCATATGTTCTTGAAATGTTGCAATTGTTGGTTGTGTTCTGTTTAATATGTCTAATGTTAGCTTGAGTGAGACCTTTTCAAAGAAGTGAATACTAACTAGAGTCTCCCAAAACATTGATAAAATAACAATTCTATTCAAGACTAGAAATGTTGCAGGTCCTTGAGGAGCCTTGAGGTCCTTGAAGGGGGTTTGGTCCATATACTGGACTGTCACTGTATTTTTGTATTGCCCTTATAGGTCCCTTTGGGACCATCAGTGTACAGTAGAATGCTACACGATCTATTTATGAGTACAGTGCCTGGCTAGCTACTGCAGCTGATGGATAGATAGATAGATAGATAGATAGATAGATAGATAGATTATATTTTGTGCCGATAATCAATATCTTTAGATTTGTATATTTTCATACCAAAAAATTGTAGACTCAGTGTTGCCCCCATAATTTTTGTCAGGATGGAAAAGTCTCAAGAATCAGTTCTGACATGTGGGTCTATGGAAGTAATTTCAATACATAACCAAGTGAGAGCCCCAGTGAGACATCCATCCATCCCCGCATTTGGTGACAGTGATTTCAACTATCTAGGCCCACGAGTGGTGGCACCAAAGTGGCCTGTTGGGTTGTGGCCTCCTGAGTACAGTCTACAAAACTGATGAGCAGCTTGTATAACCTCAGTAAACACTGAGGTTGGAAGAACTACTGATGAGATTGGAAGAACTAGAATCTGTGCTATAGCATCATTATAACACGGCCTATGAGTGTATGTTTTCATTTACAATGTCCATTTACACACAGACACATGCATGCATGTACATGCACACACACACACACAGTCAGAATGCTGACTCACCAAGTTACTGTTGGTGTTGTTGCTGTCTTCCTCCGGCATGGGCAAGTACACGGCCAGGGCCACACAGTTGGCGAAGATGGCCAGTAGGATGATGATTTCAAAAGGTCTGAAAGTGAATTATAGGAAGCTTGCTTGCTGCCATGGATCCTGTCACCTCTACCATAATAGGTATGCTAGGGCCTTTAGTGGTATAAGGTGACAGTATTTTTGGCCTTATTTTTATGGTGTAATAATAATCAGAAATTACTTTTTCACTTTGTTAGCTAGTTTTCCATATCATAAACAAACAAAACATAAAATATTTACTTTCTCTTATTTTTATATCAAAATCCCTTTACTTTTACTTCCTGGAGGACAGTGTATCTTTAGTGGTTATTTCATGGTATACTAGTAGGCATACATAAAGAAAAATGTATGGAAAAATGATTGTAAAATATAAAATTATTCCAACCAATAATACCATCGCAGATTGTTTAGCCTAAAACCTGCACATTCACAACTTTTATTTACTCATTTTGAAGAACAATTTGTGACAGTTGAAGCATTTTTTTTACTTTTTAACTAATGTTATTTCCTGCCCAACATCCTATATTCAATCAGAAATATGTTGTATTATGGAAGCAAGACACCATCGAAATGCCATTTCCTTGTGACTTTAATTGAGAATATCAGTAATTGCAGTAGCCCATGCAAGGCTAAATAGAACATGAGAAATATAAAAAAAAACTCATATTTTCTCTTTGCATATGTAAAATTTGAAAAATGATCAGAGCCCTAGGTAATGAAGGTAATTAAAGGTAATAAAGGTAAAGGTAAAGGTAATTAGCAGTTTAATTAGCTGCAGAGTCACTATTGTACCAATGCCTGGTTGACTCAAATATCTTGTGTGTCCCTTATGATGTCCCACTCTGCTGCTAATTCCTAGTAAGGCAAATGTTATTGTGAAGCGCAGCTGGAAAAAAAATGCAGACCAAAGTCTACCCTCAATGTATTGGTATTAATGTAAGTAAAATTAATGTATTATTATTACTATACCTTACTTCTTCTTTAATGAAAAAGAAGAGAGATTTGGTCTTGCCTGTTATTGCAGGAAGAGCTTCAACATTGTGCTAAAATTACTTGGCACTAGGGTGTACTATGTGGTTGCTAGGTAATAAGTAATTGTTTCTAGGTTGTTGCTAGGTGATTACTAGTGGTTGCTACACTGTTACTAGGTGGTTGATAGATGATTACAAGTGGTTGCTATACAAGATAGTTGCTAAGTGATTACTAGTGGTTGCTAAGCTGTTACTAGGTGGTTGTTGATGTGTGGATGTGTGTGAGCATGTGAGTGTTTTTGCGTTTGTGTGTAGGTGCGTGCATGTTTGTGGTGTTGGAGCTGTCTTCTTCTAACTGCAGTTCTATAGTAATTGCAGCACCCAGTAAGGTTGCTGTCATAACAATTGTTATAGTGTTTGAATGGGATGGGATGAAACCCACAAATAATGTGTACAGCGGCCATACCTTTCAACACCAATCATTTGGTACACTATCTATTAATGCAGTAGTTGTGATTCTTATTTTCAACTGAGATAAATTTAGTGCAAATAGATATAAAAAGCATTTTCAGTGTACAGCGTGTGACTATGTTTGGTTCGTGTTCAATTAATACAGATCAAGCTAGCCAGAGACATGGCATGGTTTCTGTTTGATGTACCATTAAAGGACTATCTAAACCGTGATATTCTATAAAGAGATACTTTTACATCTGCAAGTTATTTTATCTCCTGTGCGTTGGTGGTGAAAAAAAGTTATTGTGTGCATACCAGCACACTAATCACAATGTTTTATCAGCAGCTGTTACCTAACAAAGAGAGAACCGTACCTTCAAACAGCTAATATGCTAGCTAGACTTGTTACATGTCATAAGACCATCTGGCATTAACCAGCAACCAAAGTTTTTTTTTTTATCAATCCCAATGCTCAGAGTTTGAAAACATCTATTAATTTTTCTGTTAATTATATTTCCTTGCTGTATACTACATGAATGCTAGCAGGGACATCTCCACTGTCAACAATGGATTTGTTATGGCATGACAGGGTCTATTTCAATGGTGTCTGAAACAGGACCACTAAATTTAAGGTCCAAATAGTGGAGCAGATGTAATTGGATAATGTCAACCTATTTATTGTATTCTCGTAGGTCAAAAGGTACAAATCGGCAAATGATAACGTACTAAATCAATTTAGGGGCAAATCCATTGTAAGCGGTCAATTGATAATTGCTTTACGAATGCAACTTTGAGACTCAAACTTTCAAGTTGTGAGGCAGCATTCTTCCTAGCTTTTCAAGTCTGTTTTTAGCTAGTGATCTGGGAAGACAGCTGTCCATCTCCAGGAATATTATCAAGCTGTCTCAACCAACTATTTTACAGCTCTGTGATCATCCATCACCACATCCAGAGGATTAGGAAGATGTTACTGTTTGCTCTTACTGCAGCCAAAGTCATTATTCCTTACCAAAACAGGATAGATGTGAAAGCTAAGCTAATTTACTCAGGTATCTAAATGGAGTCAAACTTTCTCTTTTGTGTTGTAAACAATTCTTGGTTGCAGTTGATTTTTTCATTGATTTACACTCACAATCTTATTCAGAAACCCAACACAATGATGAAGAGTAATTGAAAATATCAATATGTTGTCATTGTACAACTGTGATATCTGCCTGCTCTGCTGCCATTATTTATTCACTATAAAAGAGTATTTGTTGACTACTTAAAACAACTATGGCCCCATGACATAAAGTGTTAGCTTATTTGTTTGATCCAACCATGCCTCTGCCCAGTGACCCCTGACCTTAGAAGGATACTTCCACTCCACAATGTTGATGCAGGCCTTGCGGAAGGGGTTCTTTAGTGTCAAGAAGAAGAGGGAGCGTGCTGGCCGAGGGTTGCCCCCTGTGGCCATTAGTTTCTTCAGCTTCTCCTTTTGCTTCCTCTTCAGCGTTTCCTCATCCATAATGTAGGATGACATTGGCGGATTGTTGCTGTCTGCCATTGTAGCTTGAATGGGAGTATTTTTAAGTTACTTAGATGGTGACTTGAGCAGTAGAAGCAGTAGGAGTATTCCAAAAATCCTGTCCGAAGATCAAAATGTGGTAGTACAGTCCTTTTCGAAGTCTGGGTTGGCCTACTCAGTGGTAACCACTCTTGTCCTCCATTTGTCTCCCTGTCTTCTCTCTCACTTACTTAGTCTCTTACTGATGGTCTGACTGAGCTCTCTCTCTCTCTCTCGCTCTCTCGCTTGCTCACTCGCTATACCCTTCTCTCTCTCTGGAGTGACAACTGTCCCCTCCACTTGTAAGGTATTGGTTTACTGAACAGCTGGTTAGTCAAGAGAATAAATATAGACAATGAGCGTGGCTGCAATGGGGTGGGGTGACAAAAGGGAACATGGGCACAGATATAGTCTGGGATCAGCGGAATGTTTAGAGGTGAGGGTGTCACACACTAACCCCAACCCTAGAGGAAGAACAGGGGGTGGGAAAATAACAGAAAACAGAGCAAGTATTTATTAAGGAGTAGGGTCAGTGTGTGCCTTCAGAACAGCGTCAGTCCTCCCTGTCCTGGTGTCATACTGCATCCTGGACTGTGTGTAGTCAGTTATTGGGTATTTCTTAAAAAAAAGAAAGCCTCCGGTTGTTTGAGGGATGAAGATTCAGATGACGGGCTGATTGGGTAGGCCATAAAAGGAGTTTGTCATCCTGCTGTTCATAAAACCAGCAGGGTGTAGGGGGGCGTTTTCATCTTGGAATATGGGAACATCATGAGGGAACAGTGTTTGCACCCTATCCTGTAACAGGCATCATATGCTTTGGCCGTTACAGAGCAACTATCAGACCTAATGACTCCCAGAGATGGTGCTGCTATACTAGTACAGATCCACAACAGTTGTGGGTTGAATGCATCCTTTGGCTTTCTCCAAACTTAAACCCTCTAGATGGAGGAAAAATGTTCAAACACAATGCATTAGACAATATTAAATCTTTTCCATTGCTCAAGTCTCCTGGTTTTGTGCACCTTACACCAGTTTATGCATCTGTTGGCCTTTGAAGTGCTTTCTGAATGGCAGACCTGTCTGAAGTTTTGTGGTGTTTAACAACTGCCCTAAGCTTCCACTTGCCACCATTGTCTCTCTTTGCCAATGCAGTTTGTCTGTTTGGCATATGTTGTCATGATTTCAAGACTACTCCCCCCATGTACTCCCCCCATTTTTACAATTTTTGTGTCTGATGTCCCAGCAATTCGGGCATCAACTATTGGTCCTCTGTGGTACTCTCATGTCTCATGTTGCTTTGAAAACCCATACAAAAGTGATGATTGTCAGCCCTGTTTTAAAGTTGACACATACTGCTAATAGGCATTTAAGTGAATATGCCTGGCCTGTGTATTCATGTGGTGTTTCTGTTATTTTCTGCACCCATGATATGTGTCCATACTGACCTTTTTATTAGCTGTTGTACTTTCTGTCATAGGTCCAGATGTTGG
Organism: Hoplostethus atlanticus; assembly: GCA_034670405.1. Classification (NCBI taxonomy): domain Eukaryota; kingdom Metazoa; phylum Chordata; class Actinopteri; order Trachichthyiformes; family Trachichthyidae; genus Hoplostethus; species Hoplostethus atlanticus. Next base: position 239,731 of record JAXDDX010000295.1, on the reverse strand, counting down.
TTGGGAGAACTCCCGGTGGTACGCCTTCTTGGTTTGGCTCACAGTCATGGCTCACTAGCCAGTGATTAAAACGTAAAATGCAATATATAATTTACTTAGGAGCAACACAGAGCAACCAGATCCTTTGCTTCTCGTGAGAAGTGATTGGCCCCACAGCATCAGCAAACAATGTATAGCCAATTAGCAGACACAATTTGTTTGTTTTGCTTCCTTAATCAATCAGTGCCATGTCATGATGCCATGCATACCTGTTGACAATGTGCAGGTATGATGTCTGTGTAAAAACAAAAAAGGGGATAAAGAAGAGGAAGGCTCTTGAAGGAAGATGCAGCAAATATGTTGTAAAATTACAGGTACGTTCATAAGCAAGGGTCAGTCAGAAGGAGGAGGTCAGCAAATTCCCCGCCTGAATTATTGTCCCAGTCCAGCCCTGGTTCAGTTACAATCATATTATGGTAGTAGATGCTGAGAAATGTCAGTGATTGATTCATAGCTACATACAGTTCTGGTCAAGATTATTGGCGCTGTTGCATTTTATGAAGATAATATACAATATCTTCTGAAATAATTGGAAACGGAAACAACTTTCCGTCTTCACATGTTCATTTATCAATTTACAACAGCACATGATAAAACAAGAAGAATAAAAATTAAAAATAAATCTTTTATGGTTTCAAAATGGTAGAGTGGCCATGGTCATGATTATTGGCACCCTTTAGAACAATTCAAATCAATTTTGTTGAAGGAAATACATTTTCATTTACATCTACATTTTCATTTCATCCACATGGTATAAATGAATTATCCATTTTAAATTGATAAAACAGTCTGTTCTGCTTCCCTGGTCATCTGTGAAAATGATGAACAGAAAACAGCTGGTATTTTATTATATAAGGACGTGGTGGTAAGAGGAAAATCTCATCTCAGATGTCATCATAGGTTGAAAACCTATGAAACCTTGAAAGCCATTGAAAAAAACAATTCACATGACATCCTGGGATCTAGGTCTGGGATAATGGTTTCAGCCACTGGGCACTGCACAAAGCATGGCTTTATGGTCATGGAAGACCCCACTGCTGTAAGAGAAACACAAGATGGCATGATTGATGTTTGCCAGAGCCCACCTGGACAAACCTAAATCCTTCTGGGAAAATTTTCTGCGGACCGATGAAACCAAATTAGAGCTCTTTGGCAATGCAAATAGTTTACAGATGGCAAAAAATTGAGTTTTAAAGAAAAGAACACCCTACCTACAGGCAATTACGGTGGAGGGTCTATAATGCTGTGGAGCTGCTTTGCTACCTCGGGTACTGGACGTCTTGATTGTATTAAGGGCATCATTAAATCAGAAGATTACCAGAAGATTAAGGCATTTTGGAGCGAAATGTGCTACCCAGTGTCAGTGTCAATCGAAGGTCATGGGTCCTCCAGCAGGACAATGACCCAAAAACACGTCAAAAGCACACAGGAATGGTTCAAGAGAAAACATTGGATTTTTCTGGAGTGGCCTGATCTCAATCCCATTGAGAACCTATGGTGAGACCTGAAATGTGAAGTTGGTCAAAGGAATCCTTCAAACATTGAAGAACTGGACCAGGGTTGCAATTGAAGACTGGGAGAAACTGCCAGCAGAAAGGTGCAGGAAGCTTATTGATGGTTACAAGAAATGTTTGGAAGCCCTCATCATTGCCAAAGGCTGTGCAACTAAGTATTAGAGAGGGGTGCCAACAAGCTCAAACTGTGTGAAACATAGCTTGTTTTGGCTCTAAAAGCCACAGATACAAAATACAAATGGTTTATCCACATTACAGATAAAGTGAATGCATTAGAATGCACAACTAAATAATGTTGCCTATTTTCATTCATTTATTTTATGAAAAGGGCAGGTTGTTCATTTTCACTATTTCTTTCTTTCTACAAATATACACACAAATAGACACTTTTTGAAGTTGGAGCTATTTGGCTATTTCCCCTCTCAAGATAGCAAGGCATGGAGAAACAATTGTGGAGATGTGACATTTCTATCATGTCATATCTCCACAACTGTTTGAGGACCGAGTCTGTTGCAAACTTTTATTTTCAATGGTAAGAAGTTTCTGCCAGTTTTGAGTTTTTGTTTGGGTATTTGCTTACTAATACATTAAGACATCATTAAGAAAAAATGAGAGAGTAATGTTTACTATTTCCTCTTTACCTTTTTAATGTTAGTGGTTGACAATACAGTCAGAAGAGAGGAGAAGATGGAAGAGACACCAGGACACACAGGAAGAAAGATTATCAGGTAGAGATAAAGAGACTGGTGCAACAACAGCAACTAACTAGCATGCGTTCTGTTTCCACCCCCCAGATGATATTTTCATTGGTTAAGTTGTATTTGTTGATACAGAAATTGTAGGTGATATGGGCTGTCTATATTCATCTCCAAATGCTTGGAAATATGGGTTTGTAGATGTTGAAATTTAAAACCTTTAAAACCCCCTACAAAGGTCTGTGAAAAACTCTGGATATTCTGGGATGTTCCCCAGATGTTTTCTGAACCTAGAACCGCCTAGATCCCAAGCACAAGGAAAACAAACAAGCAACTAAAAGGCCCTCACATAATCTGTTTGTATTATCAGTCATTCAGCAACCACCCTTTGAAAAACAAAGCACAATAAAAAAAATCTGTCTATTTTCTTTCCCGAGATATCTGCTGTCGTAACCAGAATTTTTATCAATAATTCAAAAAGCCAATAAAAGTTTCTATCATAGAACATTCAACGTGTGAAAAATGTGACATGTGCTCTTACAAAATAATTTCTGGTTTCATGGTGATTATGGATGCTATAGTGGATATTATTATTATCCCTCTTGTGGCACATTTTCAAATGCTGAATAATGAATGAACACATTTCTTTCTAAAATAGACATATAGAAATGAAAATAGAGTTCAAGAATGAAAACCAAATTATACCGAACAGATATGGATTTTAAATGTATACATTTTGTAACTTACAGTGACACAATGTCAACACAGTGGTAACCACACAGATTTGAATTTCATACTATGCAAACACTTTTCAAAACTGTTCTTCTTCTACATATTTTGCTCCCTCATACATTTTTGTTTGTCATCAGAAATATGCCCACCAAACTATCCCAGTAGAGTAAAAACATACACATCACATCCCAGTCTTAAACAGGACACAATACATTACACTGAATAAAAGTAGAGTCCATACACTGAACGTTGCTCCTAAAGTGTAGAAAGAATAGAAACCTAGACAGGTGACGGTTTCAAGCTGTTTTAGCTAAATTGATATATAATCCTTGGGAGCAGCTTTACGTGTGTGGACTCTACTTTTATTCCATCAAACTACCCCACCCACCATTCCCTCCTAACATCCAAAGCCCTCAGACTCTCCACCACAGTCTGGACCTGGAGAGGAGGAGGAACTGGGTGACTCTCCACCACTGTGCCCTGCGTCCTCCAATTTATGAGTGGCAGCTCTGAGGGTGTGGCTTGCCTGCCCTTTCCCCTCAACCAAACTCTGCAAATACTTAATGTAACGAATAGCAGCTCTTAGTGTTTCCACTTTGCTGAGGCGCTTGTCACCAGTTCGCCCTGGCAGGTGGTCCCTCAGCTTGGCGTAGCCCTGGTTCACGCACTTCACTCTCTGACGCTCCCGCTCATTGCGCTTCTGGATGAACGCCGGCTCAAAAGGACACTCATAGACACCAAAATGTCCATGGTGGAAAGGGGTCAGATAGGGGAGGAGGCCGGGGCTGTGGCCCCTGAACGAGCCTTTGTAGAGGCTGAGGCTAGCTGGGTCCATGCTGGAAGGGTAGAGGATGAAGGGCACTGTGTTAGCCAGAGAGTCTGATCCTGACTGTTGGTGGTGACAGTGAATATGGTCCTCTGTGTGACCAATAGAAGCACTAGAAGGAGACAGGCTGCACGTCAGACCACTGGTATGGCTAAAATAGGCAGGACGCTGGTCTGCAAATGAATGGGAGATGGTTGCACTCATTGTATAGGAATTGGCAAAATCTTTCCTAACTTCTGATGTATTCAAAACCAGGACAATCCACCCTTGTGGAATACTCTAGGATGACAGAAGAACGAGGTGAAGTTTCATCATCAAACATCCAGTGTCCTCTTGGTGATCTGTGGAAGCATGAGACAAGATAAAATGTAAGAGCTTTGATAATGGAGTGTGCTTAATTCCATACAGAATATCTCTGAATTGTCATGAAAGATGAGAAAGTTTCAACAAATGACGCAACTCTTTGACGGCTGTGAAGAGCTCTAAGTTTCAACAAACATCTACACAGAGGTAAGAAATAAAGAGACATGCCTTGATGTAGAAATTCTTAATTTCCTGGCTGATTATGGATTGTATCCAACACAGTAACTGTGTAGCAACTACGCTATATGGCCAGAAGTCAGTGGACACCTGACCATCACACCTATATGAGCTTGCTGAACATCCCATTCTAAAACCATGGGCATTATGGATTGGACCTCCCCTTTGAGGCTATAACAGCCGCCACTCTTCTGGGAAGGCTTTCCACAAGCTTTTGGAGTGTGTCTGGGAATTTGTGCCCATTCAGCCAAAAGAGCGTTTGTGAGGTCAGGCAGTGATGTTGGACAAGAAGGCCTGGCTCGCAATCGGCGTTCTAATTCCTCCCAAAGGTGTTCAATGGGGTTGAGGTCAGGGCTCTGTGCAGGCCAATCGAGTTCCTCCACACCAAACTCGTCTAACCATGAACCTCGCTTTGTGCACAGGGGCACAGTCGTGCTGGAACAGCAAAGGGCCTTCCCCAAACTGTTGCCACAAAGTTGGAAGCGCCCAATTGGCTAAAATGTCTTCGTATCCTGTAGCATTAAGATTACCCTTCACTGGAACCCTTCACTGACTAAGGGGCCAAGCCCAAATCTTGAAAAACAGGGTGGCTGAAACACCTGAACTCAATAATTAGTAGGGGGGTCCATTGACTTTTGGTCATATAGTGTATGGTGAGTCTGATTATATTCCACCTGCAATTCCAGTGCTCTTTACAGCACACCATCGCAGCACTATTGGGTTAATTTCAGATCACCTCTACTTGTTCCATCTCTCCCTCTTATGAAGTATCATAAGAGAGAGACACGTCCACCAGCAGAGGATGTGTTATTAAACTCAAAAAGTTTTTAAAAATTAATTAATTATGTTTTATACCCCTTTCACACCGGAGCAACGACCTGGGATATTCCCGGGTCAGGCTCCGGAATGGGTCAACCCGGGTTATTAGACCCGGGTCTGGGACCCTGCTCTTGACCCTGGTTACTCCCGGGTTGGACTCGGCTGCCGGGTGGTGTGAACGGGGCCACCAGGGGTTCCGCAAAACCTCATTGGTTAGTATCAGAGGCACACACAGTTCACAGCAAGGACCGTTTCAATAACGAACCAATAGAACGAATAACAATGGAGAATTGGAAACATTCTGAAATCAGAGAGCTTCTGTCCATCCGTCCAGAAATGAAGTGACAAATTACCGAGACGGTAAAAGATTCAATTATCTACAGTGTAGATAATATAATACGACAATATCACACAGGCAATGCAGCAATATCACACAGTTACTTGTTTGGCCCTGCAAGGCAGTGACGTATACAGATGTAAATATGGTGACACGGGTTTTGTGCGGTCTGGTCCGAATGGCGACGACCTGGGTTATTCCCAGGACAGGAGTTTGATCCGAATGGGTCCAACACGGGTATGACCTGTGTTCAATAACCCCTGTAAATTCTGGGATTTGTATGTGAAAGGGGTATTAATCTGTCTCTCCTCCTCCTTCAAGAAGAGGAATTCCCCAATTTAAGCCAAGTATAGAATTTCATGAAGTGGGCTAAATGCCAGCCTAAACCCCCTGAGAGGAACTCATGACACATTGTATTTGTCTATGGGTCTGACCTCAGTACAGTACTAGAATATAAGTAATATTACTTTATTATTAGTGCATGCACATACTCACAGAAATCAAAACAACACCAGTAATTCATCACCTGAGAAGAATAGCTTGTGAATGAATGGATGGTACATATATACAGTACAGAGTTAATGAATGGCAATTAATGAATGTGTAAGGGAATGAGAATGAATAAAGTGCAGGGCAATGAATGCGTGTGAAAGGGAATGGGTGATAGGTGATAGATGATAACCGGTGAGGGGCAAAACTGTCCTCAGTTGAGCTGTAGAGGAAAGCAGGAAAGACTTCCTGTAGCGCTCTCTGTCGCCCAGTGGTGGGATCAGTCTATGGCTGGATAAGAGCCACTGCTTCATAACCATGGCATGGAGGGGGTGGGAGACATTTTCCATGATTACCTGATCAGTTTGTTTAGTCTGTTGGCATCCCTGGCCCTGGTGTTAGCGCCCCAGCACACCACCACAAAAAAGAAGGACCTGAGCCTCCTCAGGAAGTAGAGAGCAAGTAGTAGAGTGGGCTCTGGCAATTCTTGTACAGGGCCTCAGTGGTGCCGATTCCAGCTTGTTGTCCAGGTGAACTCCCAGGTACTTGTAGAACCTGACCGTCTCCACATCCATCCCCTGGATGGAGACTGGGATCGGCAGGGCCCTAGTGCTCCTGAAGTCCAACGCCATCTCCTTTGTTTTGGTGCCATTGAGCTGTAGCTGGTTCTGCTCACACCACAAAGTCCTCCACCAGGCCTCTGTACTCCTCCTCTTGTCCTCCCCTGGGAACTGTCCTGTCCCCCTTCCTGTTCACCCTCTACACCTCTGACTTCAGGTACAACTCTGAAACATGCCATCTGCAGAAGTACTCAGACGACTCTGCAATAGTGGGCACCCCACTGCCGGTGATGTTCCTCTTACCGATCCACACGTCTCTCACCCAGTCCTCTATCTTTGCCTTGTCCGCTCTCTTCCCCTCCTTAATCCTCACCTTCAGTTCCTTCTGGACACATCTGATCTTGTCCCTGTCTCCCTCTCTGAAGGCCCTCTTTTTCTCGTTCAGTAGGACCTTCAGGTCGCTGGTGATCCAGGGTTGTTGTTTGGAAAACAGCATACCTTCCTACTGGGAACACTGTTATCCACACAAAAATGGATCTAGTCCGTTATGCAGTCAGTGAGTCTGTCAATGTCCTCCCCATGCGACTCACAGAACACATCCCTTTCTTTTTCCTTAAAACAATCCTGTAAGGCGTCATTAGTGTCCGGTGACCATCTTCTCAGCGTCCTGGTGGTCACAGGCTGCCGCTGGACAACAGGCTTGTAGAGGGGTGAGAGGTGGACCAGGTTGTGGTCAGATCTGCCGAAGGTTGTGAGTGCAGTGGAGCTGCATCCTTGACATTAGCATACAGCAAGTACAAAGTCTTATTTTCCCTGGTAGGGCACTTGGCAAACTGTTTAAAGGTGGGCAGTGTAGAAGAGAGGGAGGCATCGCTATGAAGAGATTGCTATGAAGGTGCTGGGGTGTTGTGTCTGGCGCCTGGCAGTCACTGAGTGGATGACATCACGGACGTGCTGCGGATGGAGGAATGTAAACAGTGACAACAATGGCGCCTGTGATAGTTGACACTATGTGGGGATCCAACCCTGAGACTGAGAGTCTCATGCTCTACTGACTGAGCTGTCCGGGCCGGACGCTGGCTAACAGCTAACAGTTCAATGTCCGGGCTACAGAAACATTCCTTAACAGTGATATGTCCAGGATGACACCATCTGTTGTTAACGAGAACAGCAGGCCCCCCTCCTTTACGCTTACTACTCGCTCTGGTGTCTCTGTCCGCCCGTACATTCTGGAAGCCATCAATGCTAGGGTTCGAGTCAGGGATATGAGCAACTCATCCAGCAGGGAACTAGTCCAGAATGGACTAGAGAACTAGTCCAGTCCAGAAGGATCTATTTGAAATCAGGTACCATCCACACTTAACGTACTATTTGTGACGTGAAATAAGTATGTAGGGTGTTTCATGTGATTGTAGTATGCTGATTTTATGTACGAGAGAAATACCCGGATGTATACTACATTGGTAAGAGTATGCGACCGATGTTGCTCAATGCACCAAGATGCCCCAAAATGTATCGCCATAACCTACTTCTTCTTGTAATTTATTGCCGGTTGATATCCATTTTCATGTTGTATTACGACCCTTTTTATCGAGTGCAGTAATCCTACACCCTGTCTACCAGTCCTGATCCTCGTTATGTAACCTCCTTAGCCGTAAATCATTGTAATACCGTAATGACGGCTGGAGAAACGACGACTGCGCTAGTAATAGTATTGACTGACTTATATTGACTTATATTGACTTGTCATATTGTCATACGATGTACTGCTTGAGTATACTTCAGCATAAATGATCCACTGATAATAATATACTGATTCTGAATATACTGTATGTAGTATGCAGTACATACTAATGAGTTTGTAGTATGTAGCATGTTAGTCAGTCCCTCCCGGATGTTGCGATCATGAGAATTAACGCAAGTTGAACTAATTGCAATTTTGTCCAATACCCGCAATATTTCCGCATAAAACGGTCAAAGTGGCACAATGCTTGCAAATTTAACACTCCTACATGTTTGGGAGGTTGTGCTTTTTTCATTAAATATGCAACTTGCACCATTTGTTTTCTTGTTATCCTGAGATTTTTTTGCACTTTGAGATAGAAAAAGAAAAGGTGGAGCAGAGATAACAAGGATTAAAAAAATAATAAAAAATAATAATTGCACTAGACATATATATATCATGTTTAGTAAAACAAGCTTACAGCCAGCGGCCCCAGAAGGTATTAATGGCAATGACCAGTGTGCTGCTGGAATGATTACTACTATTTAAAAATATATATATTTTAATAAACAGAGTGGGCAGTTTAAAATGCCTTTGGGGGATGGGGGGCTTGAATTTTCATCCATTCCTGCAGTTTTACCACAAGATAACATGAAAAATATTGCAAATTGCATTGCATTTTTTGATAAAAGCCGCTGCAAATTCAATAATTTTGGGCCGCAATAATCAGAAAAAAACTCGACCCTGTTGGGACTGGTTAGTATCCCATTCCGAACACAAACCAGGTTTAGTCCAATGTTTTCAAAGCTGGTATCCACTGAATGATACTGTTGTATTGTCGTCGTGACCAATTCGATTGGCCTTTTTTGCCCGATTATAGTAGTTTATATATAGTTTATCCAATTTTGCTGGAAAATAGTAACCAAGTGTATCTCAAGGCCCTTTGGCTATATACCATGTTTGGTGGCAATAGGAACTGAATACTGAACTGAATAAGGGAAAACATGTTTTTCAGATAATTCAAAATTGGGGGACTTCATTATGGTGGAGTTCAGTAATCAAAGAGGCAAATCTGTAGAGCAAGGATAGCTGGATCAGTTTATCAAGTTTTTTATCAATTGGAAATACTTTGTGTGAGATACGGCCTTTGAAAATTTGAAATGACAGATTTTTTCAAATATGCTTTGATTTATAAGCAACTTTATGATAATTATGTCATAGGTCACGCCCACTTTGACTAATGATGACCATTCTGACTAGTTCATGGTCCTAGAACAGGGGTGTCAAACTCAATCACAATGGATTAACGGGACAGACAAGGCCTATATTTTTTATTTCATTTTTAGATAACATGCTATGACCTGAACTGACCATTGTTTGACCAAAATATGGCAAAATATTTCAAAACCCAAACAACAACAAAACAAAACGTGATTGAAGGATCTTGCAACCAAGTGAACAAAACAACAACGTATTTTTATCATTTAGCATAGAGGAAATACAAATATTCATATCAGGTTGTATTTGGCTGTGTGTTGACTTGAATTGTATGCCTTGAAACATAGTATTTGGTTGTGGACAGGGATTTAGTAAGTAACAACATTGTAGTGCAGCGCATTGCGGGTGATATGAAAACAGGACAATATTAATAGAAAAAAATAATTATTTGCTCAGGCCGGATAGAAATGTGCTGCGGGCCTGATTGAGTTTGACACGTGTCCTAGAACATGTGTACCAAATTTCCTGCAATTTTGCCAACCAATTTCAGAGATACAGTTATATGGCTCCTGATATGTTTTTTTGAAAATACCATTGTACACATGCTTGCTGACCTGTCTTGACCAAGCTTTGGCTGTGTACCAAGTTTGGTGGTGATAGGTGAAACAGTGAAAATGCCTTTTTCAGATTATACAGCAAAATATTTTTCTAGATGGTCTATAGCGCCACTTTCTGGGCGATTTTGAAAACTTTAGTTTGACAAGCATTTGTACACCATTTCCAATCATTGTGCCAAATTTAAAGTCTCTAGCATGTAGCATCTCACAGCAATTTGAAAACTGGCAGAAGACTGACAATAATAATAAACCGAAGCAAAAACAATAGTGGTTCTGCCCTATGGGCTAGATCAACTAATAAAACAGCACAAAAACAATAGTTCTGCCCTATGGGCTAGAACCACTAATAATAACAATAATGTAATACAGCATGCCTAAGTAAATTAACATCCCATACACTCTTCCCATTCCTTACCTTCCGAACCTGAAGGTCTTCCAGTGGCTCAGGCAGGAAATCCAGACCCAGCCTGACTGCACTCTCCCTGGGTTCAAAAGGTTGGGGAATCCTTCTCAGGGTGGTTTGGTTTGTTGTAAGACAGTGTGTATAGATACTGAAGAAACATGTAGGATGAAGATGTGAGGTCTTGCCTACTACTTGTGGATGCCCCGCCTCCCAGTTGACAGATAGCATGTCAACAGCAGCATTTAGGCAACGAGAGAACATCACATGAATACACTGCATTCTCTCTCAGTGCCTCATGGAGGAAGGGAATGGTAAAATATCTTATGAGGCAATGATTATGAAAGAGCTCATTCTTGATAAGTAATGTAAGAACATGAAAGACATTTAAGCTTTGTGTTCATATTGTTCATTTGTAACCTTTCCAGACTATGACATTGTGATGGTTTAGAGCAATAGTCGCACATTTAGTTACAATAAGACAGTGTCAATGTTTTCATTTAAAAAAAAAAAATTTCAACCACTGTGATTTAAAGAGGGTATCATCAGTGAGTCTGCAGGTCTTCTGATGTTAGTTTAATTTTAATAGCAAGGTCTTGAGCAACAAAGAGCTGCATTGTACAATGACTGTTTGCTGTTTCCTCTTCCTAATCCTGTACTTCCAGATGAAAAGTGTCTCCTACTCTCAGGGACACACACCCTTCCTCTCTCAGCCTATCATCACACAACCTATACACATATTCTTGATTGTTTAGCTACCATGTCTTTGGATTTTACCTGTAACCTTAGCTTTTCTCTGTAGAGTATCACTATTGAGTAGTATCAAACAAATAGAAGTTCTATGAGAATATGGTCTTTTAAATGAAAAACAAATCATAAATCAATGTTTTTCTGAAAATATTATTCATTTCACTTTTTTTGTGATTGTTTTCCTCATCACTGACTGGAGGTCAGAGTCTACCACGTCACTGTCTGGATGTGTGGACTTATTTGAAAACTAGCATACATAATACCAAAGAAAATCCAGTTGGAGCCAGGTCTCTCACTCACACACACACACACACACACACACACACACACACACACACACACACATACACACACTGATAAACTTAATACATACACACACACATCAGAGGGGAGACAAACATCAATCATCTCCAGTCCAACACTGATCCCCTTTAAGCTTCCGCTCAGCCCCACGCCCATACCCAAGACCCTCTAGTACATTGACATTCTGACACTCAAGTAAAAAACACTTTTAAGCTACTGAATGCCATCTTGCACAAATATTACCATTTACCCTTTTTCACACTTTCTGTTAGTGCAACAGAATCAGCTGAAGCTGCACAGTACATTATAGACTATTGATCTGGCTGTGTCTGTCCATCCATCCATCCAACATGATATCTCAGACACCACCGCTGGTCTGATTTTGACAAAACTTGAATTACACTGGTTGGCCTAATGGGGGACACTATAATTAAAGGTCAAAATTTTAAATGCAAACGTGATACCGCAGAGACCCCTGGTGCGATTTTTGAACTTGGAGGGATGACACATCTTGTCAAAGTGGCTTAAATCAGCATCTTGTTCATTCTAACATTCACTGGAACAGTGACTGATCATCTGCATAGGTGGTGTACATAAGGTGTAAATAATGTACATAATACAGTGACCACTGACTATTTGCTGGACTTATTATTTTCTTCTCTCTATAAAACTTTAATGGGCTCAATGTATGCTAACAACAGTTTATTGCCTCCAACAACAAAAAAAAAACCTCCAAGCTCCTTTTACCATAATTCAAAGACAAATATGTTTTAGAGACAGAAGCAAGAATCAGACCAAAAGCAACATGCTGGACTTTTGAGGATCTGTCACCCACATGTGCACTCAACAAAAATAGCAATTAAACGTCCTCAGACTGTAAGAAATGTGTCACACTGGCTTCAAAAGCCAAGCAAGAAGAGCTCATCTGTTTTGGTTAAAAAAAACTTTGAAGGGTGCAGTTGACGCAAGGACTTCTATCAACACCACTGGATGTGAAAACAAGGTTCCACTCATCAGGGGGAACAAGATCAGAGCTGCACACACGCACGCACGCGCACACACACACACACACATGCATACACTCTTTCCAGTCTAAAATATTGAAACTGTCCCGTTGCTCCCGTTTTCCATCTGTATGCATTTATATCACTTTGTTTGTCTGTTTCTGTCACCACTATTTTTTGTTGAAACAGTTTATTTGTACTTATATTTTAGCCATGTTACAGTACTGTACAATACAGTACACTATCTGAATTATATTCCCTCTGTAAATCTCTCTGTAGTGTGGAATGACGAGGGCTGTTGAGGCTTCACTCGCATTTGGTGGTGTGAGAAAGAGGGTGTTGACAGCTCAAGAATATGCCCCCCCGCCACACACACACACACACACACAACATGCGTGCACATGTTAACACTGGATAGAATTAAGCAAAGCAAATACAACATCAGACCTTTGTCTTCTTATCACTGGCACACATCCTACTGTATGTCTATCTTCAAAAAAGGCTAGGTACACTGATCTACCCTATTCATCACAGTTTATAGTATTATTGACATTGGTTTTGATAGTGTGTGTGCGTGTGTGTGTGTGTGTGTACACGCACTCGCATGTGCACATGATGTCTCTTTCTTCGCTGTCTTCCTGTGCAGATGTTTGGGTCTGGCTTGAAGGAAGAGCCAGGTGTGTGTTTTTGAGGAAGCGATGACACACATACACACACACACACACACACGTGCACAAACATCCGATGGCAACCCTGTGAGACACCAAAGTATCAAATTGGTCTCCGACACACTGCTGGATAATACTGCATAGCAAAAATATATAAAAGAGAATACTATACAGTTAAATGTTGAGAAAAAAATATACACTATACAGTAAAAATATACATTATACAGTAAAAATATATAATACTACATAGAAATATAGAATATCATAGGTTAGAAATGATAATACTATACAGTAGAAATTATCATGTACAGCAGAAATTTATAAAACTTTACAGCAGAAATATATAATATTTTACATGGAAATATATTATACTGTAAGTGAAAATATAGAATATTGCACATATTCTACTGTATTTTACTATACAGTAGAAATGCTAATGCTATACAGAAGAAGTATACAATACTAAACAGCAAAAATATGCAATTCTATACAGTAGAAATAGAATATCATACATGTACTCTCTAATCACACTAGTTTTAGAAGGGGGATTTTCCCCACACTTTCATTTCATGCTTCTTCTATTTACAATTACTCCATTTACTATAAATGTCTTCCAACACACGCCCAATTAGCCTGGTTTGCATATAAAGGGCCATGGTTCTTTTAGTTTTGAGAAGAAATGGCAGACGCAATTGGTGAAGAGTGTGATGAAGAAGACGTACAATTTCTGTGAAGTTGAAGTAATGGTTGGAGAAATAGAAAATGCCTATTATTTGGAGGCCTTAGCGCTGGCATTAAAAACAAGTTAAACATATTGAATGGAAAAAGGAAACTGCAACAGTAAACGTTGTTAGTTCTGAGCCCCGGACCCGACAAGGTGGGTGATTTCAAGTTTGAGGCCCAAGAAGCGCATTACTGTGCACAGCGCTAGTGTGCGGGCCACTGGAGGAGGAGCGGGGACCCCACTGGAGAAGGAGAGGGGACCCCAGTGGAGGAGGAGCGGGGACCCCACTGGAGAAGGAGAGGGGACCCCAGTGGAGGAGGAGCGGGGACCCCACTGGAGAAGGAAAGGGGACCCCAGTGGAGGAGGAGTGGGGACCCCAGCGCTCTTTCTGCTTGATGACCACATGGCCTGCCCAGATAGAACAGTTTGGAGCTTATTGACTTGCAAAAAAACAGACTTGTTTGTGTTTTATTACAATGTAGAATATTTTTATTAACAGATTTTGACAATGAAGACACTGGTGCCTCCAGCGAACAGTATGAGATTCGGGAGAGAGAATCCAGTGCCCGTGCGAGCCATTGTGCACAGCTACAGCCTTTATATAGTGAAGTTTTATCAACCTATTAATTGGTCACACGTGAAGGTGTAGGCTATTCTTACTTCACAATAATACATAATAATATAAATAAAGATTATTATTATAATAATGTATCGTGACAAACTTATTTACTCAAGATAGAACAAAATTAAGGCTTGACAAAAAAAGGGTTGTTACAACCACTCACAACTTTTTTAAACTTTAGATTACATCCTAACACAATGTAGTGAAAGAAAAAAATGTTACCCAAATTCACACTTTGACATTATCCTTTTTTTGCCAACTCGCAATACCACATGATGTGAAAGATGTGTATAGGTACGCACATTCTCACCTGGTCAGTTATAATTTTTAAGAACTTTTTTCAAACACTTGACAAATCTTGTATAAATACTGTACTTCTGTTTATGCTAAGCTAAGGATAGCTAGCATCAATGTCTCATGCCTACTTAGCAGGGGCGATTTTAGGACCTGAGGTGAGGGTGTGTTTCTTGTTTCTGTGATTTTCTTAATTAATTAATTCTGTTTTCTGTCTTGTCTGTTTCCTCTATAATTTGTCTATAATCTTACATTTTCTTTAAACATATTATCTTTCAGTCATACAAATTACTGTCTCTCTCTTCTCCGTCAATACTCTCCCTCTCTCTCTCTCTTCTGCCTTGTCTAGCTCTCGCTCACTCTGTACTGTGACAATCACAAAGAAAACAATCAAACAATTCTATTTATCATAAAATAAATATCAAACTAATATCTAAATATAACCTTGTGTGTGTGTTCCAATTTACTGAATTAGAGTAAAAGTAGTAGGCAAACAGTTAGTGACCAGAAGCCTTTTAGGAAGTATGGATACATCCGCAGCTGCCGCCACACCTGGAGACGTGCCTGAGCAGCACTGCTGCGGGCCAGGTCCTGGCAGACTTGCCAACCGTAAGAGGAGACCCACGGTGCCCTACCAGCCTGGAGACAAGGTTTGGCTTTCTGCCCGGGACCTGCCGCTCAGGGTGGAGACCCAGAAGCTTGCGTCTTGGTACATCAGGCCCTTTGAGGTGGAGAAGAGAATCAACCCTGGTACGGTCTAGAGGAGGGCTTCTGGGGCCCGGTGGAGCACATTCTGGATCCAGCGACCAATGCGGTGGAGGTGCGCTAGAAGTTCAATGGGATACGGCTGTGGGCTGATGTAGATCCAAAGCCGTGGATCATCTGGTGGAGGGAGACAGGGGGGACCACCTTCCAGTCCGGTTTCTACCCCAAAGTAGCTCATGGCACTGGGACAAGCAGTGTAGAACAGGACAAGGACTTGGGCTTTGCAAGTTTGCAACACCCGGACCAGGCCAGGGAACGATGGTATCCAGCTCACCAACCACACCAAACACCACCGCCACAAGGGAGCTGATGAGCTGCTCATCATCTGTGATTTTATGGAGCGTGGTTTTTCGGCCTTCGAGCTTGGACATACAGAATCACTCTGTATATATAGAGAGGTCCATTAACACCTTACTCTCCCCGAGCAACCCATCCTGGCTACAGGGTGGAAACCCAATTTCCCCATGACAAACAGACAGTACAGACGAAATGATAATACTATACAGTAGAAATATATAATACTCTACACTAGAAATTATATTATACAATAGAAATGAATAATATGTATATATAATATCAATTTTAATATAGGAGTGAAAGGATTATATGTGCACAGGTATTTCACTGAAGACTCATTCACCCTCTGTAACAGTGGCGTTCTCCACTGTATTGTAAAGCTTACAATACAGTAGAGAAATATAATACAGTAAATATTTTAGACTACAGTATGCAGTAGAAATTATAACACTGTACAGTCTAAATATACAATACTATACAGTCAGAAATCACAATGCTATATCATCTTAATAGATAGTGTGAAACTTTCACATGAAGATTTAGATGAAGATGCGAACAGAACTCTCATGCCATTTGTTTTTAGTGCTGTTCTAGGGAGGCTATGAAAAAATATTTTGTAATAGTGATTCATGGGTTAAAGGAGAAGTGAAAAAAGTCCTCTTTTGATGCCCAAATCCGTGTTTTCCCACCACCTCCATCCTAATCTCCGTCTTCCTCTGTTCCTGATGGGTGGAGCACCAAGGAAGCCTGTCACCTCTTTGATTGAGGTAGAAGTTTGTTTGTTGTGGATTAATAGTGTGTGTGTGTGTGCGTGTGCGTGCGCGTGTCAGTGTGCGCACACACCCTGGTGCTTGATTAAGGGCATGCATGTGCAAGACTGTGTGCATGTTATGTGCATGCCGTTGCTTTAGTTTGTGTGCCAGACATCAAACGCAACGAAAGATGAATCAGTCATTAAGTGAGGCTGTAATCCATGTGATAGGGCACACCTGCAATCTAGTAGGAAAGCACCTCAACAACACACCAGCCAGACAAAATGAGTGGACAAAAAGAAGACAGTAGCCTGTGTAACACTGCATTGTTTTAAAAAATATATATTTTTGCTGCTCGGATATAAAAGCAAGATTGAGATTTTGGAATTAATATCCCAAAAATTTCCTTTTTTCAATTGTAAGGTTTTTTTTGTGTTGTTTTTTTGGAAATTGAAAAATTTATTTATGAATGTGTGACGGCCAAAAGTTGTTTCAATTTCAAATTATTTCAGAATATGTTGTACATTATCTGCATAAAATGCAAGGGTGCCACTAATCGTGGCTATAACTGTATCTGGAGTATGAAAAGTAAATGAAAATTCATGAGTATTTAAAATGATCAAAAACAATACAGCTGTTGCATTGTTTGAGCCATGGTAGAGGGGGGGTAGTTTCTAAAACATCTACAAGGTTATTTACAACCTAGACTAAACAATATGTACGGAAGGTTTCTTGAATCTCTCATGGGGTCGGCGGTCAGTATGGGCTCACAGTAATGCAACAGTTAGGATCACCTCATACTAGCACTAGAGATGGGTACAACACAATCATATTACTCAGAAAGGTTGGGACATAGTGATTAAGATATAAGACACGAGATATAGACATAATTTCTACACTGAAAAAAATGATATGTTGAATTTACTTAATTTTATTTAGGTAAGTGGTTGCACAAAATAAATTCATCTAATCTAGATATATTTTTTAAGTTGAGTGTACTTATTCTTTTTTAGTAATTTCAGATTAATTATATTTGTAACTTTCGCTCAACTATTATGAGTAGACCATACTCTAATTTCCTAAGAAATTCCAACTAAACCCATGTTCATTATACTAAAATGAATTATGTAACCTTTAAACCTTTTTTATTTGTACATTCAGATCAATTGAACTGTTTACTTACTTTATTATGCCACTTATTAGTAAACCTTAGCTTATTTATACAAAAGCTTCCTTAAAATAAAAAACATCAATTAGAGAAAAATAAAATCTGATGCTCAGATTCTACTAAGCAAATATTAACACAAAATACTCACTGAAAAAAGCTCAGTGGTAACACCTCCTTGAGTTGCTTGACATGTAACAAAATGTACCAGTACCATCCAGTAAAAAAAAATAAAAAAAATAAAAAAAAAAAAAAATAAATATATATATATATATATATAAAAATAATGGAGTACCGTTACTAATATAAAACACAATAACTGGAAGACAGCAAACACTGAGGACCTGATGCTGCAAACACTTTCATTGAGTGAATACAATACTCATTTTCAAACAAGCACCTATGTCCAGGAATGCAATATTCCTATCAAGTGAATATTCCACATAGTAAATGTTCTCCATCACCCCCAAACCAGAACAATGCAGATTAACAGGGTTCCCAGGAGCAGCTGAAGAAATATTACAGTCCAGCACTGATTTTGTTCTTTAGTCCAAGAACTTTGGGGGAAAGCCTTCCACCATTCATTTGCAGGAGCACTTTCTGAATGAATTCATAGTAGTATCTCAGCTCTTTGGGGTAAGCCATGTTCAGTTGATAGATGACTCCCAGCATCATTGCACAAGCTTGGGCTACAGATCCAATGTTGTCCAGAATGATTACTCCTTCAACATAAATTCCAATGTCATCATAATGTCCAGTTTCTTCACACTCCTTGTTGATGACATATATGCCCATGGTGGATTTCTGCAGGTCTCTCAGGATGTCATCTCCTTTGATGTCCTGTGTATTTGAAGAAAATAGGGGAAAAAACAAAACATGTATTTATGCAATATATTTCATTTTAAATGACATATACTTTACTATATGAAAAAAAAAAGTTAATTTTGCTCACATACCTATTAATCACTAAAGATAAGTCTGGTCATATTGTATATTTTCCTGAATTAAACTATATATTTGTGATGTGTTTTTTAAAGATTTACGTCTTCAGTAAGAATCAATGAGTTTGGGGCTGAGTGCCAGAAGTCAGAAAGGATTGAGAGATGGACTAACAGATTATTGGTTTTGGTCTTTTCATTGGACAACAAAAAAAATAATGAATAAAGCCAGCCTTATCGTTTAAAGAACCAAATTGATGGTTTTAAATGTTTTAGCCTATTAATGAGAATCACCATACAAAGCCAACAACCATGTTGTTTTACTCTTCTGGATTTCATTTCCTCACCACAAAGCTTGACAAAGCCATGAATGTTCTCAACCTTATGGCTCCTTATAAGGTAAAAATACATTTTCTGAAATTGATCAGCAGTAATGTTATTGCATTTGTCATCAATGGGCTAAAACATAATAAAAAAGAATGATCCTTTCATACTGTACATTAGCACAGTAGTGATGTGACAGATTTAAGTTTTAAGTTATTTGTTTGGGTTTGTTTTCGTTCTTGGCGAGTGTCCCTCTAAATCCCATTTGTGAAAGCCATTTTCTCTACCTTGTAATCACTAGTGGGCGAGTGACAGTAGAATCTTAAAATATTTTCTAAAATAAAAGACAGTGCATGTGACTGGCAAATGTAATTACAATGACTTACCATATACTCCCGAATGAGATGTCCATCATCCTCACCAAAATAGATGCAAAGTGCCTTGAGGACTGCTGCCCTTTTAAGGTTGACATCAGTTGTAGCCTGTGTAAAAGAATTAAAATGATTAAAATATTCCTAAATACATCATAATTACAAAAAAATGTCAAGAAATTATAGAATATTTCCAACCTGTGGTAACCTAAAAAAAATGTATACAATGACTTCATTACACATACGGTAAATTGACTGCCCTCTTTAAATACAGAATGTTAGTAAATTGTGATTAATTTTGTGTAGGGGGATAGCACTATTTCAACTTCTACTTATCCAGGGAAGTTTCACTGAGCAATGCTCTCTTCTTCACAGTTCACACCTGGAACAACCTAGTACAACCTAGTGCTAGTATAACCACAGTCTGATCAGCTGGCCACTGAGGATTAAGTGCCTTGCTCAAGGCAGGTGCTGCTCTTTCCCCACCTGGGGATTGAATTGGCACCTTTCCAGTCACAAGCCTGCTTCTCTAACCTGTATGCCACTATTGCCTCATTAAGACATCATCCAATTTCCTTAGAAATCTATCTTGCACCTTGCAAATAACCCAGGCTGTTATTGAGGTAGAAATGGGTCTCTATATGGTACTAGACAGGTACATTTCATAAAGTTGTGTATATGACAATTACAATATGACAGTACAAGGGTAAACACATATTTACCTCTTGCAAGATCGCACAATGTTTGGCTAGTTTCTGGCCAGAAACACCTCCCTTCTTCTGGAAAACAGATGTCAGCTGGGGTAAATGGCTGTCCAACTGAGCCATGAAGGTTGTTTCAAGTGGGACTGTTGTTATGCGCTGGAATTCAGCATTTATCTGTTATACACAAAATAAAAACAACAGACAAACAAAGAGCAGTGTTCAGCCATTGATGTAATATTTTGTAGCTACTGTATCAATAAAGGATATATTCTAATTTTTACCTCTTCATTAACCAAGACCGTCTTTGATAGCATGTGTATTGGTGTACTGTGTATTCTAGCCAAAGTATTTCTATTAATCTAAGGTAATGGCAAGAAATCAAAACTAGACCTGTAGGCTGTATGGTTATTTAAAGTTTACAATGGGTCAAATGTCTAGATGGAATGTGAAAACTCCAATTCCAGCAGCAGGAGTTTTCATCAGACAAGCTGACAAAAGCAGAACATCGAGTGCCTAAAGAGCCAGATATTTTCTCAGAAGTTGGTAGAGACCAAAAAAAGAGCTAAAAGGAGAGTGAATATTGGACTTACATTCATCAGGTGGACAACAAACACCACTCTAAATGAATGCTAATGCTGCTCTGTATCAGCTAGAAGGGTACATTAAATACTTAAACGGCTAGTAACGCATTCACCATATCAACTTTTTCGGCCCTCAAGTGGCCAAAATTATTTCAAATTCATTGTCACCTTATCACTATTTAGGTTTCAGTAGTTACACACCAAGATTGTATGAGAAGAGCCACACTGCGAAAAAAGCAAGTATGTGCTTACCTGATCAATATGGAAAAGTGCAGGCCACCTGGCTTTAAATTCTCCGGCAGTTGGATTTCCCTGCACCACCTCTTTTCGTCTGTAGGAGAATGTTTTTGACATCTTCTCTCTCACACACGGTGCACTGTTTCTTTGTCTGACATCATTCAACAGTTCAAGTCTCACATTTTCTCACAAGTCTCTTCATCTGTTTCGCCAGCAGGGTTTGAAGGACAATAGTTGACTTCAGCCTTTTTAGGTTTCTTTACATTTTTGGCTGGGAGGCAGTCATCACTAGATTTGTTTTTCAAAGAATTTACAGTCACTTCTGGACAGCCAATGTTTCTCATTTTTGTCCTGTAATTAGCCATTTTATATTTTAGGCTAATCATCCAGCCATTAGTAACCAGTGGCAGATGGTTCTTTCAAACAGGGACATTTTCTGATGAGTGCCCCTGCTACCTCATCTATTTGGTAATTTTGTGGATATGCCGTATACTGGAAGATGTCCTCGGCTAGCTTCTCCAAGATGTCAGACTTCAGCCCTGGAGTAACCTTCAGTGGAGTGCCTGTTTCTCTGAAGCTCTCATTTCCATGTTGAAGCTGCACTTCAACATCGTATGGAAAGCGAGGAATAAGGAATTCACGTGGCCATGCACATGCTCTCAGTTCGGTGTCTGAATGTGACAGAATGATGGTGTTATCCGAGTCTGTTGAGGACAATGAGGACACACTGGGAGATGTTGGGCTGCTTACTCGTGCTCCAGATGACCAGGAAGTGCTGAGAGCATTCTGCATTGAAGAAGATGGACTCACACCCACATTATTTAACACGTACACCAACTTGACTGTACTTTTGTCCTGTAGGTCTTGTACTGATGTAACGTTCATGAATTCATTATTGAAGTCAGGATCCCTGAACTGAATACGAAAGTCTCTTTCAACTCCAAATGCTTGGCGAATTGTATTGTGTAACTCTGTCAAAGTTTCTGGCATTCCTGAATGGAGATCAAATAAAGATTTTAAAAATATTCTAACCGTGGTATTATCTTAGTTTAATGTCGTTTCAATGTATTATAGACATTTTCTTTATAACAAGCATAACAAAAAATCGCTAGTATGCCGATGTCTACCTCGCTAGTTACAACATTGTTTTTAGGCTGATTTGTGCATGACAGTCCCGCATTTTGACATATTTCCATGTCGCATTTCCCCCCTTTGATGGCATATGACGCCGAAATATAACTAAAGTTCGCCGAAGTATAACTAAGTTGCTGCACTTGTTACGGCTCCTCTAATATCAGTGCAGACTGGCAGGGTAACGTTAGGAGCACGGCTTGCTAGCCTACAGAGCACCGCTAACGCTATTCTGTCATGAAGTGGTCTGGTAATGAAGCAGTGGTCTTTTTTATTTGATGACTTGTTTGATCGATTAGTAGCGTGAAACGTATAAATTGTGAACGAATCGCGAGCGTCCATGCTTTTCTATCTCCATCAGATGAACGGCAAATGTCACTGTGATAATACCATTATTGCCATAGTAATCTCCGTTAACAAACTCGTCCCGTCTGTAGTAAACGTCATCGATGACGTATCAGGGTCTTGAAGGGTTGTCCCAATTCTTAGGGAGAGATTTCTACCCCTACCCCTTGTGACTCTGTTCCGAGGGCCAAGGCGAAGGGCCAAGCCGAAGCCGTAGGGGTGAAAATGAGAATTGGGATTCGGCCTAAGAATGCGTGATTTAAGCAACTTTGAACATGGTATGATCATTGACGCCGTGGTTTCTGAAGAAATAACAAATAATAGATGAGAAAGAACTGGAAATAACTGGTATGTGTGATGATGGAAAAGGGACTACGATAGATATAATACATCTGCCAGTGGGTTGTGCTTGTATCTAGTAACACAAAACAATATCTTCAATGTGTTGTGTAATTTATGTCATCATAGGATGGCACCAGTGATTACACTTAGTTAGGCCATAGGTATATCAGGCTTCAGTGTTAGCAGAATGCCAGAATGCATTGAGTGAATTCAACTGTATTTTCACAGAGCTATATTTTATTTATGATAATATATCATACAACATAAACTACTCAAAATAAATAATAATAATAATAATAAATAATAACTTGTAATAATAATAACTTGAAATAGGCCTATGTATTTTTAATGTCTATTTGATGGACATGGGCACGATTTTATAATATTATTCTACAAATTTGCGATTTTGCAATACATTTCACAATAGTAGTAATGCTGTTGGATTTTAAAAGGTTTGCCATCAACTTATTTTGAGTTCTGGTATTGGGCTGTTTTTTGTGCTGGTTTTGATTGGGGTGGTCAACAAAATACAACAAAGTTGCATTTACCTTAGCGTACTTCCCAGTTATTGTGCTTTCTTCTCATCCATAACCACCTGCTTGTTCCTTCCACTGCCTGAGACCATGGCCAGAGTAACTCACCTGGGGGCCCTGGGGCAAGCACATCCACATGCATATACTGGAACACAACGGGCAGGCAGCATCTTCACCTGTCCACTACTAGGACTGTCAGGTGTGCAATAAGTGCCAAGGTTGGGCAAGCAAAATGGAACATAAAGTATACAGAAAAACACAATAAGGACACTTGGGTTAAACCTCTAGATCTGGTGTGGGACGTCAAAAGCAGCTCAGTCAGCATCACCATAAGAGTGGAGGATCATGAGGATGTCAACACTGACCAGCCACAGCCTGGAAACAGATAGGAAACACACACAGACAGGCTCATTCACACACTCTCACTCACACAGACAGACATGACCAGCATGAGTGGACAGGAGCATATAGACCGGGAGAATGAAAGACAAGCTCACTTGAAACACATCTTTGTGCAGCAACAGTATAAATAAATTAGATGTCCTGCTATGTGCATTGATGTAATCTAATAGGTGTTGTTGTTGTTGTGTTTTGTAATAGGCCTGTATGTACAGTGCCTCTTTTTTCTTTCCTTGTCATCATTTTGCTGTGGTTGATAGAACATTGACATGGAATTTCATGGAATTTGATCCATGTATTTTAATTTTGTCAAATAAACTTAACAAAATGTCATAAAAATTATCTCTTCTTCTTTTACAGAAAGGACCAGGCATTGTGTGATAAACTAAATGCTGATTAAGGTGTAGCACCTATACATTCCGTTCTCTTTTCATGCCAAACTCCATTGGAAAAACCTACAAGTTTACTGTTGCCTTGCTCATTGGCAAACGTACTTCAACAATGATGCCTCAAGAACTTTACTGAAATTGTAGGAGTCAGCTCTTCAATTCGACATGCGCACAATCACACTCAGTAGCACTTATTCCAATAAAATCACTACATCAAGAACTGGTTGCTCTGCTCGGTTCCGCCCGCTACGGTGTATCCTGGTGGAAGAGTAGTGGAAAAGTTAAATTTGTTTATTGTTTATTGAATTGGGTGCATGCCGAATTGAAACACGGAGGCTAATCATTCATTAACCGTCTTACGTCATGTTCTACAAGGTGCGTTTGCCGATGAACAAAGCAGCATTATCTTGTCCGATTTTTAAAACGGAAATTAGCGGGACGTTCTCTCCACAGAAGAGAGTCCTGAACGCATCGGGGCTACGTTTGCAGGCAGAAGAGGCGGAGTTTTTCGGGTTGAAGTAAACTAGCTTTAAAAAAATCCCTGGGAAGAGTGGTGTGTTATCAAGGAGCCTAAAGGCAAAAGAGGAGAAATAAAAGGTGAGCCGCTACATCTGTTAGTTAATCCCATGGACACAAATGAGCTGAAGAATCTTCTCTTCTGACTGTTTTATAGTTGCTGGTTGCTGGTGTTTATAATCTAAAACCAGATAGTCTGAGAAAAAAATGCTTTGTAGGCAAGGAGTGTGTTTAATCACGAGTTCGCACTGCGTTGTCCACGTTACGAGGCTATTCCTAAACAGCACTGCGACTATAAAACAAGTACTTATGTACTACAACATATCCCGTCTCTGTCGCATTCATTTCTCTAGAACTGTTGGGGAAACGTTTTTTTTTTTAAGTTTACGGGTTAAACTATACCCAGGTTTAATAACTGTGCGGACAGATTGTCATGCCAAACTTCACCAAAAATCTGTCAGTTAAATGTTTTCTTGCTTAACGGCCCACCATCCAGACTTTGTAGAACATGACTTAAGCCCCGAAACATTAAGTTAGCATGCACGATTCAATTCGGCATATATCCTATACACCAAGCAGCTCCTAGGCAGCAGCTCCTATACACCGGCAGCAACCAGGGTGAACACATTCTATAAATTCTATAGATTTAGTTTAAAATTAGGCTTGGTGGATTTGATCTATGCCGAGTACCAGTAAATTCTTACTCTTAAATGATCTTCGACCAGTTTTGCAACTTTGGCGATAAGCAAAGGCATCATTCAATTGCCATACTATTGAATAGAGTTCTCCATACGAGAACGTATCGCTAGGTTAGGTTATACCTTGTTCAAATAGAGTGCCCTACAAACAGTTGAATGACTGTCTCAGCATGACACATGTTTGAATTAGTCTAGGTTTACATTGTAAATACATCAGAGCATATTGTGGGATGTGCATCTATGACAACATTTAACTGTGCAAAGAGAGGAATGGCGTTTAATCATTTTCACTAGGGGATGTGAAATGATGATGATGATGATGGTGGTGAATCAATCAATTTGGGATCTCTATTTTTCCTTGAACATGTAGTTGGCCCTATACGGGGAGGTGTAACACAGCTTCCTTTTGTCATCATATGTCTGTTGGATTGGTTTCTTAACATGCAGTTGCAAAATAAATTTTCCCAAAAAGGGGAAGTAAACTTAGATTGTACAACATGTGGAGGAATCTGCGTAGAGATGCTGACATGCATCTCTGAATTGCAGAGCATAATGAAATGCAGTAAACAGTGCTGCAAGTATGTGACCAAGTTTGTAAGGTGCAGTCATCATCCCAAACCTATAGTTGTTGCGTATATTGGAAGCCATTTTCAGAATTTTGAAGATTATATGTAATGTCAGATTTTCTGTTATACGATTAATATGGAATAATTATGAATGAGATGAATGACAGTCGAACAAATGATGTAAGAGATCGTTTAAAACAACCCAGCTGCTGAACTGTGATGGTATTTGCAGTGTATTTGTCGAGTGTACAATAATTCAGTTCACAAGAACTTTGTCTATTTATTTTAAATCAAGTTAACTGCCTGTTAAAGGTTCAAGCCTATTTTTTTGTGCTGTTTTTTTCTTCCTCTTTTTCTTTTCAAATTGATATGAGATGGTACATGATAGAGACATGAAACTTGGCAGAATGATAGATATTGGTGTTCCCAAACAAATATGACCCCAGTCAGCCAGATGGTGGCACTATGATTAAAGATCCAAATTTAAAATTTTGAAAGGCCATATCTCCTACACCATAAATCCGATTCTCAAAAGACCTGGTACACATGTCCACCTGTTGTTGCTCTACAAATCTGCCTGAAGGACCACCCGAGTCTGCAATATTAGATGTTTTGCTAAATCTTTTTCCAAAGATTTTTTAAGGCTTCAACTTTTGACTTTTCAACACCAAATTTGGTACATAGCCAAATGGTTAATAGTTTCAGTAACACAATATAATCAGGCCTGATCTGATATACAGCTAAGGAACTCAAAAACAAACTCATTGACTATTTGTCCAATCAGTTGGTATTTTAAAATTTGCCCATATACAAAAAGTGTCTATTTTATCATTTTATTCACAGAATTTTCCAAAATTTGGTGCACATGCTTTAGACCCAAGTATTAGTCATAATCTAAAGTTTGGTTATGATAGGCATGTGTGGGCATGGCCTAGGGCCTTATACATGTGGCCTATCACAAATTGTTGTCTCATCTGTCCACAGAACATTGTTCCAGTAGCTTTGTGGAACAGCCAGATGGTCTTTGGCATAACTTGAGACAGGCAACAATGTTTTTTTGTGGCAAGCAGTGGTTTCTTCCTTGGTATCCTCCCATGAATATCACTTTTGTTTAGTGTTTTCCTACCACCCAGGGTCAGACAGGAGACGGTGCAGGAGAGTTTTCATAGAGGCAAAACATATCCAGGTAGCCCCGTTATTCAGACTAATGTTTAAGACGTTTTAGTCAAGTTGTTTGACCAAGCCATTTATCACTGATATGAAACGTACAGCCCTTTGTTAATGCAGTAATAGACTACTGTAAAGCCTAAATACAAATATAGACTGACCCTTACCAATTAATAATAATCCTTTAAAAAGCAATTACTATCATTACCATTTAAAAAAAAATCATATTCTCATTTAAGAAATTCTCAGTATTGGTAAAAGTGTTACATAAAATATCGGTATCGAATACAAAATTTTGGTATCACCCATGACTACCATACACTGACTGTAAGGTTGGGTAAATGAGCCAAACATTTGATAATGTTTGAATAGTTTATCTATAGGCTAGCAAGAGCTATTAGATAAATAACACATATTACTTCTACCTCTATGAAGTAATGAGTAAACACTTCAACAGTTTGCAAATGAAAACTGTGTAGAAAGAGGAATGGCATTTGACCACCAGTTTAGGATCTCTATTTTTCCTCGAACAGGTAGTGGTTGGGGACTCTGACCCTAAACAGAGAAGGCCTAACACAGCATTGGTTTCTTAACATGATGTTGCAAGCCTCAAAGTGAGAAGTAAACTGAAATTGTACAATGTGGAGAAATTGGCATAGAGATGCTAAGATGCCACATTCATTGTGAATCGCAGAGCTAAATGAAACGGAGCAAACAGGGCTACGAGTACAAGTACGTTACCAAGTAAGTTTCAAAGTTCAAAATTTTAAAGGTTAGATAACAGATGTTCTGTTAGGAGATTAATATAGAATAACTATAAATGAGAGGTGAATGAGAGTCGAACAAATGATGTTTAAAACAGCTGGTGAAATGTGATCGTATTTGCTGTGCCATTTGTGCAATGTACAATAATTAAGTTCACAAGAAGAAGAAAGAATTTGTCTCTTTAGCTTAAAGGGGGGGTATTGTACTCATTTTGGGCTATTTAAACTGTTCCTGGGGGTCTTTACAAGACGTTTGTGAAGTCTATATTAAAAAAAATCCTAAAACCAGCTTCTGTGGTGTGTGTTTCAGTCTCTCATTTTCTCCATTGTAAAGAACAGGCTGTTTTGAGGGCGTGTAGGTTGTATGTAATTGGCCGCCTCACGCCGTGAGTGAGGCGTGAGGCGGCCAATCAGAGCAGTGCTCATTACATACAACCTACACGCGATCGCCTGGCGGAGGCGGAGAGCAGAGCGCTCATGCTAACCATGGTGGCCGCTCCAGAACCAACACTGAGACACTGAGTACATGTTTGAGCCGGAGTCTGACCCAGAATGGGAAGAGGCAGCTGAGGCGGTTCCACTTAGTTTCTCAATGATAACAATTCTGTGTAATATTGTACTTTCGTGCCTTGTGTTTGTGTATGTGGATGTGTGAGCGACACTCTCTGCTGTAGCCGGTCTATTTATGGCTCATGTCCATAAGCTTATTGAATACAACTTGCAGACAAGCTAGGATTGACAATTTTGTTGAGCCAGTTAACCAATATATTATTGGATGCAATCTATTTGCATCCAAACAGCGCAGCCAAACAACCAAACACGATTGTACTACTGGTGGCTAAAGTTTACCAAGCCTGACACGTTCGACAGACTTATAAAACAGACACTGGTCCCAACAAATAACTTTAAGATGAGTCCTGACTCCAACCAATAACTTTACTTTTACTTTACTTTACTTTTAATGACTCCAGCTTTAGTTTTCTTACTTCTTCCACGCCCAACAAGCCCGTGGCTAGCCCCGCTAGCTCGTTAGCTAACCAGCAGTGAATATACTAACCAGACTAATTTGGTAAATTAAATCAAAACATGGTGACACTTAGAGATTCCAATTTTGCAGATGGGTCACGTACCTTATGAATTGCTCCATCTTTAAGCTTCAATTTAGATGCTAATCCTGCAGTTGCTCAAGCAGTCTGAGGACTGATCATCACACAGAAAAAAACTGTAGCCGTTGCCGTTAAAAATAAAATTAATCCACTCTGTCCTGGCATTTTCGCGTGTTGGGAGACTGTGCAGGGATCTATGTTGCTGCCTGCATCCTACAAAATAATAACTGGAGAGTTGATATATCTCCTGATATGTTGTTTTAGCTTCAGTCGTCGCAAAGTAATGCTGCATTCCTGTGTACTCGGAAAAAACGGCGTCCGAATGTGATATGCGCCGATTCTCTTCACTAATGGCGCTGTAGTAGTTGATGTTGAGTTTAGATGCTTGTAACATTCTGAGACTTACCATACAAACATGAGTTTGCTGCGGGCGATTATGTTTTCCCGAGCAGATGCACGATTTAGATTGGAAGTTAGGAATACCGACTCTGAATTATCGATTTCCGAGTACAATGGAATGCACCATAAACAACGGCTTGCGGCACTGCCGTGAGCTGCATTTTGCGACGACGTAAATGGGATTGGTTGTTCAACTGGGCGTGGGCATGCTCTGAGAGGGTCTGGATTTGCACCTTATGACGTCCAAAGGAACCATTTTCTGAAACGGGCTGTTTTTCTCCTATCTTTGGCACCGTTTTGGGAAAAAGGAAAATACAGAAAAACAGGTTGACTTCCAGATTTCAAATTTTCTCAGCTGCTTAGGGAAGTAATTTCCTGTGGAACATGTATAAGCGCCAGGAATAAACCGTTTTCCATAATATGGGACCTTTTAAATCAAGTTCACTGCCAATTAGAGGTTCAAGCCAAATTTTTGTGCTGTTTTTTTTTTTTCTTCTTTTTTGCCGTTCCTCAAATTGCTTTGACACGGTACATGATGGAGACAACTTTGACAGAGTGATAGATATTGGTGTGCAAATGTTTCCCAAGTAATATGACCCCAGTCAGCCGGTCACTAAAAATCCAAATTTGAAAGGCCATAACTCCTACACTGTAAGTCCGATTCTCAAAAAGCTTGGTACACATGTACATCTGTCCTACAAATTTGCTTGAAAGACCACCCAATTCTGCAATATTTTTTTAATGTTTTGCAATTGTTTTTGAAAGATTTTTTTCAAGGCTTCAATTTTTGACCTTTCAACACCAAATTTGGTGCAGAGCCAAAGGGGACGTAGTTAAAGTAACACAATATAATTAGGCCTGATCTGATAAACAACTTGGGCGCCATTAACTGATTAATTTGGAAAAGAGGCGTGGCCTAATACAAAATGACTCATTGACTATTTGTCCAATCATCACAAAACTATATTAACACAAATTGTATAATTTTATTCACCGAATTTCACGAAATTTGGTACACGTGCTTTAGACCCAAGTATTCTAAAGTTTCGTTATGTTTGGCATGTGTGGGTGTGGCCTAGAGGCTTATGCATCTGGTCTATCACAAAATTACATAGAACTCAAGGTGGGTATGCATAATCCCTATGAAACTTGGTATACGTGGTGTGCAAATGTTTCAACTTGCCAATTGGGGTGCTATAATAAAGTGTAGTGTATTGATGGAAAATAAATAAGAGGTTGTGTTGGGTCTCAACACTAGGCGTCAGTAACAGTTGAATGGGCAGGCAAATCACTACAAAACATCGAGTACATATGTCAGCATTTCATGCAAATCACAGTAATGTTAATATATAGATGATTTCAATAGGTCATAACCCTCACAAGGTCAGTTAATGGATACGGTATCTTTATGAAACTTGGTGTGAGGGTCAAAACCTAGTCTTTGAACATTTCCATAAAGTTCTTAACCCCTGATAGGAGACTTTTATTGCACGGGATAATTTTCCCAGGGAAAATGTAGTGGCATTTGACTAAATAATAAGGGAAAATTGTTATATCCCCATACTGTGGTCAGCAGAGAACTAATAGATTTTATGGCTAAGTCATTCAAAATTACTTTTTGAAATTAAACAAGTTGTTGCTCATATGCTACAAAAATTAAACATTTGGGCTTGAACCCCAGAATTACCAATTGAGGCTATATTTTTTTTAATGCTTTTATTGGCCTGAAATTCCATTTATCATATTTTGCTTTATTTTCAGAGGGAATCTGTCATTTTAAGGGGCACAGCCAACCTGAAGTTTTCCCTGTATAATATTGATGCACTGCTTAAAACGTATTATACTCTATGAAGTTGTTTAAGGAAACACCTGTGTCCTCTAGCTGTAAAGCGTTTGAGACACCATTGAATTCCAATGCAATATTCTCTTCTTCTCTTTCAGGTAAGCTAAAGGGGAAGGTGGGACGTGGCCCACCACTTTTCTAGAGTCTTGTTTCATGGCTCGGTACCTGAGGTATTTCACCACTGTGGGTGATGGACAGCCAACGAAGTGGGAAGATGAAGAGCTCCATGAGGCCAGTGAGGAACTGGGTCCAGCCACTGGCCAGTTTCCAACAAACCTGACCTTCAGGGATTCCCTTCAAAGGCTTTACATTTCTGACCGATTTCAGGTAATTCACAACATTATAGTAATCACTTCATCAGCCTTTTGTTAGTGGAGGTACAACCAATATTTACATTAAAAAAAAGCAAGTACAAAATAGTATAGCCCCAAGCAGTTATGTCATGATTCAAGCCTATAATAGCTAAAGTTGAGAGAATAGATGTTTTATCTATTAAGCCTGAGTTTTTCTGACATCCTCAGACAGCTCTTTTCTCTTCACCATTTACACAAATAACCAGGGAAGCAGAACAGACTGCAAATGAGAATCTATTTCCTCCAACAAAATGTATTTAAATTGTTCTAAAGGGTGCCAATAATCATGGCCATGGCCACCTTTTTAATTTTTAAAAGAGACCGGAGCTTCAATGTGCCTTGGCATAAATTCTCCAAGTTTCTGCAACTCTACTGGAGGGATGGAACACCATTCTTCCAAAAGATATTCCCTCATTTGGTGTTTTGATGATGGTGGTGGAGAGTGCTGTCCAAAATCTCCCATAGGTGTTCAGTTGGGTTGAGATCTGGTGACTGCGAAGACCATAGCATATGATTCACGATTCACACCATTGTCATACCCATCAAACCATTCAGTTACCCCTCGTGCCCTGTGGATGGGGGCATGGTCATCCTGGAAGAGGCCACTCCCATCAGGATAGAAATGTTTCATCATAGCACAAAGGTGATCATTCAGAATAACTTTGTATTGATTTGCAGTGACCCTTCCCTCTAAGGGGACAAGTGGACCCAAAGCATGCCAGGAAAATGCCCCCCACAGCATAACAGAGCCACTAGTGGCTGTTTGTGATTGCTTGGGTCTCATGTACTGCTGACCCCTGGTAGTTTCTGCTCTACACTACACAGCCAGCAAGTGAGCTACTGCATATATTATACACTGTAGTGCTACGACAATGCACAGCAGGTCTACCTAGTGCAACACTTGTTTTCACCCAGTTTTTGTTATATAGCCAAAAGTACGTAACTGTAATTATTCCCCCTCCACGTCATTTGCCAATCTATTCCTGTCCATGTTATCTGTACCATACAAAGGAAAAAGGAAGTGTCTGGGCCACTGGCACAATGCAAACTTTTTGATAAGTCAATTACATTTCTGGATGGCTCCACATAAAACCACCTGCTTCCATGGGACATGGAGAGTGACCCTTTAATTGTTTTATTATCTCCTGTTCTTGGGTCAGTCTTAGGCCAAACAGATGTCCTATCTCACCTTTGAGTTCTTTACTCTTTTATTGTTTTACTGTAGTTATTTTAGAACTATATAAGCTACTATGTGATACCACAGAAATTATGTGATACCACAGTATACGGAAAGTATTCAGACCCCTTGACTTTTTCCGCACTTTGTTATAGACTGAATTTAAAATGGATTAAAACATTTTTTTGCCATCAATCTACACACAATATCCCATAATGACAAAGCGAAAATGTGTTTAGAAATCTTTGCAAATTTATGAATAAATAGAAAACCTAAAATATCTAATTTACAAAAGGTTCAGACCATTTAATTCAGTACCTTGTAGAGGTGCCTTTGCAGGATTTTGGCAGTTTCTCCCATTCTTCTTTGCAGATCCTCTCAAACTCTGTCAGATTGGATAGGGAGTGTTGGTGAACTGCAATCTTCAATTCTCTCCACAGGCCATTTCACCTGCCCTAGATATATTGCCATTTAATTTTTTTTGCTTAATGGTAAAAGTATAGAATGCAAAGAAATCTTATGACATACTTTTAAGCCCTCACAGTAGTAAAGTTTTTGGTGGTATAATTCTGAATTTGTAGTGCCAGATTCATGGTGATTTAACTCAGTTTATGGCAGATTACCCAGCCAGTAGGCTGTACCAAGAGATGAATTATCTGATTGTGACTTCACTTTCAGGTGTTGGTGGTGTGTTTGGTAATCTTGGATGCCATCTTTGTTCTGATTGAACTGCTAATTGATCTGTCAATCATCAAATTGGAACATGGCCATGTTGCTCCAGAGGTGAGACCAGGACTTCTGTCCATTTCACTGTACACCAGACTATTTTATCAAATGCTCTGTAAAAACAGATTTTCATATAATATAACACTCAATGTAAATAACTGCACCTGATCAAAACAAGTATTGATTGTCAAATGCATCTCAGGTTGACCAAAAAAAGCCTACACTGCTTCTTGTAGATCTCTCACATAAATCCTTTTCCAGGTGTTCCACTACCTGAGCCTGGCACTTCTCACGTTTTTCATGGTGGAGCTGGGTGGTAAGCTTTATGCCTACCGCCTAGAGTTCTTCCAGCATAAGTTTGAGGTGTTTGACGGGTTAGTGGTGGTGGTGTCCTTTGTCCTGGACATCGTCTTCATCGCCCATGAGGATTCCTTTGATGGTATGGGCTTCCTCATTCTGCTGCGACTCTGGAGGGTGGCCAGAATTATTAATGGTGGGTACATGGTGATTTTGTCTTTAAAATAATATGGACTGCCACTACAAATGTGCGTCATTCTAGCAGCCCATAGGTTACACAGAACATATTGGTGAATCTGCTTCCATGACCATTAATAAGCACACAGGGAAGCAGAAGAGAAATGTTGGAAAATTTAAAGTAAAAGGAACACATCACATTAAACAAAGTCACATTAGGACTCAAGATGAAAGTAAATACAAATGAATAACAGTGACATCTTGTGGCCATTTGGGCTACCAGCAGCAGTCTTCAAAACAAAACAATTCATCAATTAAAGCTATACAAAATAAACAGATTTACATAGCAGACATAGTTCATAATGTCAAAAAACAACAAAATGATCAAGGGCCATATTCCTTAAGTACCATTAGAATAGGACTGCTGATTTCAGTTAGTTTGTGTTGAATGTTTCAGTGGTTCAAAAAGTGATCTTTCATCTATACAATTTTTTTTGATAGTTTATAGATGCTGAAATGTATTGTTTTTAAATACATTGACATTTTGAATTTTGGTCCAGCATTATCCATTAGTTAAGTCAAGTTTATTTGTATAGCCCTTTATCACAAACAAGCCTCAAAGGACTTTACAGGCCTAACTACGACAAGCTGAAAATCATATTTATAACAATCAGTTTTCAGTAAAATTATGACAATTCCGATATTACATGAAAATGGTTACAGGTTGAAGAGGACATAAAGAGAGGACGACGTAATCTGCCTAAAATATCTTAACTTGCCCCCCACACTAACAGCCTAAAACGCTCTATTAAGATAAGGAACACCGGAAGAAACCTTGGGCGAGGCAATTCAAAGAGGCAATGGTGGGGGGCAAAATCTAGTGCCAGACATATAATTCTGTGTATCAAGTCTGTAGTTCGGTGTAAGTAATGCAGGCCATATGGGTCAATGTCCCCAGTTTAGTCTCAAGAAGAATGAATGCCATTCACTATGTCAAAGTACCCTTTAAGTACATTTTGGGTTGAATTTTCCTTTTAATGACTGTTAGATTGACTGACTGTTAATAAGCAGACGAACTTCGTAAAAACAATACAGAAAGCATGCTATGATCATGGACGGCAAACTGTATTGGTGGACAAACATGGAGTCCATCTATATTTTAATCAACAGTAGAATAAACTTCAAAAAGGTGTTGGTGTACTTACAATATTCCTGTGACCATAGAACCATCATGTAAGAGAAAAGTGGAATAAGAGCTAATGAGAGAGGTAGAAGGAAGAAAGTTTGGCCTCCGATTTGCATTGGAGATGTGCTTCCCAAAAAGAATAGGTCACATCGGCTTCTAGTCCCTATGTGTGGAGGCATCTCAGTGTTTGAATGTGTCCTAGGTATCCTGGTGTCGGTGAAGGCCCGTGCTGACCAGAAAATCCACAAGCTGAAGGAGAGCTACGACCACCTCACCCAAACAGTCACCGAGCTACAAGAGCGCACTGATAAGCTGGTGCTTCCTTACAACTTCTTTATTTATCAAATCAACAATGCAAACCAAGGTCCAGATTCACTAAGATTGTGTTGCGAGGGCAATCTGCATTTTTTGGAGGGTCTATTGCTTGAGCTAAGGGTTGCAGAGTTTATCATAATCGCTAAGAAATTCATGCGAATGAATGAATCTGGGCCCAAGTATTTCTATAAAAACTCTCAAAAATCTGTCAGTTTCTAACACTGCAACTGAATGTGTGCCCTGAAAGGGAGGAGGTCGCTCTTTCCTGTCCATAAGTATTTTAAGAGATGCCGATTTACTCCTACTGACTCAATCTCTCTTGCTCTCTCTCTCTCCTAGGAACAAGAGAACAGCAAACTTCGAGCCCTTCTGCAACAGAATGCCATAGACTTTTAGTGGAAGTTCAAAGTTGTGGAGCTAATGTTCACTATGCTATGTATTATGCACAGTAAGATTATGTAGCTTGTATACACCACTGGTATAATTTTCCAATGATATAACTATGCATTTCCATTTTCAGGGTTCCTACTTTTTTTCTCCAAATCATTACATAACCTTTCTATGATTAATCCATGGCCTATAGCAAAATAATGAAAAAACATTTGAATGTTTTTCAAAGTGTTGGAAACAGATTAATGGTCTGCATATATCATTAATTTCAAACATTCCGATGTCTTCTTTATTTGGTTGATGAGTTCCATTAAGTATAGGCCATGGCCTTCTGTAAGGTATTAAACCTCATTTGCTCATAATGACATTTCAAAATGTTCAATTCTATATTCCTTTGACTGTGTTGTACATAAAATGAAATTATTTTCATGTTGCCTGAATGACCTTTAAATGTACAGTCTAAAAATAATGAATTTCCTTTTATTAAAAATAGTCTATAAATATTCTTTTGTCCTTACAAACATTATTAACACTATATACAATAACCACAGGAACATGTGTGAGCACAATTCCCGACAGTGTGCTGCATTGAGCTTCCTTACAAGTCCATCACACAAAAGGGAAGAAGAAGTCGAATGGCAGTTTGGCATCAAGAGTAGGTGAGGCTCTGAAGCCGGGAAGAGCAGCAGCAGAAACTGGTATAAAGGTCACTGAGCTGCTGACTGATAGGATACTGCGTCCTCCAGACAGTAAGTCCTGTAGAAAAACAGTCCACAGACAGTCCACATCTTTTTTTTTTGCTGTTTGAGCTCTGACTTACAACACTGGGACACTAAAAAAAAAAAAAGTCATTGCTTTATTTATGTTCTGCCAGAAATTGTGAAAATTCTTACCAAGTTGCTGGTGTTGGTGTGGATTACTTCTTTGACGCTCACAATCTGAGCTTGGGGATTCACCAAGGTTCCATATTTGGTCCATTCAATTTCTAAATGAAGCGACAATGGGATGCTGCAACTCTGGGCTTCCTGGATAGCCCAAATAAGAAACAAATTGTTGGATCCAGGCAGCACTACGTAAAGCATACACAACCGTGAAGAAATTGACCTCATGGATAAATACTGATTTCAAAGGTCTCAGTAACTAGTAAGCAATATTTTAAAGCCTAATTTAAAAAAAAGGTAGGGTTCAACAGATATGGCTTCATGAATATATTTACCAATATCTTTAGATTGAAACCTCAAATAGATATTTGGTTCTTTACATTTTTTTATTTTTATTTTTTAAGTTCTACCATCTTTACACCTAAAAAAAAATCCTAGAAAAAGTATTGTGATTGGCAACATTTAGACCATCATGAGACACTAAAACAATGAAAGCCATACTAATGAAGTAGGTTTCATTGCATGTTTTACAGACTGACACCCCTGAAGCTGTTGAGTAAAATCCTCCCACACCACACTGACCAGAAAAATAATTCCATTCACTAGCTGTGGTCAGGGAGGAGCCTCTATCATATCAGAGGTGGACCACACTGACTGGACCAGAACTGATTTTTGATAAAAATAAATAAATAAATTTTTTAAAAAACCTAGCATCATCCCATCTAGTGCCTAGTAAAGAACATGTCAGCTCTTACCAACCATTAATACTGTCAGCACCTCCTTCCTTCTTCCATTCTCAATTAAATACTTTGCTACAAATAGGCCTTACAAAAGCCTCTTTAACAAACTGTACCGTAGGCTTGGAGTTGTTCTTTATGGGCACCCAGTCCAGTGGATTTTGTAGTGGGGATGAGCCAAAGGCAGCTACATACTGGGGGTAGTTCTGTCCTCTCAGAACATCCAGAAGCACCTGGGAAACCAGGGAGCAGTTGGCAGCATCCTCCAGTCTGCAGAGACAAAACACTCTGCAAGTCAATATCATTTCATCATGCCTAGAGTATCACTGTACAGGTGAACAGAAATCTATTTTGTTGAGTTGAGGGAGCGTCTAGCCTTAAGGTGCAGCCAGATACGGAGTCCAGGCCAAACAGGATTGGGGAGCGCTGATGGGGTCTGTGGAGACAGTCCTGGTCCTCAGCACCTTGGAGAATAGTCAGCGTTTCTCGGGGATCAGTGCTTCTAGCAATCCCAGTGAAGACAACTG
Source organism: Hoplostethus atlanticus (assembly GCA_034670405.1). Classification (NCBI taxonomy): domain Eukaryota; kingdom Metazoa; phylum Chordata; class Actinopteri; order Trachichthyiformes; family Trachichthyidae; genus Hoplostethus; species Hoplostethus atlanticus. Next base: position 201,759 of record JAXDDX010000295.1, on the reverse strand, counting down.
TTAAGGACAAAACTTAACAAAATTTTGTAGCACACCAATGCCTGATGGCATCATCACTTTCCCAAAACATTCCCCACTCTCATCAACTACCATTAAAGTTCCCTTGAGCTACTACTACAACTACTGTAGGCTGTTGAAGTAAATAAAAATGAATTCTTATTCAACTTGCCTGTTCAAATCAGGAAAAAAAACCCTGAACTTCAGCCAAGGAAAAGGATATTCTGCTGTTCTTTTTCCAGATACAAGCGGGAGTCCTACCACATAACCTGGATTGCCACTGTAGTGGACAGCCACCTCCTCACTACCCTCCTGTTTAAAAGATAAAGAGATATTACTGCCATTTAAATCACTCTAATTACACATTTCTGTGTATGACAGATTGTAAATTTGCACAGGACTAGAAATTGTTGTTTCAGGTACTGTATCATGTGGCATCGTCACCAGCAAGTCAGACAAGCAAGAGATAGGGTTTCCCATCCTTGAATCTCAGTTCAGACAACGCTCCAATTAGGGGGCTTTTATGATGGATTAATTTTACAGCTGAAGCAATTTGCCACCACAACTTGATTTGCTTAAATTTCTTAAGTGATAATACGAAAACTCTGCACTCTTAGCTTAAGCAACTGAGATGTGAGAAGAAAAAAAAGCAACGCAATCTTAGCAAATCTGGTCCAAAGTCTTTTTAGTAGCGAGCACCCAATGCCTCCCATAGGCTATGGCATCCTTGAAGTCACTTTATTCTCGTTAGCCAATTTAGTTTGTACAAAGGGAGGGTTTGTACTTTTGAGAAAATCTGAAGTGTAAATTGAAGTGCTAAAGTAAGTCAATCTATTATGTTTCTGAGTGGAACACAAACCAAACACTTCTCCCGTCCATAAAATTCAGAATAATATTCCTTTCAATTCACATAAAGCTTGATACAGTACTTGGACAAATGTGATGTGAAACTCCTGTTCCAAGGGCAGTGTGTCTCCGCGGACCGATCCAAGGACCAGAGATGCAGTCACGTTCATTATCTCGCCAGCTGGGTTGTGCTTCACCACATAGCCAACCTGAGGGGACAAAGCATCTGATTGGAGCAGCAGACAATGTGTTATTGTAACATTTTCACTACATTTTTGTTTGGTGACATGTTGGAATACTATGTCCACAATTTAAGCAATACTGCAACAGTTTAAAGAAAGGATAGATAAGATAGCACCCACCCTTCTTGTTTAAACACAAGGTTTTAGTGTCTCATGGCAGAATACAATTCTGGGGGAAACACTAAATACTTGGAATTTTGGGCACTTCAAACCAAACATTTTGGCATCAGCCTTTAAAAAACTTGTATGGGTTGAACCCTAGTTAAAGACAGCTGACTCACCTCCAGCACCACATTAGCACAGAGTGATGGGCTCAGTAGAACTGGGTTCAGGTTTTCTCCGCCGCCGAACTCCGCCTCAGTCTGAGTCCCATCTAAAGACTGCTGGACGACTGATGCCTCCTCCACAGCAACAGCCTCCAGCAGTACCAGGGACACACGTCAGTTAACATTCACTCAGCTTTTACCTTTTTTTATATTTAGCCTCTACTGTTTGTCTACTTTGTACATTAACAGTAAACAGTATCACTTTCTCCCTTTTTTGTGGGAACTCAACATGGGGTTGTGGGTTCAGGGTTTTGTTTTGTGGAACTCATCTCTTGTCTGAATCATGAAATAATCTTGGATAATGTCATTTCTTCCTTCTTCACACCATCATAACACCATGAGAAGATAATGCCTTTACTCACTATCAGAAATTTATTATTTTGCATTGCAATTTTGCATTTATGCGGGTCAGAATCAACTACTGATGCATCAACCTCAACTATGTACATATGATCACTTCTATAATGTACATATATTGCTATAGATTGTATTAGGTCAGAGTTAAAGTACACAAAACATAAGCCTACTTACCTCTGCATCTTTAGTCTTTCCCTGTAATGTAGAAAGGGTTTATTTTAAGAAAACTCAAACTTCATTTGACACATGCAACATTGGAATGCATTATCACACACACACACACACACACACACACACACACACACACACACACACACACACTTTATGATATATCACAATGTAAGAGTATCTAAGGGTGGAGTTTTCATTTAATGGATAAGTAGTGTGTTAAGAGCATTATCCGGCAGAGTAAAGCTGGGACTCACGGTGAGGAACTGGATGTCAGTGTAGGTGACCATGCTGAGAGCTGGCAGAGTGCTGCAGTCCTTGTCGAGGACCAGACGCCGCGAACACCGACTGATCTGCTTCTTCAAGAATGCTGATGAGACAACCAGGAAAAACAACAAACTAAATCAATATAATAATAAGCTTTGAAAATAATACACTTTATTTGTATAGCACCTTTTTAAGAGATTACAGACTGTTTTAACAATAAAAACAAAAGCAACAAACTCAAAATATTAAAATAAGTAAAAATAAGAAGACAGCACAAAGTAAAAGGTTAAAAAATAGAGAGAAAAAAATAGCACAATAGTAGGATTAAAAGAAATGTCATAAGCAGGTCCATAAAAACAGGTTTTAAGAGGTTTTAAGATTCCAAGAAATATCTGTTGAGCAAATGAGATGGACTGGTGGCTGGCATCATGCAGAAAAATAAAAGACAGACAGCGGATCAACAAGTGAGACTTTAGAGGATCAAAGAAACCAAAAGGTGAAAGCAAAACAGAAGACTCGTAGAACGTACAGCAGCGAATACATGTCACTGGGTTTTGCTAGCATGGGACCCTTACCAGCTCAAGGAATGCCAGTGTAAAAATAGTGACTGAATCCACATACCATCAGGGAGGATTTGATTTTGCCCACCGAATGAGATGGTTGGAGGGATGCTTGGAGAAGGCAGCCAAGCAAACAATCCATCCCTCTTTCGGATGATAGTTAAATGTAGAATTGGTGATATGGCTGAGAATGTGTCTGAGCAGCTCATTGCCAGATTGCGAGCAAGTCATTTTTAGGAACTCCAGATTGATGGATCGACGGATATAGCAAACCTGTGAATTTTCGGGCCTTTGCAATGCATGCAATTGAATGCAACAGAGATAAACATGGAGGATTTTCTCCTTAACCAGACAGTATGACTTTGACAGCTGCCATACCAGGTGAGTTAACATGCTGCTAAGTTAAATAGGCCAGTCAGAGCTAGTTGGTCCGCTGCTTTTGATTTGGTAATTAATGAACTGATTTGACTGCGAATGGTAAATGGCTGTAATTATATAGTGCTTTTTCACACACACACACACACACACACACACACACACACACACGGCAGTGAGCTACCATGCAAGGTGCTGGCCTGACCATCGGGAGCAATTTGGGGTTCAGTGTCTTGCCCAAGGACACTTCGACATGTGGTGCTGGGGATCGAACCGCCAACCTTGTGAGTGCAATATTTTCTTGAGGTTGTTTGTATATTTATTATCCACTTTCAAATATAATAGGCCTATGGAAATGGTAATTAACGTGAACTGTTGGCTTACAAGATCTACATGCTATTATTCATGCTGTTGTGAGAGAGGCAAAAGATCTAAAGTTGGTGGGTCCAGCTTTCTGTGGACAGAGCGCTCACTCACTGTTATTTGTCTGACACCAGAATTTCATTTGGGCAAATAGGATGAATCTCTGGCGCGTAAGTAAGTTATCTCAATCTAGCCTAGTGCAGCTTTAAATCATTTGTGTAATTATCTCAATCTAGTATACAGTATGTACATTAGGAGAGGAGCTTTAAGTCAAAATGTAGTAGCTACCTGCAGGATTCGTGTCCAGACAGTAGGCGGTAACACCAGGAACCGGCAGCCGCAAGATGTCTCTCTCTCCATTCTCTCCTACCGTCACCATTACATCCCCATACTCAAACCATAAGCAATCAGAAAAGAAAAATAAATAAAATAGATCATTAGAAATGATCGATTCCACAGAGCTATCAGTTTAACAGTTACTCTAGCAAGATAAAAAAACAACAACTGGATGACAACAGTGAATTAAGGCAGGTATTGCTTGATGGTTAATGACAGCCTTATAATTTTAATTTAAGATTTATTGTTGTGCCAGTGGATTACAGTAATTATCACAATTTGGCAAAAGTCGTCTGTAATAAGTAACCAATTACATTATTAAAGGAAGCTTAACAACCCCGGATGAGACTCACCAGGTATCCAGATGATGGCTTTTGCTCTGCTGTGGATGATTTACCGCTGTTCTTCCCAGAGCCGAAAATAAAGTTGGAAAATTGGTTAAAGAGCGAGTCAACATTGCTGGTGGTTGGAAGAGGAGGTGAGGCATATGACAAACCGTCAACACCTAGACAGAGGTAAGAGCAAGCAAATGAGATGGACATATGGGGAAAGAGGCTCTGCAAGTATTTTGTGACATGACTGCATACGGTTTGTATTCCACAACAAGCAATGAGTGAGTTTACATACATCAATATTGTGTTATTACTGTGTGTTATCCTCTGAGATAATCAGAGGTTCTCTAGGAATAGTATTTTAAACCTCACATCGACCTGCTAAGAATAACCCAGAAAAGCTCTAAACCCAAATACACTACACCTGGGGCATACATACCTATATTATCTGGCGTATGTATATATATATATAAACAAACATGCCGTATATAGGCTGCACCTTATGGCATCAACTGTTGTTTTTAATGGTCTGGATAAGCTCAGTTTCCATGGTAATATTTGAAATATTCTGTTTATTCATACAGCAGATATCTTGATTATAATATGAGGCTACATAAAAAAACAATATGCCAAATAAGACCTTTAGATAGGAAATTCACTTATTTCAATTTAGCTGAAATGAGTAATCATCCGGAATGCCACGTGCATGCAAATACCAGACCTGAGCCAAATGCAAATACTTATTATGGTTTGTTTTAGCATACTTCGGTGCCAGCTTGGCACACAGAACATTAAAATAAATGGCAAAAAATTTTGATAATGACAAACAGGTCAGTAATCTTTTATGAGTAAGAGCATACGCAATCGGAATTGTGCTAATGCTGTAAAACAACCCTGCTAGTGCTTGAAACAACACTAAGGACTGATTTTTGATTGATTGATTGATTTTTGATTAATGTAAGGCTTTCATGACTAATTTCTTAAGATGAAATGTAAGATGCGTATCTGTACTGTAAATTTAATCCAAATGCTTTCATTGACTTACGATTCTGCGACTGAATGCAGAAGATGTCATAATTCATCTCCTTCTGGACAGATGAGCGCAGCTCTGAGAGGCCTTGCGTTGTATTGCCTAAAGTGTAGTACACTGCATCCTGGCTGCACAGCTGCTTGTTACCACTGTTAAGACAGAAGCAGTTGGATATTTTTGACACTCAATGTTTTCAGATCAACCAAAATCTAATAAAAGATAAAAGGGAACAACACAAACAAACTTTTATACTTATTTATTCAACACCCATTGCCCCTGTGTGAATAAGTAATTTCCCCCTTACACTCAATAACTGGTTGCACCACCTTTAGCTGCAATAACTGCAACCGAACGCTTCCTGTAATTCATGATCAATCTTTCACATCGTAGAACTGCTTTAATTCTGCAATGTTTGTGGGGTTTTGAGCATGAACTGCTTGATTCAGGTCCTGCCACAGCATCTCAATTGGGTTTAGGTCTGGACTTTGACTAAGCCATTCCAAAACTCTAATGTTGTTTCTTTTCAGTCATTCAGATGTAGACTTGGTTGGGTGTTTTGGATCGTTGTCTTGCTTCATGACCCAACAGCTTCAGCTTATGGACAGATGACCTGATATTCTCGTTTAGAATTCTCTGATACAGAGCAGAATTCATGGTTCCTTCAATGATGGCAAGTCATCCAGGCCCTGAGGCAGCAAAGCATCCCCAAACCATCACACTACCACCACCATGTTTGACTGTTGGTATGAGGTTCTTACTCTGGAATGCTGTGTTTGGTTTTCATCAGACATAACGGGACCCATGTCGTCAAAAAGTTCCACTTTTTGAAACAAGCATTCATGTTCTTCTTAGAGAGCAGTGGTTTCTGCCTTGATACTCTCCCATAAATCCCATTTTTGCCCACTCTCTTTCTGATTGTGGAGTCATGAACAGTGGCCTGCAGAGACGCCTGCAGTTCTGTGGATGTTGTTTTAGGATTCCACGTCACCTCCTGGATGGTTTTACACAGCGCTCTTGGAGAGATTTTGTCAGTCCTGGGAAGATTTACTACTGTTCCACATTTTCTCCATTTGAAGATTATGGTAGTCTACAGAGCTTTCCAGACTGATAGAGGAATTTCTTCAGGAATTTTCTTTAATCGTGCCTCTACAACCTTTGGGCTGGCAACTTTAGTCTGATGGTAAGGGTCAAAATAAGTGAGCTTTATATTGGGCAGGGCTGGCTATAATCAAGCCTGACTGTTCAATCAGCTGACTCTAAATATCCCTTTAATTGGGTTGATTTAAGGAGGGGTCAAAAATGTTTTCACAGCAGAAGATTGCACTTTGATTACCTTGATCATCAAACAAATAAATCTAGCAACAAGCCTAGGAGTCATTTTCTTCTGTCAGACTCAACCAGTGAGTCTGATAGAAGCTCAGAATCAGATACTATTTGTACCCACAAAAGGATTTGACCAAATTCAATGTAAAAATATGCAAAAATGGCAAAAATCAGAAAAAAGTACTTTTTCCACAGCACTGTATTTCCTTGGCAAACAAGCAATACATGCCGTAGGCTTTTGCTGTTATTTTACTCCCGTCTACTTTGCTGACATTTACGAAATGACATTAATGCAAGGGTAACCAGGATGAAGCCATTACGGTCTAAAAAGACCAAAGCCATCCATCTTTGCCACAGACCTGGACAAACCTGAAGATTTCAGTCTGTCTGATCTCTGGCCAGATGATTGCAATCAAAAGTGTCATGTTTGCCGACAGCCCAAAACTACCAACCACCAAAATAACCCATCAAGCAGGATGATGTGAGAGTGTCATGGTATGGCTGTTTTTCTTCCCCTGTACGGCTCAACATCATTAAGGGAACCATGAATTCTGAGGGATACCAGAGAATTCTAGAACAGAACGTCAGGCCATCATTACATTACAGTCATTTAGCAGATGCTTTTATCCAAAGCGACTTACAAAGGTGATAGTTAACACTATGTGGGGATTGAACCCATGACCCTGAGACTGAGAGCCCGGGACAGCTCCGGATCTATCAAAGAATGGTTTAGTGTTTTGGATTGGCCAAGTCAAAGTCCTAACTTAAATCCAATTGCAATGCTGTGGCAGAACCCGAAGCGGGCTGTTCTTTGGAGGGAGAAAATCCCTCAAGGAAGATGCCAGAGACTGATCAGTGGCTAGAGAAGTTTACTGCAAGTCATTGCTGCTAAAAGTAGTGGCACAAGTTATTGATTGAAGGAGTTCACATATTTTTGCACACAGGGACATTTATTTGTGGATGTTATTTATTTGGGATATCTTGATTAATACTGGAGGTGCAGACACTGTCTTTGGGATCTGGTCCAGTCAGTGTCATCTACCTCTGATATGATGGATGAGATGCAGTATGTTGAATACATATTTATTGTAGAACTGATCAATACTACACTGGTTGTCTAAGGGAAGCCCTTAACCTTAACCATCATTGTTGTTTAAATGGACAGATTTAGCATCCCGTGGTCTAGATGTTTCAGAGGCTTTTCAACCCTGACGAGAATAAAATTCTGATTTATTTATTTTTTGAAAATGGTAATAATAATAACTTTAATTTAAGAGCACCTTTCAAAGTACCCAAGACACTTAACAACAAGGAGACAGAGAAGGAGAAAAACTAGGCTAAAAAAGAGAAAAACTAGGCTAAGAAAGCAAAAAACTAGGCTAGGTAAGATATTGACTATCAGCAGCTTCAATCCAAAAAACTGGTCTTCAAAAACCCATAATGGTCAAACCCTACTAAAACCCACAAAGCCAGTTGGCTGACTTGCCTGACAGTGTGTACTGAGCAGCCGGTGAATAGAGCCACTTCCTCACTACAGTCTCTGTCACAGCAGCAGTTGATGTCGCATAGATCCCGCTGCTCATCACATGGACACAACCTGCCAACTGACACATTAATGCATGGATCAGAATGGCATTCGACAAGCTTGTTGAGTCATAATAATCACTCATAAATTCTCAAACTTGCAAAATGAAACGATGTACCAGAGAAAAATGATTCGTTCAGTGTGATTCACGAACCAAAACAATGAACGACAAACCTGACACTCCACTTCTGTGCACACGGTTCAACTGACTCAATACACTGGTCCGATACTGTGAACGTGAATAAAGCATGTCCGGCCAAAACAACAGTTTGGTCTAGTTCGTGAACGAAATGAGCCAATGCCATAGAACATTACGAGACGTTTTGTGGAACGCTGACATACTAGTGGAAAATCTTGGCGGTTTGGCGGAGTACACCTAACGTTATTCATCATTATTGACTTAACCTATTTGAAACGGAAAATAAAAGGTAGGATCTTCAACTAATCCCTGTTATTAGCAAATAATTATCTAAATATTATTGTCATTAACCTGGTTATTTGGTGTTGTCAATGCCCTTTGTCTTGTGTTTTTACATGGTTGTGGTATACAAGGTTTGATAGATGTACATCAAGTTAAAATTCAATCAATTCAATTTCAAACCATATTACAAAAAACCCAAACAAAAAGAAATCACTGTTACAATTGTAGAGCTAAATCGTGTACATCAAATGTTTGTCTAAAAAAGCGCTTATTTCATTTGTTGAAATGTTGAAAATGTTTTATATGAATATTTTAATAGAATATAATACATTTTTCTTTCAATAGCTTCCAAGTCACATGACCCAAACACACCAAACTACCTCGTTCATGTTTACTAGCAATGGCCACATCATGCACACCCTTTGATTTTGTCAAGTGAGCCACGTTTTAAATGTCGTTGCGCATCTACTGGTGTAAGTTACGGTTGGCCCAAAAATGGTGGAGCGATGCCGTCTAAATGAAAAATAGACCCAGACTCAAACTGTTTATTATTGTACTTCATATAATTAATCACAAAACATGTCTGCTCGAAAAACACTGCCAAAAATGTGACTGAAAACCTTTTTTTTTTTTTACCAACAGTTAAAATCTCTGAATTACTTTTTTGTCCTTTAATAACAACACTATTTGCATGTGAGTACAGAAAGGGATGTCCTGAGCAGGAATCCATTGGAATTGTCAACTAATTATTGCAAATAGTATTTTTATTAAAGTATTATTTTTATTAAATGTTTCAAAGTAATTCAGAGATTTTTTTTAAACTGTTTTCAGTCAGTTTTTTCAGGCACGTTCTCAGTCCATTTTCGTGTTTTTTGAACAGACACATCTTTTGCAATTCATTCTTAATATATGAAGTACAATAATAAAACAGCTTTACTTTATTGTTTATCTAGACTGCGTCGCTCCACTGTCTTTGGGCCAACGCTGCGTCTTTACCGTAATTACACCAATAGACGCGCAAAATATAAAACGCGTCTCACCTGAACGCAGTGACTCGTTACCGGGGCAACGGTGTCTTTATACCAAACCTGCAAAACCTCAGGTTTAAACTCCAGTTAGCTGGATAATAGAACATGGTTGAAGATCTTATCCCAATTGTTAGGCTCTACTGGTAAACTCGTCGTACATTATGATTTACGAAGCAGCACTTAATTTCAATAAAATCTCAACTTGTGACATTGTTTACACACTCTACCGCCCTCCACTGTGTATTTTGATGGAGAGGACATTGTGTGACGAGCTAATTATTAAACTTGAAATATTATTTAAATTGCTTGTGTTCTATCACGTGTGTACCTGGCAAGGATGCATTGAATTGCCAGATTTTTAATGAAGTTTGACGAGACCTAGAGATAACGGACATATCGGGGCTAACGCTACCATCTCTTAACTTTATAACAGCTCAGGACTAACATTCTATAAGATAACGACACGTATAGAGAAGTGGGTTTATAGAGCCAGTCTAGTGATGTAGCCGTACCATCTGTGACAGGAGAGAGCAGCCGACCGGAGAAAGGCAAGGGGTTGTACAGGTTGTATTGCACTGGATCCTCCGTCCTACTGTAGCCGTGTGTTGTCGTTGTAGAATCAAACTCGGGCTGCAGAGTTGTAAGACTGTCCATATGTGTTAAATTATGGTCGTCGGACACACTGGTATTAGAATCGTAGCTTGTTACATTTTCCTCAATTGTGCCGGCAACATTCAAGAGAAGCAAACATATGAGGTTTGACGGTGAACACCTCACTCTAACAAACGCCGCCATCAGCTTTCCCCCCACCTCTTCTTCTTCTTCTTCTTCTTCTTCTTCTTCTTCTTCTGCTGTTTTTCTGGTGCTGCATCTTCTTCTTCGTTTCCTTCAACAGGGATTGCATCCAACTTTGATGTGCACTACTGCCACCTATAATGCTTGAGTGAACTGAACTGAACTGACCTGTGCTTGCGCTTGATATGTGATCGATCGCTATTATGGGGATGGAACAATTACCTCAAGCTAAATAAATAAAAGGTTAAAATAACAACAATAAAAGATGATCACACTACCGGCAACACGAGTCCCCAGAAGTCCATTCATATCCTATCGATGTGAGCGACCAGGAAAACTTTATGTGTGGACAGTCAACAGGCTTGTTGGCCGAGATGGCCATGGCTGAACTTGCAAAGAGCGACGTGGTTAGTAAGTAAGTAAACTTTATTGAACACGTGACATGTATAAAATAGAAATACAAATAATTAAAAAGAAAAAAAATATTAATGAAAAACAGCACAGAGACAAAGACATGTTACAAAATAAAAGTGAATTTTTAAAAGCTTCTTAAAACCAGTGACTGACTCTGTATTTTTAATGAGTAATGGGAGACGGTGGGGGCAATGACTGCAAAAGCTCGGTCTCCCTTTGTTTTCAGCCTGGTTTTAGGCAGAGGTGTAAAATTCCGGGTTCAGAATCCTGCCAGGATTTTTCTCCACCTGTGCTCTTAACCAGGTGATCGCAATTACCAGTCCCTCCCCATGCTGTAGAATGGAACTAATTAGAAAATCTAAATAAAACCCTGGCAAGTCCTTTCAGAAGATCTAACTTATGAACAGGGACACAGTAGTTCTGAGATATAAAGTGGGGCCAGCCCGAGTAGTGCCTCATAAGTAATTAAAAGAATGTTAAAATCGATTCTGCACTCAATACTGTTGGTGCGTGTTGAATGGAAGGAAAGTGATGTGTCTTGAATACCGCATTTCACTGCAATTTTTGTACTACTATAACTGGGAGTCAAAGCTGGGGTACATGGGGCAAGCATGTACTTGTTGTAGATGTTTTCTGTAGATGTTGGCTTTGTCTTGATAGTCATTAATAAAGTGACCTTGGAATAGGAGTGTGGGAATGATGTTGTTCTGTGCTCCCTTGATGTGCTCTAGTTTTTGCCAGAATGTGCAAGGGTTTGTTTAGTCTCTGTCCAGTTGTGTATATAAAATGTGTGAGTGCAATTTTTTTGTGGTTGTACAGGGTAAGTTGTCATTTTCTTTTCCATTCTGTAGCCAGTTGATCTTCGTTTTGGTGGAAGGGGATCTGTATTTCATGAACTGTCATCTGAATTGCCATTTTCTTCTTATCAGGTGAGGATTTGAGGTGGAAGCTGTTGTTGTGGTAGTTTGGTGGTGATGAAAGTAACAGTGTGTTCCTGTGCTTCAGTAAGTATGTTTGTCATTTGATCCAGTTCATGGGTGGTTCCTTCCTGCTGCAGGTGCAGTCCTGTCTCTGCTCCTTTCACCTTCTCTCTCTTGACTGAAACACAAACAGTTAAAATGGTTCCCGGCTGCAATTGACCAATCAGCCTTAATTGGCCTCAGGCCACACTCCTGCTCAATTCTCTCCTGCATCCAGCCCACACCTCAACCACACACCCCCACATGCATATGACAAATAAACTATGAAATGAAGAAATATGAATAAAGAAAACTAGGAAGTACTTTCTTGCTACATCAGCTGGGGGTCCCGCAATAGTATATGTGTATTCTCCAAATCTTCTTCTAAACTCAACTAAACTCTAAGTTTAACCAATTTCTAATTTGTGACTTTAAAATGTACCCAGTCAATATGGTGTTCTTACAGTGTACATCATATTAAGTGGAGTATCATAGTAAGTAGCAGTATAATTAGTAGTAGAAATAGTATTTTGAGATAGATCGAGTGCAGCAGTAATGATCTGCATAATGTTTTTATATATGCAGCCTATGTGGTCCAAAAATGGCATTTCTCTATTTAAATACAGAAGGGAACTTTATCAAAATTATTAGAATAATTATGGCCATAGAAAAACATTGTACATTTTGCAGAGTTGTTTTTATGAGCAAAATAAAGTTTTTGTAATCACTATTTGAGTGCTGTGGATTTGTACAAATGAGGCTTCAGCATCAGTCAGGGTGAGGAGTAGGGGTGTATGGATAGGACTATAAATGAACTAAACTAATAATAATAAACTAGACTCGGAGTTAATACCTCACTGAATACATTATTGAGTGAAAGCTTACACCAACGATTGGTTGTCAGGAAGATTATATAATTTCTTCTTCCAACTCAAGTCTTATTGGAATGAAAAGGAGCAATTCAATTTTTAATCAAAGAAACAGGATTGATGTTTAGAACGTAGGCAATCTGGTCCACACTCCGGAACAGAAGGTGGCGGTAATACGCTTGATGCTGGTTGCCAACCCCAGTTAAAATTTAAGAAGAAGACCCACCGGCGCATGCGAGCTAGTTGGCACATGTTCTTCCATGCCAGAGTAAACAGTAAAAAAGAAGAGAGTCCCTTGGATATAGCCTTGGTAAACGTTGCTTTCTCCTTTTTTTAGTATTAATAGGAGATCTATGAAGATATAATGTTAAATGACAAACTTTACTACCACGGGTATTTAAGCTAACCTACAGAGATAGTTAAAACCGGTGTATTGCTAAAAGAGTGTTGAAGTTAGCTTAACTGTAATTTACCATGTGTAGTTTCCTTATATCAAGTAACATGTTTAAGCATAAACCCACGACAGACCGTGGTATATGGAATTTATATCGGTTAGGGTGCGTTATCAGTAACCGTGGTATTATGTGTATTGCATTGATACATAATGATTCACGTTGGACGTATGACGTCAGTGACACTTCAGGAGGATACAGGATAATCTCTTTGCCTAATCGTCTAGTGTGAGCATATTTATGACTGAGACAAAATAAATATGTCCTTATCTGTGTGATGTACTGCCCTTCTAGGGTCTTTTTGGTGTGTGCTACAGGGACTAATACAGCAAGCCATGGTTATGTTTGGTTGTTCCAAGTCTCTGAGTTTTCACAACTCTGTTTCTGTCTGTCCTGATTGGCAATGAGAGAGTCTTTTTTCTCTGGCCTGCCACGTTCTTCTATGATGGCCTCTTTCAATGGCAAGGTCCTGAGCCTGTATTTAGCTAAAAGACCATAATAACAATTATTTTTATTAATTTTGCCAATAATATGAGAGTTACTTTTGCTATTCTTTTCAGTTTGTTTTAAATTTGGGTGGACTTTACATCCACATTGTTCTTCAGAGAATGCTCTGTGGTGGTGAGGGATAATGTCCTTTTGTGCCATCAACACACATCAGACGCCGACATTGTCATATGTGTCAATGTCATATCATAATATGTATTGAGCATCAGACAGTGGCACTACATCGCCAACATTGGTACTAAATACTGTGATGTCTGTTACTATCAGATCATCCCTTGTAAAATAACAGTAAGACTGTAGACTAGTGTTCAGCCTTCGTCTTTTTCGTCGTCATTTTCAAAGGATCTACTTTTACTCCTTTGCATTCACACCATTAACAACTTGGTTGATGGGTTGCTATTCTGACTGATGGGCCGTGCTAGATGTCTGATTGTATATTGTAGTAGTCTTGTGCGGCTACAGAATTTTGAACAGGCAAATAATACATTTTTTTTAGATGTTTATTCCTAGTCTTTCACATAAAAGTTGGAGAGAACTAGGAAGGAACTGGGTGCATTCAACTTCTCATCCATTTCGCACTTGCCAGGCTGAACTATTGTTAATGAAACAAAATCACATCGGTAGGGAAACTGATTGACTAGTGGCGGCCGATGGCCGTGACAAGTTCAGCCATGGCCATCTTGGCCAACAAGCCTGTTGACTGTCCACACATAAAGTTTTCCTGGTCGCTCACATCGATAGGATATGAATGGACTTCTGGGGACTCGTGTTGCCGGCAGTGTGATCATCTTTTATTGTTGTTATTTTAACCTTTTATTTATTTAGCTTGAGGTAATTGTTCAACCTTGTGTGGATGTTATTGTATGATGTTTCACCGTTGTTTCCCATGTTAAGCAGGCATGGTTACAAGATGCTGAGTGACTCTGAGGCCGTGGAGCTGCTCTCCTTCTTGACCCCTGACACACGACCTGACGTCAAAGGTCAAGCTACTGAGTACATTCTGGGCCTATCTGCAGACAGGTAGATAATAATATCCAAGATTATTTTTTATTTTCTCAAGATTATTTTTTATTTTCTCATTTCATGTGAAATATCCTGAATGGATCGTCATTGTTATTACTTTACTTTATTTTATATTATTTTATTTCCGGCAATTCCCCCATCAGCAGGCATTTTGCCACATGCCAGGCCGCCATTGTACATAAGAATTTGTGCTCGACTTCCCTGGTTTAAAAAAAAAAAAATCACATTGCCAAGCCATACAAGGACAAATATCAAGAAATGTAGCCTTGAAATGTGCGAGGGATTGTTCTAAAATTTTTACATACTTTACAACAAAAGTATCCAATTTAAAATCAACTTGAGCATAGATTTTGTCCCTGAGTGTGCTTCCCCATTTCAGTGTCAACGTTTCCTGCAAGAAATGTTAGCCCAGGTGGTAGTAGCTGACTAACCTAAATAAACAACATGCACTTAATCTTTTCTATCTGCCTTTCTTTTTAATGTGCAAGCAGGGATGGAATTTAAGGATTTTAGGCGCTAATCAGCCGGGCTCATAGATTGAAAACTTCACTAGCCCAGCTAAAACCTCACTAGCCCAGTTTTCACATACCCACTTTTCTTTTGTTTTTTCATGTTTGTTTGTTTAACAGTGAATACAGACAGATTGATGTATAACACAAATAAACATAACGTACAATTGAATCTAGTCCTTATCTCAGTCTGACAAGAGTTAGACTAAAATGATTGATTTACTGAATACATTTGGAGTGGCATAGAGCAACAATAAATATGCCAATTCTTGCATGTGCAGTCTCAATGCCATATGGCGTATCATTGGGGCTAATTCTGTGAGAACATCCTCACAGACTCTGCCAGCAGAGTCCAGCTCCAGTTGTTCCATCCTGAGCACCTAATAAATGCATTAAATAATGGATTTTTGGATTTATTTAGGGTTTTCCAGACAAGATGGAATGTAGTTTTGTCAAGGCAGCTGTCTATGCATGTCAAGCACTGCAGGACACCCAGAGTGTCTTGCGGAAGGTTACATTTTAAATGATCAAGGGGATTTAAATAGGCAAAAAAAGATTAATTATATCTCAGATCCCTGATGTAATTGTCCAATCACCCAACCCTAGCAGGGACAAAAAATCATGCCATGTGGTTTTATTTTGAGAGATCTGTTATATTCCCTACTAATTAATCTGATTAATTTCTATGACTGCTTGTTTTTGACGAATGGACACATACAAGGCAGATCATTTGCAGCCTCAATATTCCAACAAAATTCCAAAAACGTGTTGATTAAATACACCAAATGAGTCAGTTCATGGATTTCTCAGCTATTGCCTCTGTGTTTAGAAGCTTGTAATTCTTTAACGATATATTTATTTGATGTTCTCAGGCACTACACAAAATGTATGGAAAATGTTATGTATTTCTGAGCATCCAGTCCTACTAATTGCTGCTAATTTGTTTCCCACTAGTTTACCAAAGTGACATTGCTATAGTAATCCATGTCTCTTTCTCCAGGGATGGATGCCGCTACCTCCGCTCTAAACCTGACTTCATAGTTGCCCTGGTTGCCCTGACCTCTGACCCCTCTATTGCAATAGTGAAGGACTGTTATCATGCCCTCATCAATCTGTCAGCTGATGAGACACTGCACCAGGTGATTTATCATATTTGGTTTGTTCCAATTAAATTTGTTTTAGTCCGTATTTTCCCCTTTTTGTAGGTAAATATTCGCTATTATGTTAAATAATGTTAACTAATAGTTAATGGTAAATGTTTTATTATTCCTTTTTCTATCTGCCGCACTCTTGATACTATAAAAACAGTGGAGTCGGAGTTGGCAACATACATCGATAGAGAGAAGTGGAACACCTGATAACCTTAGCAGAAATAGGGGGAATAGTTTGACTGGTCACTCATAGTTTGCTTCAGTAAAGGGATAAAATATCTTCGCTTAGGCATCACTCATACTCAACATGCACTGTGCAGGGTCCCCGTGGCTCCTTAAAAAGTCTTAAAAGGTCTTAAAATAAAATAATGGAAATTAAGGTCATAAATTGTCTTAAATTTACCTTAAATTTGCTGTAGGTATTAAATTTGCAAAGGGTGCGTTTAAGGCTGATGGAAAAATTGTTGCACACAGTAGCCTACCGTAAAATGTCCAATAGCGTGTGTATTTGTGTAAATAACATCGTATTAGACAATGAGAAACTCCGCCATTAATAGAATGATTACGTTACCTGCGTGTCATCAAAGAGGGTCAAGGTTGCCAGCTAACAAGCTAAGGTATGAGCCAAGATGGGGAAATGCAAGTTTAATGACAAATGGTTAGAGGAAGATGCGTTTCGGAGGTGGTTGGTATAGGCAGGAGACCGCCACGAAGCAAGGTGCAATTTATGCCGAAAGATTTTCACGTTAGGGACCATGGGGGTGAAAGCAGTTGAATCCCACATAAAAATTTGAAAAGCACCAGTGGTACGTAGCGGTAACCAGTGGGGCTATGCTGATGCCTGCATTGTTATGTAGCACACCCGAAACTTCGTCTGGCTCGCTCACAACTTCTCAACAGTCGGCATTGAGCAATTTTGTGTCACCGCCAGAAACCCAAAGGGCTGAGGTGCTGTGGGTTCTTCACACGGCGAGCAGGCACAATTCATTCAAGTCGAATGATGACGTACGTAGCGTCTTTGCCGCTATGTTCCCTGATTCAGAATATGCAAAGTCGTTTACCTGTGGTGAAAATAAAACCGCTTATGTCGCTAAATATGGCATCGCCTCGTTCATTAAGTGGGAAACCCTATGTCGTAATGTTCGACGAAAGCATGGATAAAATGACAAAGCGCAAGCAAATGGATCTCCACCTGAAGGTCTGTTGGTTTACCTGTTGAGTTCACCTGTTGAGTTCTTGAAAAGTAATGATTAATAGTTGCAATTCATGTAATTATGTTATTATTGGGCATGTTATGCCTAATATCCACTGTTCCATAGTAGTCATCGATCATACGATGAAGAAGACAAATTACATTTAGGCCTATTCATGAATAAGGGTAATTCCATAGTTGCATGATCATAATGCCTATATACATTTTCCCTAAATAGCCACATTAAAAAATAAAAAACATTTAGCAATATGGATTGTTATTACTCATGTAACTGTGTATTACTGTTCAGAATGCTAGGGCTCAATAAATTGTCTCGCTTTTCTATGAAAGAAATCATTCCAAAATTTCTTCGGTCTTAAATTATATTTATTGAGGTCTTAAAAAGGTCTTAAAAAGCATTGATTTTGATTTTTAAAATGGTGCAGGGACCCTGACTGTGTACCACACGAAGTAGTACAGGCCCACCTAAAACTCTTAATAATATACTGTAGTACTAGGGAGGTTGTGCATCTTTATCCCTAAAGGTAATTTATGATGTAACACAGTCTCATTCATCATTTTTGTCCCTATCTGAATTTGTCCGTTGGTACAATCAAAACCTACAGGTGTTTGGAAACACTTATGTAACACAAAAAACTTTGGATTTTCAGTGCATAGGGATTACTAATTTAAATCACTTATTTCATGGAACTATCGTTTCCGCATCTGGGGCCTCATTTATAAACTATGCGTAGATTCCATCCTAAAACATTGCGTACGCACAAACCTCAGAATCTACTAACGCAAGAAAATATTGCGGCGTGCGGCGCACACCTGTACGGCGCACACCTGCGGTGAATTGTGCGCTCCTCCCAGTGTCCTCCCACTACTCCTCCCAGTGTTCTCCCACAATCATCCATAAATGGTCAATGGTAAATAGCTCATGAATATGCAACGTTGTTAAGCAGCCTTTGTTGGACTATCAATGAGGGAAAGACGGAGAGACGGCAACTGCAAGAAAGGCGAAATTTGCGGAGTGCGATATCGAGGTGCTCAGCACTGAGGTTGAGCGCCGTAAATGTGTGCCCTAATAATCCGCCACACCTTAATAATAATAATAATAATAATAATAAACTTTAGTTATATAGCACTTTCCAAAACAAAGTTACAAAGTGCTTTAGAAGACAAAATAAAAATGGTAGACAAACTGATGAACAAAATGATAAAAATTTAAAAACAGTTTAAAAGTTATACAACATTGAGCATAAGGAGCTACATATGAGAGAGTAAAATGAAGGGTGTCTTAAGGGGGCTTAGCCCCTCAGTTGTATTTTTGCCCCCTCTGTTTAATCTTTATGTATCTATAGAAAAATATTTCCATAGGTGTATGCTAGGGCGTCCATAGTAGCCCACTGAAACGGAGCGGAGGAGATCGATAGTCAGACAGACACGTCACTTAGTTCGGTTTCTCAGCCTGCTTGCATTTCGTGGTGGTAAATACAACTTTTGGCCCTAATTTTGAGAGGCAGGCAGGCAGGCAGGCTTTGACGGAATCGTTCATAAATTCTCTGCAGTGCTCCGTTCTTATGTGAGTCTCTGATTAATAAATGTATTCTTTGATTTTGAACAGTAGCCTTATGTTGTTGTTATTTAGTTTTTTTTGAGGCTATTGCATGGTTAAATCAATGAGTTTTATTTTATGAAAAATTGCCCCCTCAGTCACTACATCCTGGCGCCGGGCCGGTAAAATAATCAATAAAATAAGAGTTAAGAATAATGTATAAAAATAGGTTTTAAGTAGTAACTTAACAGATACAACAGACCACAAACCCTGTGAAAGCACACTTATAAAAGTATGTTTTTAAGAGGACTGAGCTTTATTTTGTGATCTCCCCATCGGGCGTCGCTGATTCCCGTGTCTGAAAAACTTTGCGGTGAGCTCTACACATGGGTGAAAGGATGCGTAGAAGTGCGCACCTTTTACCGCATAGAATTTTTCTATAAATCCCGAAATATGCGTATGCACATTTCACCCCCGTTAACGCCAACGCAGCCTTTATAAATGAGGCCCCTGACCTCTAACCTACCCAACACTGTTGTTGCTTCTAATCATACATCATTGGACCTGTATAGGTGTTGTGATAGTAAGGTGCCTCATATCTTCAGTGAAATACTTCACCCAGAGCACAAAGCTCCATTGGTTTCATGCTTCCCAGTGTTGGACAAATTATGACCTTTGGCTCTCTCTTGTGGCCAGTTGAAGTACAGCACTTTCCCTGCAAAACAGAACTGGATGTCACATGGAAATCCTAAGGTCACAAAGGTGCCAGAAGTATTTTTTGTTTTTTTTTTAACTTTTTATTTATGAACATTTTTCACATTTTAGGGACAATAAGCAAACAGGAAACAAAAAAACAAAACATGAGGTCATGGGATAATCAGTAAATCAAGGCAAGATTGCCTAATTTAAAATAAAAAAATCACATGTGATACATACAATAATTATGAAAGATCTGTCTCATTGGCTAAATAAACACACCATTTTTCCCACCGTTTTTCTCCCAGCTCTTTTTGGAGCCGTATGGAGTAGGTCATCTGTTCTAGTACATGTAAGTGTTTTAACACTACTGACAAAGAGGACAGCAGTAGGACAGTTTTTCTGAAGCCAGTATTTTGTAATGGCCTTTTTACTTGCTGCCAACAAGATCTTTAGGAGGTAAGTATCATCTTTACTTAGCCCGTCAGGGATATGTCCAAGATAGAGGGATGTGAATGTTGTACTGATACTAAAACCCAGGGTTTTTGAAATGATTGTTGCTACTTCCTCCCAGAAAGTCTGAATAGAGGGACAAGACCAGAAAACATGAGCATGATCAACCATGATTTCTCCACATTCCCTCCAGCAGCATAGCTGAGCGCCAGTTTGTTTAGACTTCTGTTTGGGAGTGATAAAAAAGCGAATCACGTTTTTCCAACAGAAGTCTCTCCAGGTCAGAGAGTTGGTGGAGGACGACTGTATTTCCCAGGCATTCAGCCACATGTCTTTAGTTATTTCAATGTCCAGTTCTTTTTCCCATCGCTGTTTCACATAGTCTGCGGAGTCCTTATTCATTGATGTGATGCCATGGTATAACTTGCTTATAAGACCTTTATTACTTCCTGAGTTATAAGCATTGATAAATATATGAATAATAATTGGTGGCTCTCTTGGATTAGAACCTTTTACCTCTTTACAAAAATAATCACGAAGCTGTAGATACCTGTAAAAGTCTTGCTTACCCAACCCATATGTCTGACATAGAGTATCAAAACTATTAAGCTCCCATTTTTTAACTATCTTGCATATGGAAGTGATACCAGAATAGACCCATTGTCTATATGTACAACCTTGCGATGCTGGCGTAAAGTCGGGGTCATATGCCGGCCATCTAGCAGTTTAACCTCTCTTTGGAGTTGGAAACGTTTAATCACTTCTACCCATACTTTCAGTGAAAAATTCACCCATTGACTTGCCGTCTGTAATATTTCCTTCTCCCTGCAAACACAACCAAGCAATGACTGTATTGGTGTGTCTATTAAAGATAACTCCATACTCTTCCATTTGGCTACATAAGATTGGTTACACCAGTATACAAGGGGTCTCAATTGAGCTGATAAATAATAATCCCTTAAAGATGGGAGGGCCATGCCCCCCCTCTCCCCCAGTAACCGAAGGGTAGAGAATTTCACCCTAGGTCTCTTTTTATCCCAAATGAATCGTGAAATATGCTTATTCCATTCTCTAAATTGCTTCTGAGGGATTTCTACTGGAAGTGATAGGTATAGTAAAGATATAATAATCTGGGAAGAATGTTCATTTTAACTGATCTGATTCTGCTGCCAAAGTCGAGAGGGAGCAAGCCCCACCTATTAAGGTCATCATATATTTTTTTGTTAATGCAGTTGTAGTTAATATCAAATAACAGTGACAGGTCTTTGGGTAAACTTACTCCCAGGTACTTGATGTGGGATGAGTGCCAATTGAAATTATACTTTGCAGTGAATTCTTGCGTGGGAGTGTAATTAAATGTCATAACCTGAGTTTTATGTATGTTAAGAGCATATCCTGAATATACCTCATATGTTTCCAACATTTTCATTAATAGAGGCAGGCCTGAACCTGGTTCCATGATTGTGACCAGTACATCATCTGCGTACAAACTTACTTTATACTCCACTCCTCCTATGGATATACCCTTTAATTCTGTCTCCTGTCGTATTGCTTGGGCCAGAGGTTCGATTAATAAATTGAAGAGACTGGGACTAGCGGGGCAGCCCTGCCTGCAGCCACGTTGCAGAGTTATGGAGTTAGAAAGGCTACCATTAACCTTTTATTCTTGCAGTAGGAGAAGAGTAAAGTGTCTGAATACAACGTATAAAACCTTCACTAAAGCCAAATCTGTTCATTACTAGATAGAGAAATTCCCACCCAACCGAGTCAAAAGCTTTTTCAGCATCTAAACTGAGAACAATAGAGCTAACTTTTTCTTTATTAATCTGCTCAATAATATGTAGGACTCTCCTTATATTATCTTGAGTTTGTCTGTTTTTTATGAATCCGGTTTGATCCTCATCTATTAACAAAGGCATTACGATTTCCATCCTCTTTGTTAAGATAGCGGCATAAAGTTTATAATCTGTGTTTAAAACACTGATGGGCCTATATCCTTTACAGTCCATCCTGTCCTTTCCTTCCTTGGGGATAACTGATATAAAAGCCTCCCTCCAAGAGGGGGGAAGAGAGCCTTCTTTTAAAATGTAATTAAAACAGGTCTCCAGTAAAGGGAGCAGGTGTTCTCTCATAGATTTGTACCATTCTGGGGGGAACCCATCAGTACCAGGTGACTTGTTAGTGTTCAGGCTTGAAATAGCTTTGTCTATTTCCTCCTTTGTTATTGGTGAGACAAGTTTATCATTAATTTCTTTACCAAGCGTAGGGAGGTCTAAAGAGTTCAGAAATTCAACAATTGTGTGTCTATTAACCTGTTCTGACTGGGAATATAAGGATTTGTAGTACATTTCAAATGCTTTTTGTATACCATCCAGACTGTTAGTAATCTTGTTTATAACAGGGTCTCTAATCTTATAAATGGTGTTTTCTGCTTGTTGTTTTCTGAGCCTCCAAGCTAGCAATTTTGCCGCTTTAGAACCTGCCTCATAATATCTCTGCTTCATAAATCTTATGTTTTTCTCAACTTCATCACTTAGTATTTTATCTATTTCCTGCTTGACATTCCTAATTTGGTGTATAATAGAGGGCTCTTTATTAACAATGTGCATTTGTTCTAGGTCTCTCAATTTTCTAGGTCTCTCAATTTCTCAAAATTTTTTATTGACAAAAATTGTCATATTATTTTTTCACGTAGGCCTAATTTATGTTATTTCGGGTTTAGGGCTAGGTTGAATTAGTTCGCCGTAAAACAGATCGCGCCTCTGTGTAGATTAGATTGCTCTTTATTGTAGTATAGGTCCTATACATTCATGGAAACACAGCTGCTTCAAAGTGCAACGTTGTGCAAAGTTTAAAAAAGAAGTCGTAAAAAGCGGAAAAATGTAATCTAATGTAATCTATACAGAGGCGCGATCCGATTGACGGCGAACTAATTCAACCTATCCCTAAACCCGAAATAACATAAATTAGGCCTACGTGAAAAAATAATAACCTATGCCTACCTGGTATAACGGGGACTACGGTCCCTCTGGCTCATAGCCGGAATCAGACGAACACTCCTCCTCGCTCCAGTCCACATCGCTCAAGTCTGAGACGTCTCCACTGTTTCAATAAGTGTTTGATTATAGCAATAAGTACAAACAACGACGTATCTTCAAACACTTGACTGATATCAAACATATCTCGGGCAGTACATAGACGCCGCATTGACCTGTGGATCGTACGTAAACGTCGCCGCCATATTGGTCCGGCCAAGACTGGCCTGTAAACAAATACAAGTAAACGGGGGAGCTGCGGTTTTTCTGGATGAAAAACACTATAACGTTTACATTTCTCAACCGATTTCAGTGAGTCGTTTTATATTCAAGGGTTTATGATCTACGTCAGGGATGTCAAACCGTGTGCCATGGAGGGCCGAGAGTATGCAGGTTTTCATTCCAACCGAACACTACACCAGGTGATTTCACTGATTAGTCCCTCCTCTCTGGTTGAAGGTGTGGTAATCAGTGAAATTACCTGCTGTATTCTTGGGTTGGAACGAAAACCTGCATACCCTCGGCCCTCCATGGCACATGGTTTGACACCCCTGATCTACGTGGAGTAGAAAAAAAGTTTTGTCTCCAGTTACGTAGAATCTCGATAGTTAGGCTATAATTGCTGTGTATCAACTCTTTCTCTTTGGGAAACCTTCAAAATGTGAGAAAGGTTAGCTAGCCAGCTAACTACAGTCAGATTCATAATATGTCAGTCGCTTAGCCGAAACGAGTAGCTTGTCATAAAAATCGGTTTGGAGAAATATAGATATATAAATATAGATGAAAATCTCGATAGGCCATTTGAATTTTCCCTCTTTATTTGCCCTCTGGGGATCAATAAAGGCGTATCTTATCTTATAATTGTCTGTCTGTAATTGTCTGTCTTGGAGTATATCTGTAACCTTTCACTGCTATAAAAATATAGAAAGCAAACTGACTGCCAGTGTCTCACTATTGTAATTTGTATTTGCCGATTTTGTTCCATTTTTCTCAATGATGGTCAATTATTAGTACTTAAAAATGCGCTATTTAGATTTTTTCCCCCCAGTATTTCAAAGTGAACGAGCTGTGTTCTGACCTGGAGCACAAGAAAAGCTAAAATGATGGGGACATGGACAGAAAAATAACTTTCTGCACATTTCATGTAAATTATATTATATATGGACGTCTCCACAAGTATTAACCAAGGAAAATAAGCCAAATCCATGCTTGACAAACCTGAGTTTTTACAATGCCTTATGACAATGAATTATTTTCCACCACGTAAGTAATTCAGTTCATGTGAGCCTAACGTTGACACTGCTCTCTTGAGCGTCTAGCAGCGATTATAGCCTAACTAAGTAACTGGAGACAAAACTTTTTTTTCTGCTCCACGTAGATCATAAACCCTTGAATATAAAAAAGGACTCATTGAAATCGGTTGAGAAATGTAAACGTTATTGTGCTTTTCATCCAGAAAAACCGCAGCTCCCCGTTTACTTGTATTTGTTTACAGGCCAGTCTTGCCCGGACCAATATGGCGGCGACGTTTACGTATCGTAGCAATGGGCAGAAGCAGTCAATGCGGCGTCTATGTATATATGTCTATGAGTACAACTGTATCACTCACGCAACAGTCTTTGACTGGACTCCGCCCCCTGTGTTACTCCCTCAAAGGTCCCACTGGGAAACACGTACCGCAACGTCCACCAACAGATTCCCCTTCACCCAGTTCATGAAACAATGCCAAAGTCTTTTCTACATTTAGTCTTTGGTTTGATCTCTTCATCTTCTCTCTCCTCATCCTCTTGCTCCTCAAAAAAAGTCTTGTGGCTCTCTGTCTGTGATCCGTAGGTATCAGCCGTCATTATAATCGATAATGAAAAGAGGAAATCGCTCACTCATCCCCTGTTGTAGCTCCCGATCCCGTCCTACGATACTCCTTCAGCCTCTCCCGAACCTGCCGCTGGAATTGGTTCTTATCTCCGCCACGCCGGGTCTCGGTCGTCTCCCACGGCAGAAGTCGGGCCAGCGTTTCCTCAGTTATGCCCTTGGTCCCATGAGTGACTTCGCCCACGGTGAATCCCCGTTTCCGCAGATCCTCAGCTGCTTGTGTCGTGCTGTTATACAGGATGGTGCCCGTTTTAAAGAAAACGCGCATTCTGGTTAGCGGAGTCTGGAAGCGTATTCCGTTCTCCTTCAGCGCCTTCTTAACGGGTATATATTTCTTCCTCTTGTTCTGCACGTCCGCTGCATAATCATGGTCAAAAAACACTCGCTTGTTTTGGACACGGGGCTCCTTCTTCCAGGCGGTATAGAGAATCTTCTCTTTAACTGAGAACTGGAGGAACCGGACCACCACAGAACGTGGTGGGGCGCCTGCAGGTGGTTTTGGTGCTAGGGCGCGGTGGGCGCGTTCTATCCCCAGGTCACGGCTCCAGTCCAAGCCAAGATCGTCACCCAATTCCGACTTTATCAGGTTTTCAACAAATGCAACTGCGGAGGTGCCCTCGGCATCTTCCGGGACGCCATAGATCCTGATATTGTTGCGTCTGGAGCGCCCTTCCAAATCAGAGACTTTATCTTGTAATGCCCGTTGATTACTAAGCAGCTGGGTGAGGGCTTCCTTGACTCCAATGTCCCACTGTTCCATATCGGCCATGCTTTCCTCCATCTCTCCCACGCGCTTCACTGCTCCTTCAATCTGACCCGTCGCATTTTGTATTTTCCGGTTTATTTCCATCGTGAATTCGTCCATTTGTTTTTTAATGTCCTCTCGAAAACAATTGCGGAATTCTGAGAGATCTCCTTTCAGTTCAGCCCGGAGCACTGCCATCCCCGTAGTCACGACTTCGCTCACTACTTCGCGGATTGAGTCCAAAGTTTCGTTTCCTTCGCGGCCTCCATCTTGTCCTGTTGGGGTTTCTCTGGCCGCAACTTCTTTATCAATTTCTCGTTCGGCATTGTTTCGTAACATGTATCCTCCTTTCTTACTTTTGTCCCCGTTCATTATTACGTCGATGTATATCAATTTGGATGAATAGAAATTCTTGAATTAGGGGGAATTTAAGGCTGATACCGGAGCTCTGTTACTAAGCTGTCATACCGTATAGTGCGCCACCGGAAGTCGTGCCAGAAGTATTTTAGTCTAGTTGCCGGCCCTATACGTCCCATATGAGACCCGGAAATGTCAACTACTCTAAACTTTTTTCATGGAAATGTGTTCTATATAGTTAGGAAAGACAAATTAGCTTGGTTGCTACTTCTGAAATGTTGAGCATTTCTCAGAATTCAAGATCTCTTGGATGTTGGCCAATTTTCAACTTTTGATCTCGATGACCTAGAGGGTTGTGTAATACCTCTTTTTAGGGGTTTTCGAGGGTGGGGAGTCCATTTCTGGAGTTATTTTTTTGATACAGAGTCAAAGTCAAGGACAAAATGAAGGTCAAAGGTCAAACTAAGAAACTTTAATGTATTGTAATGTTGTCAAAGATGAGCCAGAGGTGAAAGCTAATCTTCGAATCTATCGGTTTATTCACCAGTGCAAACAAACAGCACAACACAATGAACAGAAACTAACTCACAGGGTGCACACGTACGGAGAGAGAGACACACATGAACAGTCCCTTCTAAACCCAACAGGGTCCGTCCCTTCCCACTGCTTCACCAACCCAAACAGTCACGGAAACAAACACTCAGGTCATTACAGTATTGTCATTGTTCATAAGACATGAAGCCAGAAGCAGAGACCTCTGACGCACAGTATTATGACAGTGAGCACAGTATTACCAGCCATCAGCGGTCACAAACTCCTCATCATCATCATCTACACCAAACTCCCCTTCATCGTCTTCGATGTCCATCTGCTTGCTGGTGAAAAGACTACAACAGGCAACTCCTCCCTCACACTTGCAGTAGTCCGTGCATGAAAGGCCTGCTCTGTTGCAGCTGCAGCGTGCACCGCTGCATGCCTTGCCCTCTGTGCTGCAGCTGCAGCTCACTACATCCAGGAGCGCTTGGGGAGCAACTGGTGCTGTTGAGACGGCCGGTGTGATAGTGGAGCCTTCGATGCTCCAACCGAAGTTGGCAATATCTCGAGCTTCTTCAGGTGGGTCACGTTGGTCCGCTGCCTTCCACAGTAGCATCTGAAGGTGAGCTCGCAGCACATGCAGCTGCAGATTGACATCAGTCGGCGGCAGTTTCTTCAGTGGTGGAGGCTTCTTACGGCTGCGGTAGAAGCGAGCACGTGCGTCATTCATTGTTATACAGCTCTTCTGTCCGTAGAGGGGTAAGAAGAAGCTGTCTGCTGTCACCTTGAGCTGAGTGTGGGTCGCCCCAGGCTGTCCGACCACTTGATCGAGACCTGGTATGTCTATCTCCAGGAGCTTGAGCGCAGACTGCTTTCCTTTTCCAAAGGGGTACGACACCGTATCGCAGCCCGACAGCGCGTGGACACCGAGAAGCTGGCTGCACTTTCTGGGGCCTAACTGCTTGACAGTTTCGTTGACGTCCAGGACATCACCATTCCACTTTTCCATTTGAATCTTGGCGACGACCCGCATCCTCGATGTCCAGTACACCAGGAGGACGAAGATGTCGGTGTCATCACTGAGGATGCGGATGGTCTGGGCGCCGTCCGCCACTGCCTTCAGCATGTAGCTGCAGATGGTGATGTCTGCCTCAGCATGGGTGACGACACAGTCCAGCTTGTTGATGAGCTGAATGTTGTGTGGAAGGGGGTAGCCGCATAGGATGTTGTTGAGCAGAGTCTTATTCGTGGCATTGTGAAGAATAACATTTCGGCATGGAAGGGGGGTGTTTGGGGTCAGCCGAACTTCCTTGGCTAATCCTCTTCTCGTCCGCTCGTGGTCCTTTGCGCTAGTAGCTTCTTGGTCGTACCTATCGAACAGGATAATTTTCTTGGAGCCAGGAGGATAGTGGGGCCAGTCAAGCGCCGAAGCTTGCAGCCAGGTCTCCTGCAGTCCCAGCGACTGGCCAGACGACGTGGTACAGCAGCTGGCCGGCGTCAACCAGCACCACGTCTGGAGCAGGTGGAGTCGTGACAGAGACACCAAGACACTTGACGAGCACGGCCTTGTTGCCCTTCCTCAAGCAGCCGTACTCGTCGATCAAGGCAGTAGGGACTGGACTCAGCTCGAACTGGAAGATGTCGGCTACATCCACGCTGCGCTGCTGCCCCAAGACCAACAGCCGACTGAACAGCGTCTCAACATCGTAGATGGCCTTCCCCTTGACAATAACTGCCTTCTTGAGTGTCTCCATTAATTTCACCTTCTTCTTTATGGTTTTGTGGAAGTCCCTGCTTAGCGAAGCGGAGAACTGCTTGCTCTGCTCACTCCCGATGGCCAGTGCATCCTGAACGTTCACTGTGTCGGGTGCCACTTGGCCGTTGCAGATGTTATAGACACCTGGATGCTGCTCGTTGAGGGGGTGAGTATACTTCTCCAGCTCCATTGCAATCTTCCTCCGATCGGCCTCATCCAGTCTCCTTCTTTCCTCTCCTTCCTCCCTGTGCTTGTTCTTCTCCTCCCCATCTGCTCCACCATGTGGCTTCTCCTCATCCCCAGCTTCACTGTACATTTCTTCCATGGCGATGTCGAGGTGGGCGCACACACTAAAACTGTTGACCCACACAGCCACTTGCTCGGCGCTTGTCGAAATGCCCTTCATACCTCCAGCACCCTTTCCTCGTCTAATATATGTCTGCTCGCCGAACTGATCTGCTGGCACTGTGGTCCCGCCGTCCGAGTGCCGACATACGTGCGTGCCTGCCAGTAGGTCCTCCTTGGCACGCTCAACCCATTACTTGACTGGTAATTAAGTAAATTACTTACAATGACAACAACTATGATTATGCATGTTACATTTAAACAAAATACAGACCTGTAAAACAGGAGAGAGTATGAGACAGTAGATCAAGAAGTCTGGTTCAGGACAGCTCCGCTCCGTCTCCCCCTTGTGGTGGTACTCGTTATAACGACATGTTAATATAAAAGTCTGGAGAACATTAACCCTAATACAGAATAATATTCTTTCCAGTAAAATGAAACATAAAATAGAGGTGATTTTCCAGATTTTTGGTAAAATTTGACATTTGACCTTTGATTTGACCTTGACTTTGACCCCTCATCCAAAAAATAACCCCAGAAATGGACTCCCTGCCCTCGAAAACCTCTAAAAAGAGGTATTACACAATCCTCTAGGTCATCGAGATCAAAAGTTGAAAATTGGCCAACATCCAAGATAGCGGCGGCCGCCATCTTGAATTCTGAGAAATGCTCAACATTTCACAAGTAGCAACCAAGCTAATTTGGCTTTCCTAACTATATAGAACACATTTCTGTGAAAAAAGTTTAGAGTAGTTAACATTTCCGGGTCAACATTTTGGCAACTAGACTATTTTGACCATTAATTTGTAGCATAGAGATTTCTAAATGGCTGGTTTATATATGGTTCCACTCATTCGATTGGCCCTAGAATATACAACGTAAGACCAATGACTAAATTAGTGTTAGAAAACTGAAAAAGTCAAATGTAATGTACAAGAATGTGTGCATCTCTTCTCTCCCAGGTATTGGTGACACAGTCCAATCTTCTGCCATTGCTGTTGAAGAACCTTTTGGATCCAGATTACATGTTCTCTGATCGGATCTGTACCATCCTGACCAACCTGACCCGTCATGAGAAGACCTGCGGAACTGTTTTCAAGGTTAGTTGTCTAGAACACCCCTGAGTTTGACCCCAACTTGCCTTTACTGTTTCCAAGTGATTTCTAAGGGGAGTGTAGGCTAAGGTCAAGCAGATAGCCCAAAGTAATGGTGAATCCAGGATTGAAATTCATATTCTCACTTGACTTACACCCTAGTAACCTATGGTAATCACCTAGCAACCACCAAGTAACACCCTCACTGACAATTATACTACTACCTCACAGTAGTAGGTCTCGCACACATACATGCACCCAACCGCATGTGCACGCACACACACACACAGAAGCATGCATACACAAACGCATACACACAAACTACAGATACATACACAGATGTGCACACACCACTACTACTGCTATTTCAGTTACTAAAACTTGACAGCACTATATTTGAGCTAGGTCATACTAGTACTGTAGTAGTACTACTGCTGCTACTATTATTACTACTACTACTACTACTATTGCCTCTACTACTGCTAGTACTACAACTGCTACTACTATTACTAGCACTACTTCTGCTGCTACTACCACTACTAGTAGTAGTACTACTCCTACTACTAATAGTACTACTCCTGCTGCTAATTATTATACTGCTAGAACTACTAATAGTACTAATACTGCTACTAGTACTACTACAACCACCTAGTATTACCATCACCACTAGTAATCACCTAGCAACCATGTAGTTACACCTTAGCACCAACTACTGATCACCTAGCAACAACCTAGGAACCCCCTAGCAACAACCTTGTACCACACTAGTGACCACCTAGTAAGACCCTAGCAATCACTTGTTATCAAATCACATTTTATTTGTATAGCCCTTAATCGCCGTTACATTGTCAAAGGGCTTCACAGTGCCCAAAGTGTGAAAACAATAAATGGTTAGTACACGACATCCCCCAGCCTTGGACCCTCAACAGAGGACAAGGAAAAACTCTCACAAAACCTTTTAGGAAAAGATGGAAGAAACGTTGGGAGGGGCTACTCAGAGAGGGATCCCCCTACCAGGACGGTAGGGCGTGCAATAGATGCCGAGTTTGGGCAAGCAGCGTATACAGAGTACATGAAAGTTTATTTGGGTGGCACATCCAGATCTGATGTGGGGCACCACAGCAAACAGCAGCTCAGTCAGCGTCATCGTAGGACTGGGGGACCACTCAGACACCAACACTGCTGAGCTGCAGCCTGGAAGCAGATAGGAGACTCACCCACACACACCCATACACGCAAGCAGACTCATTCATGTACTCTCACTCACACAGACAAACATGACCGGCGTCAGTGGACAGGAGCAGGTTATCGCCTAGGGACCATCTGGTAACACCCTAGCAACCACTATTATCTAGCAACCACCACTACTTCAACTACTAAGTGCTGGTACAATTTCAACTTGACAACAATACATTTGAACTTAATTCTGCCTGCACACACATTTTCTTCAGAAAATTATTCTCTTTCCACTGTTTCACAATTTGCAATGTGGTACTACATGACAGAGACTTAACATTTTGCCCAGTTATTGGAAATGGTGGTTATTTGTTTGACAAATATTTCCCAAATTGCCAAAGGACTTGAAATACACTGTAACCAATTCTCTTAATTTAAAGACTAAGATTAAGTTAAGATTTAAGATTAAGTTAAAGACAGTGCCTACTTAGAACTATCGCCCAACTACAGACTTCTTAACAAGCCACTAATCAACATGTAAATGCTGCGATGTGAGCTCATCGGATGAACTTGGGCCAATCAGAGTCCAGGTATATCTGTTCAGACAGCCACTCCAAGTAGGCCTACCCGTGTTGAAGGAAACTAAACGGCCAAACCTCCATCGTCCCTGTTGATGACCGTGTCAAAAACCAAGAGGTATTTTTAGTCTTGTTTGACTAAATGATTGAGTATATGCTAAACGTGATATTTAGTTGATAATAAGGATGATCAATAGCTAAAGGGAATAGCTAAAACTAATTTAAGTTCCAATATGGATATATAAGTTTAGAGTTACCTGAACTTTTGGCACAATTAATCATGTTAGTCAGGCAGGAAAAAATAGCCTGACAAAATCCCCTGAAAAAGCAAAAGAAGCAGGGGTGGGGTGGGCTAACAAGAGACCTTTTTTATTTGATTTTATTCTCTCTCAACGAATCAAGCTTCTGCACCAGTAAGACATACTACCAACATACATGTCTGTTGGGGAATTGCTAAAGCATAATAATAAGTCATTTTTTAAAATTTTCAGTTTTCTGTTTCTTTACCCACTTTCATCTCTGCACTATGCATTTGGTCAGGTAGCGTTCTCCTGGTATCCGCTCAATCCAGATGTGTCCATCGGACTGCCAGATGGTGAAACGTGATTCATCACTCCAGAAAACACGTTTCCACTGCTCCAGAGTCCAATAATGGCGAGCTTTACACCATTCCAGCCGACGCTTAGTATTGCGCATAGTGATCTTAGAACTGTGTGCGGCTGCTCGGCCATGGAAACCCATTTCATGAATCTTCTGAGGAACAGTTCTTGTGTTGACCTTTCTTCCAGAGGCAGTTAGGAACACTGTAGTGAGTGTTGCAACTGAGGACAGACAGTACAGCACTCGGTGGTCCCATTCTGTGAGCTTGTGTGGCCTACCACTTCGCGGCTGAGCTGTTGTTTCTCGTAAACGTTTCCACTTCACAATAACAGCACTTACATTTGACCGGGGCAGTTCAGAAATTTGACGAACTGACATCCTTTGACGGTGCCACGTTGAAAGTCACTGTGCTCTTCAGTACGGTCCCTTCTACTGCCAATGTTTGTCTATGGAGCTTGCATGGTTGTTTGGTTGATTTTATACACCTATCAGCAATGGGTGTGGCTGAAATAGCTGAATCCACTAATAAGAAGGAGTGTCCGCATACTTTTTGCCATCTAGTGTATATAACATTCAGATGATGTCTAATCTATGGTAGTGTTCATCTCCTGTTTTAGGGCCTCCAGGAGGAGGTTGGTCTGACCCAGCTGGTGGACATCTTTTGTACTGAAGGATACAACAAGAGGGCTTCCCTCCACTACCTGGGACCTTTGCTTTCCAACCTAACACAGCTACCTGAAGCCAGAAACTATATACTGGACAAGGAGAGGTTTGTGTGTGTTTGCGTCTTTGTATCTGCATCGTTGTGTGTGCGTGCATATGGCTGTGTGTAAGATAGAAGTTAGACAGGGATGAGGACTGGTAAAGAGGCATGCTTAGTAGCTTAGTTGTCCTAAGACTCACTCTACTCACATCTGGTTGCAGGTGTAGGTCCCCCATTTGGAAAAGGGCACGCTTTGGCAGGAGCTTTGTGGAAAAAAACCTTTGCACAAATTACCTGGATTGAGGGAGGGAGGGAGGGAGTGTACTTTATGGAGTGGAGCCTGCAAAGCTATTTCAGGCAGACATACTTGAGTGGCGCTACAGCTTAGTCAGCTGAGCTCATGTGTTGCCATTTCAAATGGAGTGGTTTATTTAAGCTATCAAACTCACTCACTCATTCTCTGCTGCTATACTGTGTTGCTCTGCCACCGCCGCTGCTACTACTGCACATTAATCTCTCACCCCACGGCCACCCCAGCATCTACCTGTGGGCTCTATTTCATAGCCCCCCTAGGGGGGATGCTATCGATGCTCCCTGCCTCACTTGGCTGTCTTAATTACGTTGAGTCGATGCAACAGAGCCTTGACGCCAAAATAAAATCCATGTACATTTATTCTCAATAAAATATTTCATAATCAATATGTAAGTTGGTTGACTGAAATGTAAAATATTGCCCTGTGTGTTTACTGTACAGACTATGGAAATGAATTTCCTCTTGGAGGACAATAAAGAACCTATCTATTCCTAACCTAGTTATATTATGCTGTTAAAATCATCTTTTTGTGTGTGTGTGTGTGTGTGTGTGTGTGTGTGTGTGTTGCAGGTGTGTGGTCCAGAGGTTGTTGCCTTATTCCCAGTATCAGGCATCGACGGTGAGGAGGGGAGGAGTCATAGGCACCCTGCGCAACTGCTGCTTTGACTACAGTGAGACACACACAAAAGGATTAGAGTGTAAATGTGTATATTGCCAAGCAGGGCAGACTGGGCCATGGTGGCAGCATTATGCAGACCAGAACCTAATGGCCATTTCAGACAGAAAGCAAATACCACATGCAGACTCACGTTGACCCTCTGACCTTTGACCTCTGCACGACAACAACAGTCACTGTAACCATAGAAACTCACTGCTGTAAGTTTCTGAAATGTTTTCATGTCACAGACTCCCAAATAGTCCCACATTGGTCCGATTTAGTCCCAGGGATCCATATGGGAACATTGTAGTTGTTATTGATTGGGGTTTTAATGGTAGAACAGTCTACACTGTACAATGAGATAATTTCTGGTGAATTAAATTATAGTGAATTGAACTATTTTTAATTCACTTATTTTGTTGGTCACCCTGGAACCTCCTTAAGGACCCAGAATATATACTCTAGCTGTGCGAAACACTGACCTATCGCATATATTTTATAGAGCTATACAGTTATATCATTGTGTAATGTCAGTATTTTTGTATTGTGGATTTATAAGTTTCCAAGTAGTTATTTCAGTTGTAGTATAAGTGGTCTTTGCTAAGCTGTACCCATGGACCATCTAATAATAATAATAATAAGGTCATTGAAGGTACACCCTATTCTGGCATCTAGAGGAAATTTTCAGTGACACATCAGTAAACTGTTGTTTCATTGTTCAAATAAGCATCCACTGGTCAACTTCAAGGTGAAACTCAAAAGCTCAGGATGAATGAGCATGTCTGACAGGCAGAGTGGCTGAGACAAGCATGAATGTGGCAGTTTGGTACCCTTATTATTGGTACCCTTTCATTTTATGCAGATAATGTACAATATCATCTGAAATAATTTCAAATTGAAACAACTTTTGATCTTCACACAGTCATCTATCAATTTACAACAGCACATTTTTTTTTTTTCTTTTATGGTTTCAAAATTGACAAGTGGCCTTGGCAATAAATACTGCCACCCTGTAGAACAATTCAAAACAATTTTGTTGGACAAAATAGATTCTCATTTACTGTGTAATTCAACTCACATGTGACAGGCTGCAGATTCCCACGTTATAAATGGACCAATTATCATTTTAAAGTGAACAGTCTGCTCTGCTTCCATGGTCGTCTGTGAAAATATTGGTGAGCAAAGAGCTGTCTGAAGAGGACTATTTTTACCAAACACAAGTGTTCACAAAGCTATAAGGCCATCTCTAGAGACCTTGGCATTCCTGTTTCCACAGTACACAATGTTATTGCGAAGTTTGCTGCTCATGGAATTGTTACAAATCTCCCAGGACGTGGTGGTAGGAGAAAAATTGATGTCTGATGTCGTCAAAGGTTGGTGTGAGCCATTGAAAAAAACATCCAAAGATCTCAAGGCTGACCTGGAGAGTTCTTGGATAATGGTTTCAGCCCGTACCATATGCCAGATACAGAGCCAAGAAGGGCTTTACGGCCCCATTTTTTTTCTTCTCTGGCCGGGGAAATTTTTAAGTTCCAATATACAGCATCTGAAAGCCCTATATAGCGCATGCTATCCAGTGGCAGACCAGTGAGTTGCGCCAAAATTGTATCGAATTGTGTTGCCAACAAAGGGTACGTGAAAAATTTGTGATCTCGATGGGCCACACCGGGGAACACGGCAGATGGCCTGAACCCCGGGTGGGATCCTTCAGTCAGTTTTGTCAGTCAGGGGGGCGAGGTTTTAATTATTCTAGGATTCTTATTGTCCCATAGGAATGATATTAATTTGTCTATTGACAGAAAGATTTTGGTAGAAATTCACATTCACTTTTGGAAAGGTTCAATTTGTATCCTAAGAAAATGCCAAATCTATGCAACATTATTAGGAACACAAGATATAGGAGCTGATATGTAAAGTAATAAATAGTAGTGGAAATTCACAAATGACACCCGTAAGGGAGAATATGTCTTAGCTGGATTTATTATATTTGCAAATAGAGTTAAAACCACGCACACCAGGGTGTATGCAGAATGAACTAACGACAACATTTCATTTATTCATTCATTTATACACCCCAATGCACCAAGTTCCTGTTTCCACTTACGGTAACTCAGACACCTTGCCTTTGCCCTTTATGGTTCCTGGTTTCTGCACAACATGATGGCGAGTATTGTTACGTCTGCTTTCACACATACACCGGCTTTGCTTGCTGTTTACTGGCATGATCTACTGTCTGGTAGCAATTCCTTGAAACAGCAGTTTTCCGCTGTGACCTATATTTGACCTAACTGCAGTTACATTTCAGCATGATTAATAGGCATAAGCATTCATTTAGAGCGTGCACGGTCCATTACTAATACAGTGTAGTAAAAATGTAAAGCATGATAGTATATTTTCCACCACATAAATCATCCGCTTTTAAAGGTAATCTATATTCTATACCCCCTCTATGAATTCCATGGATGGATTGCGAAGCTTTTAGCATAATAGAGAGAGGCTCTCTGGCTATGGCAAAAAAAGCGGACTAAGAGGGCACCCCTGCCTTGTGGTCACTGAAGCTTTTGGAGTAGGAATTTACCATTTTTCACAGCAAATAGGTATTCCCACTCAACTCTGTCAAATGCTTTCTTCGCATCCGAGGGGATACAGAGAACATAATGTGATGCGCACATTGTTAAATATATTCAAACTAGATAACGCAGTCTTTTGCGATGTGTATATCACGCAAGTTTAAACCGATACGATGACGATAAAAAAACATTGTGCAACCCTATTGTACACCTCTAAAGTCCCATAACATCATTTGGCAGCCTAATGTCCTTTTGGAAATCTGCCTAGACATAGTCTTAAAAAAAACATGCAAATGCTCATTTTTGGTCGTATTATTACACAATTACAACCATGATTAGGTTGGACTTATGTCTAGTGCCATTGAGTGTCTGAGTTCACACATAACCACAGGGAGCTACTTATACTTAAGCAAAGGTTTTTTGGGTGAGTGTCAAGGAACAGGGCATGCAGAGAGCAGGTAAAGTGAAAATAACGTAGTGGTTTTATCCCAAAGTAACAAAACCAGGGATAAGTGACAATAGTAATAACAAAAAATGTAAACTTTAAACTTAAAAGAACTAGGGTTAGGGTTAGTGTTAGGTCAAAGTAACATAATGAGTGGTCTAACAAAGGAAACACTAACTTCACACTCACACCTGCAAAG
Organism: Hoplostethus atlanticus; assembly: GCA_034670405.1. Lineage (NCBI taxonomy): Eukaryota > Metazoa > Chordata > Actinopteri > Trachichthyiformes > Trachichthyidae > Hoplostethus > Hoplostethus atlanticus. The sequence continues at coordinate 164,642 of JAXDDX010000295.1, read as the reverse complement.
CTATATACTACACTGGCCAGTCCATAGTAAATTGCAGGGGAAATTGATGAAGTTCTCTTCATGAAAGACATGACACCTGAAGGAGGAATTGCTGAAACCATCCCTCTGGCTGTAGCAGGCATGGTATGGGCCAACCACCCCCACTGGTCTACTTAGGCTGGTCCAATGCGGCAGCTCAGTCTTTGCCTTGGATTAGGTGTAAGGTGTGGCATCACAGTCAGTGTGTTGGGTTGATGGTGCGGCTGGTAGTTGCAGCCGTCACAGCGAGGATAAATCTTCCATTTCTACCATTCTTCCATTTTGACCTTCTGTAACTCTGCTTCAGTAATACTTCTGACACTTGGAGAACAAACTACAAGGCCTGACCTTTCAGGGGAGACCATGATTATGCATGTAGTCTAAGGGGTTCAAGAGTAATAACCATTTTATTTTGGGTACGTAATTTTATGCTTTGTGTTCAGAAATGGGGCCTGGATTGAAAACACCATTTGTAGTAATTTCCTCTGGTCTGTTTGATGAGATTAGGTCAATTAAAGTGGATTTTATTGGATTTTTCAAATTTGGTTGGGTCGGTTGTTGTGGTAGACCAAGTTCACCACATATTTGTTTAAGATTATCTGAGGCAGTTAGCCAGTGAAGGTTAAAGTCACCCGTGATAATTTATTCTGATTCTATGTAAGGGAGGGGACCTCTGTCAGTTGGACTAAGGAATCCACTGAGGCCAAGCGAGACCAAAAGACCCCAACCAAGTTTAGAGCAATTATGCCCAAAGTCCGGTCCAATAAATTCAGTTTTTGATAAAAAACAAGAAATAAATAAATGGGTTTAAAAATTTGGAGCAGAATGACTTAAAAGGAAACTTAAAAGGGCCCGCTGCAATGAAAACACTTTTCCTATGATGAAGCTAGGAGGCTAGCAAGCCTTGTGTGAGCAAGCTGGGCTCATGGGTTTGACACGATACAGTATATCTATTCATCTGATCCAGTCTCTATCTGTTCAGCCCATCATGAGTGGTTGCTAAGTGACGCCGTGGACATCCTGCCCTTCCTCTTGCTGCCATTGGCCGGTCCAGAAGAGCTGACTGACGAAGAGAATGAAGGTTTGTTTGTGTGTATTTACTCCTTTTAACTTTGTGTCCCTTTGCAGTCTATCGATCAATAATAAAACTTAGATTTCATTAATTTATAATTAAATTAATGAAATCTAACACATTTTAACTCAATAATGTAATTATAGCATATAGTGTACCTACTGTAGTCATAAAATATATGTACTGTAATGTCATTGTGTATCTACTGTAATGTCACAGTATACCAGTTAGTGGGACTGCAGTATCTTTGAGAGGGTTAGTGTTTACTCCAGCCATAATAACCCTAGCCCTAACTCTAAAAGACGTTGATATGATACCCAGCTCTGCCAGTGGACCTGCAGTACCTTTCAGAGGACAAGAAGAGAGAAGATGACCCTGACATCAGAAAGATGCTGTTGGAAACGCTATTACTGGTAGGACACAATACACACACACACACACTGACATATTGACACAGTATTGTGAGAGTGAGCTCTGTCTGTTTCTCTGTCTAGTTGACAGCGACCAAACCAGGCCGTCGGACACTAAAGAATAAGAACGTCTATCCGATCATGAGAGAGTTCCATCGCTGGGAGAAGGACGCACACGTTGGATCAGCCTGTGAAAAACTTATCCAGGTAGGAAGGAATTAACAAATAAATCAAGTAAACTATTAACACAAAATCAAACCTGGCTCAGTTTAGAAGTAATACACTACCACAGGGTACCCGCAGGGTCTTAAAAGTATTAAAAAAGCATTGAATTTAATATTCTCAAAATAAGGCCTTAAAAGTATTGAATTTCGTTTACAAAGTATTGAATTTCGTTTACAAAGGTCTTAAATTTTTTAATTTTCCTTTCGTAGGATCAAATAAATACCATAACGTCATGAATAACTGTCAAATGTATAAAATGTTTTGTGGGTAACGTTACAATTTACTCTGTTTGGTGTGTCTTGGACATTACAACAGTACAGGTAATGTTTACGTCAGTGTATTGACGCTCTTGACCGTGGAGTGTGCTGCTAACAAGCTAGCTCGTCGTCTCAGAATGGGCAAGTGTCATTTTAAGGGGCTTTCACATGATCCGCGCAAAGCGTCGGCATCAACGTCAGGTTGGACGAGACTCCTTCACATGATCAGCGTCACCCGCATCAGCCGGTGACCGTAGCTAACCACATCGCTAATGATCATACTAGCACAGCCATAGAAGTGAATATAGACTGGTTGCATATACGTCCTGTACTAAGCTGTCAACCAACCTGGTAGTCCCATCTGTAAACCGACATCATTCCATGATACAGACTTTTTAGTCAGATCATGGTATGATTTAAGGTCATGTTGTAAAATTCGGGATGCTCCAACACACATAAAACAAGTTTCTCTTCTATATATTTTTTTTAAGTTTCGCGGCTATGATATCAAACGCCTCTCTTTCCCACTGCTCTCTATCTCTAACCCGATCACTAATGAATAGCAAACTAAGAGCTATTAGATTCCAGTGATTGGTTGCGCGTCGCGAAGGTCAAAGTTGAATATAGTTGAACTTTGAGCGCAGCGCCAGGGGGTCTCCCAGTGTCTGTGCCCAGGGCACAGAACGCCGAGGGCGGCGGCGACGCTAGGTTCAGCGGCGACGCATGCCAAATAGGAAATGAATGCCAGCGCCGAGCGTTTTTGTCACTGATCATGTGAATTGCGCTCACATTGCGCTTAAATATTAATGTGAGTATTATAATAACATGTTTTATTAAATTCAAGTACTTGGTAAATAATTATTTTCTAGGGCTTAAAATCCATACTGATTTTCCATTATATCCTTCATACTTTTGCCAGTATGGCTGTGACGTTGGCATTAAATTTCATTCTAAGTGCTATTAAAAAGGTCTTAAAAAGTCTTAACCCTGCTACCAAATCCATCAAAGAATAAAAGGTGCTCCAGGTAATACACATACATACAGAACTACCTCATAAACTTGGTTCAGGTAAGACCTGATCGACTTCCAAATAATTTGCTGATCGTTCAATCAACAGCTTGATGATGCTCGGCATGTCAATCAAACAAATAAAAAGAAAAAGCTTTGCAACTTGGGAACATGGCATATACCTAATTCTGCTTTTTTTAATAAGCCACAGGTTGTCGGCTGAAGCTTTCAGTCAGCGGAGGAAGCCACCTTCAGACCTCCGCTGCAGTAGTCATGGCTCAACAACGGCAGTCAACAACAGGAGCTACCATTAACAACACACCTGAGCTCGGTACTATCTGCCAGAATAAAGTGATTCCTGAATATCTGCAATTAGATCCGCGAAACTGACTGACAGCTTCAGCTCCCTGCTGACTGGAGCAAGCGATCGCTATAGTTTCTAAAAAAAACTACTGTCATTTAACAGCGATTGTACAGGTGTGTTGTTAATGGTAGCTCCTGTTGCATGAGGCATGACTACTGCAGCGGAGCTCCGAAGGTGGTGTATATATAATCCGATGTGTGTATAGGGGTGGGCGGTTTGGCCAAAAACAATAATCACGATTATTTTGACCAAAAACCTTGATTACGATTATGCAACGATTATTTGTCGCTGGGGGGAAAAGTAAAATACACTACTGTTCAAAAGTTTGGGGTCACTAAGACATTTTTATGTTTTCATCATTCATCGAAAACTAACAAAATGGATTAAATTAATTTGTTTTGCCATCAATCTACACACAATACCCCATAATGACAAAGAAAAAACTAATTTTTTGCACATTTATTAAAAATAAAATCACCACTAGGTGGAACCTTAATGTATGGTAAGTATAACACAGAACCAATGGGTTATTCAGTTATTCGAACACAACACAGCTTATTTACCTTTCAGTGCTTGTATGTGCAGTACAATGCATTGGTCAAGCATAATTTAAAGTATAAAGTGAGCATAGCATAGTAAACAAAAATAGTCAATAAATGAACAAAAAGCTCAGTGGAAAAAACTTAATAAAGTACAATAAAACCAAAACAACAACCAAACATATTTGCTCACATCTTCCTATAGCCTACCCAGTCTATAGCCTACCCAAACCACCACACAACATTGCTTTAGGCTACTTAAGGTTCTTGGCCAGAAACACTAGCATATTGACCTTTTCAGGTTTTAGAGCTGATCGTTGGCCTGTGACTATATTTCTGCCTGTACTGAACACTCTCTCACTAGCCGAGCTAGTGGCTGGGATACAGAGGTATTTTCTTGCAAGTTTGCTCAGTGTGGGGAAGTTAACATGATGCTCTTTCCACCACTGTAGAGGATCGCCCTCGCTGTCTTGGAGGGGGTACACCATGTAGCTGTTCACTTCAGCTTCCTGTGCCTCTGGGAGTGACATGGTGAGAGCAGCAGCTGGGACGTTTCCCTTAAAGAAGCTCGCCAGAGATCTTCTGGGCCTTTTGCCCTCTCGTTCAGTTGTGTCTTCTTGGGGTCCACCTGTATAAAGGACAATTACACATTTATAAGCAATATGAAAGGAAAGTTACAAAACACCCAACACAGTCGTGTCTAGCCAATGATTATGCAAAATCAAAATTATAGTTATTATGTTGAATACATTTTAATTTAATCTATTAAATTCAAGAACCAAGCTACTCACTTTGGATGTCTCTGTGGACATCCTCCTGGGGTGTCAAGGACTCCATCTCTTTTTTCACTCTGCCTTTGATGATGGAGACCTTGTCAGCTGCAGTGTAATTCACCTTGAACCTTGGATCAAGAAAGCATGCCATGTCCAGCAACTCATCTGTTTCTGGGTCTGCATACTTCTCCCCTAAGTAGGTCAGGATGTTTTTCTTGATAGTCCCAGAGAGCTCTGTGTCCTCTTCCTCCACAGCCAGGATGCGTGTCTTCAGGATGTGCAGGACAGGCTTCACAAATGACACACTAACGGGGCCGGTTCTAGGCATGGGCACGGGGGGGCAATGCCCCACCAAAAGCTCCGCCTGCCCCACCAACGCCAAGCGTCCCCGCTTCATCCCAAACTGTAAAAATTACAGAAAAAGTATTTTATTTTGTCCTCGTCGATTCGACCAATGATAAAAATGTCACATCGAAATAATATGTTTTACTAATATCTGATTGGTTGGTTTGGCCATATAAAGTATGGAGACACAGCGAGAGAGCTACACCATACTACTGCTTATGAGCCAACTGGCTGAGCGATTCCGATGAGGATAGTCTAGTGGTGGGAGTCTCAGTTAATCGGAGATTGGATTTGGCGCTAGATACATTTATCAGGCTACTTGCAAATTGTACCCAGTAGTGGTTGTTTACTCATTACTCGTATTATTTAGAACAGTTCACAATTGTTATTAGCTTGGCTGTACGTGTGTGTGTGTGTGTGTCGGTGTTAGCTAACGTTAGTTAGTTAGCTAAGGGTGTTAGCTAACGTTAGTTGCATTTTGCATGATAGCTGCACGTCTCTAGAGATTATTTAGTTGTTAGTATTTCTCTCTGTGCTGTTTCGGAGGTTCTCTCTCTCTCTCCTTCTCTGCCATTATGCACCGATTTCTGGTTGTTAAACCTCGCAACCCCAATGCTACTGTTTTGGGGCAGCAGCCAACAGAGGTAGGCTCCACGGTGTCTCACGCGACTGCTCCTCCGCTGAACACCTCCCAAGCGGCTGCCTCGCAGCCCAGTTGCCCAAGCACTGCACCCCATGGTCCCATTACAGTATGCACTACTCCCCCAGACAGCGTTCACGGTGCCGCAGCGGCTGATAATAACCACGGCTTGAACAGCCTTGCACCATCGCAGCCCACCCTCGTTTTCCCAAAACGCCACTTTGGCAAAACTGTACGTGCATTCAATCCGGGCTGGTACCGTACAAGACCATGGCTGGAGTACTCTGCAAAGCTAGATGCGTGCTTCTGTTTCCCCTGTCGCAAATTTGGTGCATCTAATGACAGAGATATCGTTTTTACGAAGCAAGGATTTAGTAATTGGAAAGCTGCATTGGAGAAAGACAAGGGGTTCACCAAGCACGCATCTAGTCAATGCCATTTGAAGAGTGCTTTAGCCTGGTCTCAAATGAAACAACGGGAGGTAACTGGGGAAACCATTGCAAACCTCCTGGGGCCCACCCAGCTAGAAAAGAACAGGTACTACATTAAAAGCATTGGAGAAGTAGTTAAGTTCCTTGCGGTTAATGAGCTTCCACTTCGTGGTAGCCTGGAAAGGGCACATGGTGATGTTGATGAGCAGGATTTCTCTGCTGGCCTCTTCCTAAAACTTTTTGAATACACTCTAGCAAAGGACCCCAAACTTAATGAAATTACAAAAAGTATTCCTCAAAATGCAAAATACACATCCAAAAACATGCAAAATGAAGTAATTGACACATTAGCTAATTTAGTATTAAATGAGGTCAAAAATAAATATAATAATGCAGATCATGCAGGGTTTAGCATAAAAAGTGATAGAACTAGAGACAGATGCAATGTGGAAAATCTTTCAATTATGATTAGGTTTGTGTGTAATGGCATTCCCGAGGAACACCTGATTGGTCTGCTTGATCTTAGCCAGTTGGATGCAGAATTTATGACCACCCAAATTCTAAAACATCTTTCTGACTCAGGCTACAGTGCAGACCAAATCATCAGTCAATGCTACAATGGAGCTGCAGTTATGAGTGGGATCAGGGGTGGGGTCCAGGCCTTGTTGCAAAAAAAAAATAGGGAAGGATATTCCATATATCCACTGCTACAATCACCAGCTGCACTTAGCAGTGGTCCATGCAATGCAGGCAGCCATGTGCAAAAACATTTTTTGATCGATCAGGATCACTGCACTCCTTTTTTCATCGTCATTATGTGTCACAAAATGACGATGTCCCCTCCCTTAAACGCCTGTTGGAGATACGGTGGACAAGTCACCATGATGTGACCAAGTGCCTCATGGATAATCAGGATGTTATCCTCAGTATCCTTTCAGAGGTTTCGGAGGACAGTGCAGCAGCAGTGGATATCTGCACAGAGGCATCAGGGTTGTTGATGATGTTGAGGAAGCATCATTTCTTTGAAATAGGAAGATTCCTGCTCAAAGTGCTTGGTGCCTTGAAGCCTGCAAATGCCATTCTACAGGCTCATTCTGTTGACCTCTGCCGTGCTGGGGAAGTAGTCAGTGCATCTCTGCAGGCTCTGAGGGAGATGAGAGATGATGACTCATTGGCTAATTTTCAGGTAGACAGCCCTGCTCCAGCAGCTAAAAGAAAGAGGACAATGAGCTCACAGCTCACAGGTAGTGTTGTTCTGTCAACTGTAGGTCACACCGAAGACACTACGACTCCTAGCCAGTCTCTGAAGAGAGCTCTTCTTAATATTCTGGAGAGAGCCATTGTAGAGATGGAGACCAGGTTCTCCAGAGGCAATCTGGATCTCATGAAGGCAGTGAATTGCCTTCTTCCCCAATCTCCCTTTTTTTTAGACATTGCCTTGTTGAGTCACCTGCAGAAGCTGGCCGGTACTGCTTGCAGTGACAGCCTTTCCAATGAAGTTTGTGTTGCAAAAGTCATGTTGGAAAAGAAGTTCACCTCTGCTGTTGCAGACCTCTCCACCATTTGCAAACACATACAAGAGTTTAAGGAAGCCTTTCCTAAGCTCCATCTTCTGTATGTAACTGCACTTGTGATTGGTGTATCATCTGCAGCATGCAAGAGCTCTTTCTCCACTTTGTCCCGTGTCCTAACCCCCTTCCGCTGCACAATGTTACATGAGAGAAAGAGAAACTTGGTGATTCTGGCTCATGAGAAGGCCATAACAACTGGGCTGGATATGGATGAATTTGTTAGGGTTTTTGCACACAGAAACAGAAGACTGATGCTGCAATAGGCTACTGATGCTTTAGATAGAATAGATATCAATATTTTGAGTCACAGAACTCTAAAGAAAAAGACAAAAAAAAACACACAACATAAAACACACACACACACAAAAAAAAAAACTTGTAAAAAAAATCTGCTCTAAGATAGTTTGTATAAATACTGTAATATGTCCTAAGAGAGTGGCAGCTAAAGGTATCAGAAGGAAAATAAACTTTAAGAGACACACTTTAAGATTCCATGTAAGATTAGGTAACAACTAATTGGGCATTAATAAAGTTGTCCTCCTATAAGAGGGGGGGGTGGAGGTGGGTTTAAAATTGAAAAGAAAATGATAGGCCAATTACAGTATAGCTTCACATGTAAATAGAAAAAAGCACTGTTCATAGACTGGAAACCTATACTGGATGAAGGCGGGTAAGTCCAGTCCAGTAAGAATAGATAATAATTAGATATAACAGAAATAAAGTTGTCCTCCTATAAGGGCCGGGGGGGGGGGGGGGGGGGTTAAAATGAAATAAATGATAGCCTTATGTATTAAATACTATGGCTTTAGCTTCAGATAAAAACATAAGACAGTGCACGTTATAGCTTACAGTCCTAAAGAACACTCATATTAACACTAGTAGTTGGTGAAAAATCAACATATCTTACTGCCCCCCCAATCAAAGCAGTCTAGAACCGGGCCTGCACACTAACGTAGTTCTCTCCGGACAATGCATCCGTGAACTCAATGAGAGGATGGAGAACCTTCTTGATGGATTCGAGCACATCAATGTCCTGCCATGTAAGGACCAGGTTCCTTGTCTTTTTGACGGCGGAGAGGACTTCTGAAATGGCTCTTTGCTGCTCCAGTACTCGCTCAATCATGAGCTCCTTTGAGCCCCATCTTGTAGCACATGAGGTCTTCAGCTTGTGCTCTGGAAGTTTGAGCTCCCTCTGCATCTTTAGCAGTTCCCTCTTTTTTTTTTCCAGCTGTATGAAAAGGTGCCGACAATTCTTTTGCATACACCGGTTGCCCTTTCTGCCCGGGGATCCTTCACTGCATTCTCTGTTGATAGAAAGTAAGCAAACATTTAACATTCGAAAGGAAATTGTGCATTTCATTCACATATAGCCTATTTACATTTGGGTGCATTAATTTGTACAAGAAAGCAACTTAATTATATTTATTAAATAAAACAACATATAATATTAATAAAACTTTAAAACATGACATGACTAACTTAATTTAGTTTAATATTGAATTGTTCTATATTATAATATTTCATATTTAATCAAATATTTAATTGGACAGTAAAACTACTGTTTTACATACCTATTGCCAGGTGCAGCCTGTGGCCAAAACATTGCAGTCTTGTCCACTTATTCAACTCGGTGGCCTTCACAATGTTTGCTCCACTATCTGTTGTGATGCAGGCAAGCTTCTCTTTGTGAAGGTCCCATGAGGCAAATGAATCTTTGAGCCCTTGCGCGATTTCGATGCCAGTGTGGTCTTGAGGAAAGTACACTGCTGCAAGGCATTTATTTTCGAGCTTCCAGTCTGCGTCAATTAGGGCTGTCAACATTGGCCAAAAATTACGTTTGAATATTCCTTCTGAAAAAACACATCAGTTTGAATATATTCGAATATCTATTACAATTTTAAATGTTGAATTACATGTCAAAATTTTACCAACTTTCGGGCTGTGTTATTGCGCGTTATGTCCACAAGAGGGCAAACCAATACAACGAGAGACATAACTAGTATAGGTCAATTTTATTTGAACAAACATGAACACACGCAGTCATGTTGGTCCTGAAGGATCATTTACAACAGCGGTTCCCAAACTTTTTTCGAGTGCGACCCAATTATAATGTCTGAAGATTTAGACGACCCCACAACTAAACATGTTATGTAACTAAACTAATGGCATTGTACTACTATTGGGCGATATTGAAATTCCCTTACTGACTATATTGCTTTAAGAAAAACAACGATATACAATATTATCGTCCAAAAAATGCTGAAAAGACGCATATGTTCCAATACCCATAAATGGCCGCAATGTGGTGCCATTGAGCGCTATTTTACACAATCGGCGATCAGCTGAGGTCAACAAATCAGATCAATCAATCAGTGAGTTGGCATATTCTTATTCAATAACACCGTTTTTTAAACACCATGAATGTAACGTGTCATTTCAGAAATAACTGGACAGAAATAACACAAGTAACATTAATAATTAGCCTACTAGCAAATATAAGTAAAGAATAACAAACTAAAAAGTCTTTGGTTTTGGTGTTGTGAAATATAAATTATAATACAAAAATATGCTTAAATAAAATGTAGGCTATGCGTAGACACAAATAGGTCTACTGTAGCTCAAATTAAACAAGGCTTTTTCAGGCATTCTGCGCCAGGAAAACTAACGTGCACCTTATCTGGCTTTAAGAGCGCACGCGAGGGAGTGACGATGTTACCTGCGGTTCTAAAAACTCGCTCTGAGGCGGTGCTGGTGGCACATGCGGGCGAGTTTAGCCATAAGGGGCAAGCGCTGCTCATTGATTTTCCATCACATAAGCGGATCCTCCTCGCCATCAAGCACATCCTCCCTCAGATACCTCGTTATTTCGGCCGCGGCCCTCTCCTCCGTGGTCAGGGGCGCAGATGGCGCCTCTTTTGCTTTGCCGAGCAGAGTTCCCAGAGACATCCTTTTCGCAGGACGAGCAGAGTGCTCTTGTTCCTCTGGCTCCACTCTCACGTGAATTGACCCTTGCCATAGACTTGTCATTTCTTCTTTTACCCTGTCCTGGGTTTCTTGAAGCTTGTCGTCATGCTCTCCGTGGTAACGTGGATCCAGGAAGGTGGTGGTGCGCATGAGATGTTGGATAGACTCGTCATATTTTGAGAGGACTTTGGACAGAATACCGGCTTTTACCTCTGTGGTCAACGCATCATCATCTTCCGAAGCCACCAGGACCTTGCGCTCCAGCAGATGCAACATAGGCAGCAGCGAAGACACTGTCACGTAATCCTCTCCGGATAAAATGTCAGTGAATTCGGCCACTGGCTTTAGCGCAGCGTTCAGGCTTTTGAGCACGGCTTCATCCTGCCAAGTGAGGGTAACGGGTGGCCTTCGTTCGTTGGCGAAGACTCGCTTGATCGATTGCGCCTGTTCCAATATTCTAGCCACCATCTTCTGCTTCGATCCCCATCGGGTGGGACAGTCCTTTGTGGGAAAAAAAGAATGTTTTTTCAATGCATTGGTTTCATAAATTATTTTTTTCTTAAATTTACTAATGCCAGAATAAACTGCGCATTTTAACCCAGTGGCTTATTAACGAAATAGGGGGGCAAATTTGTATAGGGAAGACTATTCTGAAATAACCAAATTCATGAAATTTACTTGCATTTAATAAATAAATTCTAATTTGTTTAGGCTAATGTAAATTCTGTATCAATAATGTTTAGTGGGGACATAAAATGATTTTTCTTAAATTTCCTAATGCCAGAATAAAATGCATTAACGAAATAGGGGTCCGAATTTGTATAGGCAAAATCTATTCGGAAATAACCTAATTCATGAAATCTACTTGCATTTAACAAATCAATTCTAATTAATTTAGGCTCATGTAAATTATGTATTGTTAATCCTTATGTGGTGACATAAAAATGACAACGTTTATTAAATAAGGCTAAGGCTACAATTCTTTACCGTTATAAGGGCATGCTGCGGGAGGTTGAGGTCGATTTGGGCAGCCTGGAGTTCTTGCTTTCGATGCCAACTATGGGAGAAGGCTCCCGTGATTGTCCTGCACACCCCCAGTGCTCGGTCCAAACGCCGACTGACGTTATCTCTTTTCATTGCGCTCGTCACTCCAAGATTCAAATTGTGGCCGAAGCAGCTGAGCCAGGTCCAGTTCAGCTTGCGAACGGCTGCCACAATGTTGGCTGCACTATCTGTCGTGATGCAAGCCAGTCGTCTCTCGTCCAACTTCCACTCTTCCAACGAGGTCTGAAGAGCAGCGGCCAAATTGTCGGCCGTATGCGTTTCGGGAAAGAAACTGGTCATCAAGCATTTTGATTCTAGCTTCCAATCAGAGTTGATAAAGTGGGCAGTGGTGGACATGTAGGGTTGTAAATTGACACTTGACCACATGTCTGTGGTCAGTGCATAGAATTCTGCACTGCCGATTGCCTTTTGCACATCCGAAACGACATCATTATAGTATTTCGGAATGGCTGTCTTGCTGAAATATCGGCGGCTTGGTAGTTCATACTGGGGATCTAATGTATTTAGCATTTCCTTGAAAGTGGATTTTTCAACTGTATGCATTGAAACCATTTATTTTCCAATGTACCTCGTAACTGCCCTTGTACAGTCTTGCCACCGCTGACTGTCGCGTTTATATTTTGTTGCCTTCGCGAAAGCCCCGATGATGGAGGGTTGGTTGCTAGCGATGCTAGGAGTTTTTGGCCGGCTGCTCTTCACGGAGGGAGTCGGTGGCAGAGTTGCGTAGTCTGCTGGGTTGTGATTTTTAAGATGGGAGTGGAGATTTGTGGTGTTTCCATAGCACTTACTTACTTACTTGCTTATCACACAGCTTGCATGTAACTTCGTTCACATTATCTGGCTCTCCTTTTTCGTTTGGTTTGAAACCAAAGAAACGCCAAATAGGCGCATTTGCGTTCTTGTTAACAAGAGCTACCATTTTTTGCCATATTGTTACTTGTTTTGATAGGCTAGAACGATGCGTGCAGCAGAGAGAGAGAGAGAGAGAGAGACTATTGACTTGCGGCTAGCGCAAGATCCATAACAAGTGTTGCATAATGATTGTAGCGGCAACGAGAAAATATTCTGTTATCGGGGCACGTCAGGACGGTTATCGTGGCCAATCAATATCGTGCTGCACGATAATATCTTCATATCGCCCAAGCCTACATTGTACACACTAGTGCACTAGTGCAGTGCAAAAATCTGTAGCTTACACAGCTTGCATACAACTTTGTCTCGAGGTTCCACAATTTTGCCGTTCACTGACCAAAACCCGAAGTACTTCCAAACGGGGCTTTTCAGATTACTCAGAGTGCTAATCACTCTCTCCGCGGCCGAGCTTGTTCCCAAACTCTCTGACATTCTGTTCTTGAATTATTCTTTTCAGCTCAAAGAATATGGCTACATTTTATTTTCAATCCGCTATTAAATGAATGTGCCGTTTAACACAACCCAAGTTGAAAGGAAGACAAGACACTTTTAACTGCAATAAAGAGATGCTGCATTTTTTTTTCGAATGTTAATTTTCAGATTCGAATGTCTTTTTTTTTTTTTTTTTTACAATTCGAATATCGAACCATCGTTTGACAGCCCTAGCGTCAATGTAGTGTACCGTTAAGCTCATGTAAGGCTCCGACGTCCTGCTAGACCATGCCGCTACAGTGGCATGACATTTTGAATAGAGGTTGGGCAGAGCGGTTTGGGAGAAATATTTTCTCGATGGTACATTGTATCTTTTGTCAAGGGTTCTCATCATTTTCACAAACCCGCATTGTTCTACTGTGGAAATTGGCGTCATGTCCTTCGCAATATGGAATGTGATTGAATCTGTGATTTCATTCCACCGGGTAGAGTTAGTTGGGTACGGGTGTGAATTAGTAAATGCGTCGGCAATAGATGGCTGTCTTTTCGCGTGCGTGCTTTTGCTTTGTTTCGTGGCCTCTGCCTTTCTTTTTTTCGCCATGCATTCTTTGTATTGCTTTGCGTGGTTGCCTCGCAATAGGTTCGATGTGTTCCCTTGCACCGTCGAGATTGCTTTATTGCAGTACTTGCAGAACACTTAGAACACTTTTTGTTCTGTGTCGGTTGCCTTGTAACTGATGTGAGACCACACAACAGACGTGCTGCCTTTCTTAGGCACTAAACTCGGTTCATCTTCAATATCGCTCATTTTCTTAGTAGGTTACTCTCTTGTCACTATTCTTTCAGTGGCTGAATGAATGAATTCACTCGGGAGGCGTTACGCGAGAGTGAAGCGCGGTGTATTTGATTGGCGGTGTTCTTTTTGCTATTTGAATTTAACGTATTTTGGACATTCATTCGCGGGAAAGTGATGTTACATCTGATGCGCGCCGCACACACACACACAGACACTCGCACTGTGCGTTGCTTTGCTAACTGGAGCTTCTAGACGTTCCTCGTTCTTGTAGCCTAAATAACAATCGAAATCAACGATTTGTATTCAATGACGAAAATTTGCCACGATTACATAATTAAAATGACTATTACGATTATAAACACGATTATCGCCCACCCCATGTGTGTGTATATATCAAATTTCATTGTGTGTGTGTGTGTGTGTATATATATATATATATATATATATACTCTCAGTACTCAAGTGTGTACAATATCTGCTTTTTTTGCCGCCTCCACCACCACTGTGTAGCATCTACCTGGAGCCATAAGACCAGCATGGTCACCTTCCAGCCAATCAGAAACAAGCATTCACCCAAGATGTGATCTATCTCGCTCTCTAGTCCTTCCTGTCCTTCCTCCTTCCAGGTGCTGATTGGAGATGAGCCAGAGCAAGGGATGGAGAACCTGATGGAGGTGCATATTCCTGAGGACATGGAGGACAAACTGAAGGAGGCTGATGCCAAGGAACAGCAGGAGCTGGAGAGAGAACAAGAGGAGAGGACGAGACAGGAGGAGGAGAAAAACAAAGTACCAGAGGAGATGGAAAGATAGAGAATAGATGGACAGTGGATGGAAGAATAAGGAGAAAGTCTACTCCTCTGTGTGGGGATTGGGGTTTGATCATTCTGATGAGCTCTCATCTCTCATCATGGTTTTAGTTTAGTTGTCAGTCAGTTTTCAGGCTCAAGTTGAGATGGGAAAACTGGAGCTATAGAATAATCCATGGATCAAAATGAATAATCAAATCAAAAGCTTTAATGGAAAATTAAATATGTGTCCTTCTCTCAGCTCAGAGATACATTTCAGTTGGGAACTAAAGAATTCTTCCGGCATCTGAAGCTTTAAAGCGACTTAAAGCTTTATAAAAAGCAAATTTTGCAATAGGAAATGTGATGTAGAAATGTAATAGGAACAATGTATAGAGCTCTTCTTACATCAACTGAAGTGGGGCAACTCTTACACAAGCAACATACAAAATAAATGGAAGGACTGCGTGAAAGTAACCCATGAAATTACTACACAATAAAATCAGAGATTAATTCAATATAAACTCATGAACCAGATTTATTACCATTGGGACATTATTCATAAGTTTGATAAATCATCAGTTATTTGCCTTAAATGCCAAATAGAAAAAGATTCTTACCACATTGGTTTTGATATTGCCATAATATTAAGAAACTTGAAATTGGAGTTGGAATTAGGGTTGGTTGAATTATTACCGAACAAGATTTCTGATGCCTGAGATTTGTCTACAAACATACAACCTCGGGCACACAAAGTACGGATCAAAGGGGCTAGATAAGAATCTTATCGTATGATGAAAAAAAACAATCTTATAATATTGGAAATCAGATTCCGCTCCCTCCTTTTAATATATTGAAATGTATAATGCTTTATTATTTAAAGATCAAGCAAGATATAGCACAGCCTGTCAATTTAGCTAAGTCTAATCATGGAGGCAATCATGGCAATCACTTTATTTTTCTGTCATTTTCAAGTACAACTGGCAAGTCACAAAAAAAGAGAACCCCCTCCCTCAATCTTTCTATGCTTGTTGTTTAATTGGATGTCTGATGAATCCTGTGAACAAAGAACCATGCAAGTCTGTAACTTAGTCATCGCTTAACACACCTACCAAATTGTCAATATAATTCTACAATAATGTGCCTTTTGTTGTAAAAAAAGTTGATGTTGGCTCTTCAGTTTCGGATTCATTTATTGTTGTGCCGGTGTTTTTTTTCTTTACTTCGTACTCTATTTTGTTTCTGTCTAAAGTATGTATATATTGTGTGTTACCTGTTTAACGTTTCCTACATTTTTTTTTTAAAGAGTTCAGTTTTGTAGGTGTAGTCATAACGTACCGGTAGCCACAACAGCATAATGTAAAGCCTGATTTATGCTTCTGCGTGAGTCACTCTTCAAACTGCTCCATTGCTGTTCTCAGTTTGAATGCTTAACCAAAGCCTTTGTTTTAGTTCCGTTTGAGCGTAGCCCACGGGCTACGGTTACCCATAAACCCCTTCTCTGCATAGCTACACGGAGACGTTTATGTGTACCTTCGCAGAAGCATAACTCTGTCTTAAGCTAACAGCAGCTCTGTAGAGCCCTGCTTAAGTTATACCAAACCCCCAGTAAGATTGCTTACTTCCAATGTCAGTGCCTACGTCATTCTGGTAACAAGTTGCAGTACCACTACCGGCTGATAGCTAAGTGACCACATCATTTTAGCGTAAATGTATATAAAAATATAAATTAGTTTTTGTTATTTGTTTTTTCCTGAAAATCCATGCTTCAGTCTATCCACGCCAGCATTGTGTCTAATCAGCGCTCATTGGCTAAGAATAATAAGAACCGTGCTCCCATGTCCGCACAACACATTTGCAACACTCCTTGGTGCTGTCAAACATTTCACCACCTGGTTGTGACGCCAAGTGTATCGCCCTTGGGAGAGACTAACTTTACATCCTGACAGTATATGCCTAAGCGTACATTGGAACACAACGGGCAGGCAGTATCCTCATGCTGGTCCCACCCCCCCATGCTGCACCTGGCCTACGATGGACTGCCTCTTTTGGGTTTCACTTCTACACTCCTCACCATTTGATCCTTTGACTCAGTCAGAGTCATTTTCAATCTAACCTTGGCACATTTGTGCTCGACTGTCAGGCTAGCTAACGGATAATTCTAAAATGCCTTTCCTATTGAATACATGAATCTCTTGTGTCATTTCTGAATTTTCACTGTTTGCAAATTCAATATCATAGTGTCTATCAATCAAAATACTTTGCAAATGTAGAATTTCTGCATTGGTGCCATTTGGCCATCTGGTCAATTGGAAGCTAGTCCTATCACTGTCAGTGGAGACTTTGGATTTCCACTTGCTCTGTCACCTGGTCTATTGCCCATTCATTGTGCAAAACGGGTTAATTGTTTCCATGCTTGCAGTTGACATGATTTCCTATGGGATAGCTCCAAGGCCTTTTCCACACTTTGTGTGCCAGAAATAAAGTCATCCACATATGCTATATGGCCAAAAGTCAGTGGACACTTGACCATCACACTTACATGAGCTTGCTGGACATCCCATTCTAAAACCATGGGCATTAATATGGAGTTGGACCCCCCTTTGCGGCTATAACAGCCGCCACTCTTCTGGGAAGGCTTTCCACAAGCTTTTGGAGTGTGTCTGTGGGAATTTGTGCCCATTCAGCCAAAAGAGCATTTGTGAGGTCAGGCAGTGATATTGGACGAGAAGGCCTGGCTCGCAATCGGCGTACTCATTCCTCCCAAAGGTATTCAATGGGGTTGAGGTCAGGGCTCTGTGCAGGCCAATCGAGTTCCTCCACACCAAACTCGACTAACCATGTCTTTATGGACCTCGCTTTGTGCACAGGGGCACACATGCTGGAACAGCAAAGGGCCTTCCCCAAACTGTTGCCACAAAGTTGGAAGCGCCCAATTGGCTAAAATGTCTTAGTATCCTGTAGCATTAGGATTACCCTTCATTGGAACTAAGGGGCCAAGCCCAAACCCTGAAAAATCCCAGACCATTATCCCTCCACCAATTAGTAGGTGTCCACTGACTTTTGGCCGTATAGTGTACAAGCATTCATCAAGAATTTTGACGTAGTCTGTATGTATTTGCCCCTTATCTTTGAGATTATATCAAGAGTAGACTACAGGATGCACCAAAGGGCACGTGTGTCATTCTTATAGTGACCATTTCACCACACACCCTGTGGTCCGTAAGAATCGCAGCACATCTCTGTCTGGGCCACGCATCCTGTGACTATATTCGCTATATTTGTGTCCTGTGACTGTCTCCACCTATCAGAACTCCAAGGTTTTCAATTTCCATTCCTCTCACAGGAGTATCGGCTACTTGTAGTCCTTTATCCTCTAGTGACTTTCTCAGCTCCTCACTTGCCACTTTTCATTTTGGATGAGCAGACACTGGGCATTTCTAGTAGTTCTACATCTACAGCCTCATTCGTTCTAATATTTCTCAGGTGCACTTTAACTCTAGCAGTCACCCTTTTGTGTGTCACTGAGCCAAATGTGTGTAGTTTCAGTATCTGCCCTCACTAGTGGCATGTTTAATGCTCGAGATATGTTTTCATGGATAAAACTGCTGATTGCCTCCGTCTAATAAACACCTGGACTTTGCTTGGGCGTTTCTATCCAAACTGTAGCGGTTTGCAGTAATACTGTGTTGTCCTCAGAATTACTAGGGGAAATTGACACTGCAGTTTCTAAGTATGGATTCTCATTAGGATTCTTGTCACATCGGAATTAACTGCACACTGTTTTATAATGTCTTTCGCTGCATTCCTTGCAGGAGATTCCATGCGCTTTATAATTATGTGCAATGCGTCTGGCACCTAAACACACATCACATCTGCCAAGACGTTTCAGTCTATCCCTTTTGTCTTCAAATGGTGAGCTCTGTGCATTCACAAGAACTATGATCTGTTTCACTGCAGAATAAGCAATGCAATTTATCATTTGTGCTCGGAAGTTTGAAAAGCTGCTGCTGAGGCAGTGCCAAATGGCCTGACTCCATTAAATCTTTCAGATTGAGCACATTGCCAGCATCTAAACGCGTAAACTCAAGCGCAATCTCTTCAGAGATCCTCTTCAGGGACTTCTGGAGCTTGTTCAGAAAGCTGCAGCTCGCCTGGTGTTCAACTGCCCCAAGTTCTCCCATACAACTACCCTCCTCCGTTCTCTACACTGGTTCCCTGTAACAGCTCGCATCCAGTTCAAGACCCTGGTGCTAGGGACAGTGAAAGGAACAGCTCCTTCTTACCTCCAGTCTATGGTCAAGCCTTACACCCCCGCCCGATCACTTCACTCTGTTGCCTCGAGGCGACGGGTTGCCCCGTCGCTCGTCGTGCAGCCGATCTACCCGGTCACGGCTCTTCTCTGTCCTGGCCCCACAGTGGTGGAATGAACTCCCCACTGATGTCAGGACAGCAGAGTCGCTGCCCATCTTTCGCCACAGGCTGAAAACCCACCTCTTCAAGAAACACTACCCTGACCCTTCCTCTTCAAGAAACACTACCCTGACCCTTCCTCTTAGCACTTGTTTATTTGATTTACTTATTTGTCTCATTTGTTTAAATAAAAAGTAGGTAGCTTATTGCACTTTTACCGTAGCACTGGTTATGCTCTTAGATGCTTGTTTAGGAAGGAAATGCACTTACGATTTCTGGTGACTAGTAGTTCTCTTACCTACCTATGTTGAATGCACTTA
Organism: Hoplostethus atlanticus; assembly: GCA_034670405.1. NCBI lineage: Eukaryota > Metazoa > Chordata > Actinopteri > Trachichthyiformes > Trachichthyidae > Hoplostethus > Hoplostethus atlanticus. The sequence continues at coordinate 145,300 of JAXDDX010000295.1, read as the reverse complement.
TTGTAAGTCACTTTGGATAAAAGTGTCTGCCAAATGCCTGTAATGTAATGGATCCTCTTCATTAATATGGGACGCAATAAGCTTCCATAAGAATTGGATATTACTAATCTAAACTGTGCACTTGTACACCCTTCACATTACCCACAGTCGTCATATAGTTTGTGCAATGCTTTTATACCTACTGCCTTTTTTTTACTGGAGGAGATTCAATAGCTCGTGTACATTGATCACAATATCTTTACAACCAAATCTGTCAACATTCTGATGGCACTATCATAGTTTTCATCAGACAAAGCTAGGCCGGTAACTGTTGGCAGCTGTTCCTGCTAAGAATGGTTTTAAATAGTTGAATTTGTCTCATTTTTATGGATAGCCATTTTATATTGACTCCAAAAGCCTTGCCATTCTCTTCTCATCTCCACTTTTGAATGATAAGTTTAGACAGTCTGATTGTGCAGTTTTTTTGTCCACTTGTACGGTAAGGAACGCGTGAGGTGCAACGAACACACTAACGTCCGAAACGGGCAACCAAGTGGAAAACGGATAACTGATATCTTACCCTCTTTTTACCCGACTTCGCTCACTACATGTCCTGGTATATATGCAAAATTATAGCTTAAAAATAGACACCAATAATATAAATTTTATTTTGAAAGTTTTAGAGCGCTTTCATTGGCTGAGCCAACAGTCAAGTCAAAAGTCTCGCTCTGAAGAGAGGAAGTTATTACAGCATGTTCCCGGTAAACAAGCAGCCAGCCACTTCTTGGCACTTACTTGCCACTTGATTGGTTGTGAGATGCAGAAGGCGATACCGGGAGCGCATATACAGATGTTGGATCTCTTATATTGTGTTGTCTAAGGAGTGCAGGCAGATGCTGCATCTCTCCTGGGCCATTGCCAACAAGATCTGGCAGCTTATTTCTCCAGACAGCCAGAGCAACCCACCATGTACTTGTTACTGTTAACGTAACAGCAGCCCTTCCTTTTCTTTTTTTCGCCACTGGGTCATTCCAACTTACCCTGGGCTCAGTAGCTGGCGTTGGTTTGGTTTGGTTGGTTTCTGATTGATGGGTGGCTGCTAGGCGACAAAATCATGGCTGATAAACACCACACATCATGCCCACAACACGCAGGCAGGTGTGTTTTTTCAGGGCCAGGTCAGTGATTGAGCGAACATTTGGAATGCTAAAAAGTTACGACTTTACGAAATTAAAACAATTGCAAATGGTTATGGAAACAAACGTAATCACATTATTTAACGTCCTCCCCACCTGGTTCACACTCTGCAAGACCGTCGGATGGGTTGTTCTTCCTGGGAAATGGCTGTCTTGTGGTTTACACAATAAGTGATTCAAAAATGCACCCAAGAAAGCAATTTCAGCTACCCTTGTCTAGTTTAGTAAGTGACAGCCCCTGGAGAGAATGCTGTGCAGTGCGCTCCTTTGTGCTACTCCTTAATTTGTGTTGTGTACATCTAAATGGTAAATAATGAAATTTTCCATTTAAATAATTCACATATTTCCAATGCATCACCTAAAACCCCCAAAACCAGCAATGCTCTCTGTGGAGACTGTAGAGGTGTGAGGGCCTGGCTCGTAGAAGGTCCCCCTGATGCTTGCCACTGGGATGCAGCCAGTTTCTCTTTAGCTCTTCGCCTTACTTCATTTCACCCAAAACATAAAAGACGTTATTTCATTTCAACATAATAGAGGGTTTAGAGGAAATACATTATCAGTAGGTGTGGTGAGGGCTGGCTTCAATTCTGGCTAATCAAATCAAGCTAATTTCATCCCCTCTACAATAGTCATTTAGCAGACGCTTTTATCCAAAGCGACTTACAAAGGTGATAGTTAACACTACGTGGGGATTGAACCCACAACCCTGAGAGAGTCTCATGCTCTACCAACTGAGCTGTCTGGGCCAGACATACTTTAAAAGTAGTGTGCTTGCACAATGGCGCAGCCATCACAAAATTGTCATTGTGCAAGCACACACAGAAAATGTTTGCCTAGTGGTAATTTTCAAAATCGAGGGCTGTGTGCAGCCCTATTATGTATTATATGCCCCCACCCCATGTTGTGTGAACTATCAGAGTTCTCGCAATACTACAGGTACAGTTCCCAGGGAAGCTGTGGGAAATGTCTTCTGTTAGGGCCCTAAAGTATGGAAGTTTTTGAAGGTCATACAATTGCATTGGAGAGTACCTTAAATGTCAGCCAAAACAACAAAGAAAGATCAAAACAAAGAGATGAAAAAATGTGTAAAACATTAATATCCTCAGGTTTTATACATATACAGAGCATGGGGACAAAATGACCCCAAACAACACTGTTGTTTACAAAGTGTTCATGTTATCATGTTAATTTTGTTTACCAAGTTTTTTCCCCATGAAATTAGGAAAAGTCATGAAGTATCAAGCTGAAAAAATATTGTTATTTTTAGAGACCTTAAACATTGAACAGGGTCCAATCTCTTTGACCACTACGCAGTTGCGCCTTGCAGCTCTGGTCACCAAAATAGACACACATCCACTTGCGGCATGCACCGTAGACTTGCGCCTTGATTAACGAAAATAAAGCCCATACAGTTATCAGTGTAATGGAAATCTGGAGCGAGTGAATATACTGTAATCCCCTGTAGTTCTAAAAGATTAAAAAGTATCAACACTTGATTCAGTATAAAAAGAGATACTTCTTACGAAGTCTGAATAGCAATAAATGTAATCTAATCTAAAATGCCTATCTTAAAAACATTTGACTGAAAGACTGTAGGTTTCAGTAATCATTTAAACCTTAAACCTTAAAAATTATTGAAAAACAAAAATTTCAATAAAATGTTTATTAATGAACTAAGATCAAACAAACTTAAATAAATAAATAAAATGTTAAAGAGAAGTTAATTTAAAAATTATATTTTAAATTTAATATTAACCAGTGGATGGCAGTAAAAAGAACTGACCAAAATTCAAAAGACCAACATCAAAATCAACAATATTAACAAGTTGATTTAACTTTTGAGTCTGGCTCAAAAAGGCTGAGTTTTAAAAGCCACAATGTAGGGAAAAAAAAATCGCAATAGTGGCTTTCAATGAAGTTGCTCAAGCTACCACACTGTTTTTTTTCCCACTCTGGGAGTCTCCTGGAGAGACATCTGCAGTCACTCACTCTCTCACTCAGTATGCCTTGACAAAGGAAACACTGTCTCGGGAAGGAAGCAAGAAGCCCGCCGAGATGTCCACGCACGCACCCACCTACCCACCCACACACAACCATTTTATATGATGTATGTCATTGGATTGGCTTGGTCTTTTGCATTAATGACATAACACCAGTACATACGTGGCCAAAAGTTTTGAGAATGACACAAATATTGGTTTTCACAAAGTTTGCTGCTTCAGTGTTTTTAGATCTTTTTGTCAGATGTTACTATGGTATACTGAAGTATAATTACAAGCATTTCATAAGTGTCAAAGGCTTTTATTGACAATTACATTGAGTTTATGCAGAGTCAATATTTGCAGTGTTGACCCTTCTTTTTCAAGACCTCTGCAATTCGCCCTGGCATGCTGTCAATCAACTTCTGGGCCACATCCTGACTGATGGCAGCCCATTCTTGCATAATCAATGCTTGGAGTTTGTCAGAATTTGTGGGTTTTTGTTTGTCCACCCGCCTCTTGAGGATTGACCACAAGTTCTCAATGGGATTAAGGTCTGGGGAGTTTCCTGGCCATGGACCCAAAATTTCGATGTTTTGTTCCCCGAGCCACTTAGTTATCACTTTTGCCTTATGGCAAGGTGCTCCATCATGCTGGAAAAGGCATTGATCGTCACCAAACTGTTCTTGGATGGTTGGGAGAAGTTGCTCTCGGAGGATGTTTTGGTACCATTCTTTATTCATGGCTGTGTTCTTAGGCAAAATTGTGAGTGAGCCCACTCCCTTGGCTGAGAAGCAACCCCACACATGAATGGTCTCAGGATGCTTTACTGTTGGCATGACACAGGACTGATGGTAGCGCTCACCTTTTCTTCTCCGGACAAGCTTTTTTCCGGATGCCCCAAACAATCGGAAAGGGGATTCATCAGAGAAAATGACTTTACCCCAGTCCTCAGCAGTCCAATCCCTGTACCTTTTGCAGAATATCAGTCTGTCCCTGATGTTTTTCCTGGAGAGAAGTGGCTTCTTTGCTGCCCTTCTTGACACCAGGCCATCCTCCAAAAGTCTTCGCCTCACTGTGCGTGCAGATGCACTCACACTTGCCTGCTGCCATTCCTGAGCAAGCTCTGCACTGGTGGTGCCCCGATCCCGCAGCTGAATCAACTTTAGGAGACGGTCCTGGCGCTTGCTGGACTTTCTTGGGCGCCCTGAAGCCTTCTTCACAACAATTGAACCTCTCTCCTTGAAGTTCTTGATGATCCGATAAATGATTGATTTAGGTGCAATACTAGCAGCAATATCCTTGCCTGTGAAGCCCTCACTGACATGTCAGCTGGTCCTTTTGTGGCAGGGCTGAAATGCAGTGGAAATGTTTTTTGTGGGATTAAGTTCATTTTCATGGCAAAGAGGGACTTTGCAATTCATCTGATCACTCTTCATAACATTCTGGAGTATATGCAAATTGCCATCATAAAAACTGAGGCAGCAGACTTTGTGAAAATTAATATTTGTGTCATTCTCAAAACTTCTGGCCACTACTGTACATTGGAGAGGAAAGTTGAACATATATTAAAGAATTAACAAATACTTTTTTATTCAACCATTTGTAGGAAATTCTATACACACAGTAGAAAATCCCATTATTCCACATGAATGTTGACACCATTGTTTTTCGGAACAATTATTAAATGAAATGAATAAAGTATCGCTGCAGCAGAGTACTTTAAACCATTACTCCCCCCCCAATTGATATGCCAAACCAAAAAACACTGCTGGTGGGAAAACAAAATATCTAACACTGTAAAACATGGTAATGTAAATATACTAGGGTACAATTCAGTGACAGAAAAAAAAAGTTAATTTGTAATTGGCACCCTTTTCAAGTAGGTAACAGTATGGTTTTCAAGGGGGCACTGCTGACTGAAGGTGAGGGAGGTAAGGCAACATCACATGACCATAAACAGAGTACAGCACCAAACCAGGTCTATTTTTTAGTAAAGAAGCCAACAAATCATAACTTGACCATGGAAAGTTGTATTGTAAGTTGTGGTGTATTGTATTTATATCTGTTATATGGATATAAATAGACTGAGTACAGGCAGTATTTCTGATTCAAGTTTGCATCACGTTAGCCTAAATCAAAATCCACTAGAAGTCTTTGTAGTTATGAAATACACGGTTTGGCGTTACCTCTTATTTTAGCAGCACCTCCCCGATTCTTGTCCCAAAATACCACTGTTTACCGATGCATAGACTAGAATTACGAGGTAATATATTGCATATCATCACTGGCATGTTTGCCACGTAGGAAGTGCTGTGTTACGTAAGCTGCTTGGTTGATGTAGTGGGGAATATCCATTTCATTCATGACCAAACCCCACTGGTCCTCCCGCATCCCAGAATTTCTAGTTGTAACTGACAATAGCTGTAGATGCAAGTGCTGGTAGCAATGCAAATAACATCTATACGCATTGACCTCTCTATATGCAGCAGAAATTCTTCCTCTAATCCAAAATGTTATGGATAGATAGGACGAATCCGCAGTGGTAGCTTGTCCGAACAGACTATGCTTTGTTGCCATTACCTGGCGTGACGTCAACACTAATGAATCCTTCACTCTTTGCATATTTTCTTTGGTGACGTTGCTGCAATCCATTAACAAATCACACAAAATGGCAGTATTTCTATCATGACTTATGATTAGCCTATCAGTCATTAATCCTACTGCCATTTTACTTATTTTTCTTCAATTAATAAATTCCCTTGATGGGTACTGGTGGAGGTAATAAAAATCCGAATGAGTATATTTTTACATTTCTTTCAGTATCATAAGCCTAATATATCATATATTTTTTAAAAGTATCAATTATACATGGCTATTTTTCTTTCCTAAATATTTCCTTTCCTAAATTTTGAAGTACTTTACAGTGATCAAATATGAATAATAGCCCCCAGATGTGAGTAAGCAGTTTGAAGTGATAGCACCGAGGAACGAGGGAAGCTCCTGTCTTCACAATTAACTATTTAGTTTGGCTTGTCAACTGTGCGGACTTTACATAACCTAGCAGGGGGGTAAAACTGTTTCACAAATGAAAAGAAATACAAATACTTCAATCATTCACGCTAAAAAAACAACTGAGTAGACACTTAAAATTAGGCAATGACATATACACGTGACCTTGGGATCAGGTAGAACTTCACAGTATTATAACTCAAAGGAATACAAGAATACACAAGAAAAAAAGATAACAAAAAGGTACTGAGGTTAGGGAGTTGTATAAGCCAATAAATATGTCCATTGAGAAGTATAATGAAATTATACTGATATTTTCTGGTCAGGAATAGCGATTCAATGCTGTTGGGGTTAGTATTATTATGATCAAGGCATCTAAAGGGTTCACTTTAAGTGCTCAGAAATTCTACATTGTCGCTAAGAGGGCTTTGACACTTGGTACTTGGTGATTGGTTCATGTGATCAATGACAAGTTTGTTTAGTACATGGTATTGGGAGCTTTATGTTTGGCTGTGCCAAACATAACCCTGATATAAGAATCTTTTCTAAGATACCAGCATCTTTCTATTTAACAGTATTGCCCCGATTTAACTGAATAATGTGAATACAAAGTTTGGTGACATTAGCCCTGGCATCCAGGGTTGAGAATTTCTTCAACCAATGTAAAACAAACTCCCACGTCAGTGGAAGGAGGTTTTGAAAGAAAAAAAAAACAACAAGCTGACCATTCAATGAGAAAAACAAAGGGGAGTCTGAGTATCACAGTGTTTAGGTGCGCTAGCTGTAGGATATTCTCCTACCTTGCATTTAGTGACAATTTGATCAGTTTGGAACTGAAATAGCCATCTTAAAAGGCCAACTAGTCCTGTCCAGGTAGTTAAAATCCTGGTACATAAATACAGCTATTCGTCTTCTTGGAGCACCCACATAGATATGCATGTCAAAGAATAAAAGCAGGTGTAGTAGGGATATCTGTTCAACTGTTTCGGGATTCCGCAGCTTGTCGGGATTCCAACTTTGTTGTTCAGAGTGTGGTAAATTGGTATGAGCTGACTAGAAAGTTGAACTGTGGACCATATTGCTTATTTTGCTGCAATTCTCTTTGAACTACACAAAAAAAATTTCAAGAGATTTCAGTTTGATTTGTTTATGAAAACCAAGCCACACTCTCATTGCAAGATGCATCACAGTAGTGGGTTTTCCAGTCTTCATAAATATCCTCCAATGGTGTCCATCTTCCTCTCTGATTCTGGGACAGAATCTAGCATTCAGTCTAGTTTGGTCAGGTCAATACATGTCCTTGTAGATTTCTTGCAGCAGCGGGTGCAGCGAGGTCTCCGACTCTGTCTTCTTGATCTTCTGAACCAGCTGTGCATTCTCAGTCACCAGTTGCCGCAGGTCAGCCATCTTCTGCAGAAGCTTGGGAAAGAGGTACATGGAGTCAGGAGTGGTTGGCCTGCAGGTGCTGGTCCAGGGCCTGGAGAATGCCATCCTGGATCTCCTCTACCTGCTTGATGTTCATCAACCCTGGACGGTCTGAGGGACAATGGGGGGTGGGGTAGGGGCAGAGAGGGAAGTTAGTATCAGCTTAATTTCAGACAGAGATCGTTTTGGCAGGATTAGTATATGCCGCCTTCTCCCCTACCTCCACAGAGGATGATGGCAGCCACAAAGAGGGCCAAGTCACTGTCATCTAGCTCCAGAGCGTTGAACTTGACTGCAAACTCAAACTTAGGCTCCATGATCTCACTGAAGGGCCGGCGAAGGCTGCGCAGGAACTCCCGGGTCACAAACCCATGACCATTAGCCACCAGCAGTCCGTCTTTGTTCATCAGAGACGGCAGCATAGCGAAGATGGCCTCATGCACGCCGTACTTCAGCAATGTTACCTGGGGGGGTCCAGAGTGGGAGTCAGCTATTTTACATGTTTATTTCTGTTCCTGAAATTTGCATACGTGAATGTACTTGATTCATGCTGCAGCTCCTGTCAGGCCATTTTGAGGAACTCATTAGTATCTTAGATCAAAGGCCACAGGGAAAACTATTTAGAACCAGTATTTTCACAACTACTCCTCAGTTTTCAGTTAAAAAAAGAAATGTTGCATGGTATCACCCAATATGGTGTAGAACATAGATTCTCTATATGCCGATGATCTCTTGGTAATTATAGTGAAACTGATAACATTGCTTTCACCGCTCTCTTGGCCAGACAAAGGATGCTATTAGCTTGGGAGTCTCCCAAACTACCCCCATCCTCTATTTAGCTAAAAGATGTAATGTCTTTTCTAATGTAATGTCTTTTCTACAGTGGCTTTGGAAAGTATTCAGACCCCTTCACGTTTTCCACACTTTGTTGTGCGCTGTGTGCTTTGGGTCGTTCACCCCAGTCTTCAAGGACCTCTCTGTATTTGGCTCCATTCATCGTTCCCTCAATCCTGACCAGTCTCCCAGTCCCTGCAACTGAGAAGCATCCCCATAGCACGATGCTGTCACCACCATGCTTGGTATGGTATTAGCCAAATACACTGCTCGACTGTTATAGATTGTAGTCACAGGAGGTGACTCACTAAATTAAGTTTACATATAAGAGTTGATGAAAACTCCAGCTCTCCTTGTTCGACAAATTTGCCTGGTGGACAACCCAAGTCTGCAATAATGAATTTCTGGCATTTAAATTTTTTTTGGGGTTGAGCTACACTTGATAAATAATATGAACCACAGAATTGTTAATTGAAGCTATATTTTTTCTTGTTTGTTCGTTTTCTGTCTTGAGGGGTTCAGGGTTAGGTGATGAGGCTATGAAACAAAGAAAACTGTTGTGGTAACAACGTGATCAAAGTGAAATGTGAATATCTTTCTCTTCTACCAATAAAGATTATTTTGAAAAAATAAATGCTCATTGAGTGTGACTTTACCTGGTCATTAAGGTAGAGGTTTACAAAACCTGGGATGCTCTTAGCAAACTCGGTAAGCTCCCGTACAGTTTCCACTGTTGTGCACTGGCATCGGTAGAAGACATGGACACCAATCTCCTTGTTAGGCGGTGTGTCGCCATTGATCAGCTGGTTCCACACCAGGCCGTTCTCTGCCTGCCACAGCGAGTCCATGTCATGGATTACAAATGGCTGTGAAGAAAAAAAAGAGCTGACTTGAGGGAGGGATGGGAGAGTCTGTGTGTGAGAGAGTGAGAGTGTGTGTGTGAAAGATGCAACAGTGAGTTAAACAATACATCACAAATTTCACTAATTAAATGAAGTGACACTTCTTACATAGCCAGCTAATTAGGCAGGGAGATTCTAGGCAATCGGCTATGACCCAGGATCTACTAAGCAACCCCAAACAGAGACAGGGTGCATAGTGCTTGTTGACATGGGAGTACAAACAGCTATACTGCTAGATAGCATCACAGTCAGCTTAATATGTTGACTGAACACAGGTGAACGTACAGGTAAATTACTATTAATGTGTTGGCTTAATTCATGACATAATAGACTGAAACACTGTTCCTTATTGGTTTGGCCACAGGTATGACATTGAAGTACTAACTGAAGTACCATGCAGTTTAGCTGAAACCCGATATTATATAAAGAGGAGTGTGTTGATTCTCTGACAATTAAATTGCATTATAATTGTATTATGTCACATCACCGCTGGTCTGACATTACATAGTTGTTTTATATTTTACTTGCCATATTTTATAAAAAATATGATTTCTACGTTTACATTTCCAAAGGTTTGAAACACAGTAACAAGTAAATCAATGAGCACATCCATTGTTAAGGGGAGGCTGGTAAACAATAGTTTTGTATAGACAAGGAAGCAATTCCTAGGGAACTAGAGAAGCCTGTAAAAAGCTTAGGAAGGTGATATGCTGTGTCGTTAATTGATAAGGAGCAGATCCAGGAACTAAGGCAGGAGGTCAAGGCTACCAGGCAGACTAAAGTTGTGGTGTCCGCAACTCGGGCTGTTGCCTTGACTAATGTGATCTTTGACAGAATATGAGGTACCTACACTACATGGCCAAACGTATGCGGAAACCCCTTCGTATTAGTGGATTCAGCTATTTCAGCCACACCCATTGCTGAAAGGTGTATAAAATCCAGCACACAGTCATGCAATCTCCATAGACAAACATTAGCAGTAGAAAGGGTACTCAAGAGTTCCCTTTCTGACTTTGAATGTGGCACCATCATAGGATGCCACCTTTCCAACAAGTCAATTAATCAAATTTCTGCCCTGCTAGAGCTGCCCTGGTTAACTGTAAGTGCTGTTCTTGTGAAGTGGAAACGTCTAAGAGCAACAACACCTCAGCCGCGAAGTGGTAGGCCACACAAGCTCACTGCCTCTGGAAGCAACTTCAGCACAAGAACTGTTCGATGGGAGCTTCATGAAATGGGTTTCCATGGTTGAGCAGCCGCACACAAGCCTAAGATCACCATATGCAATACCAAGCATCGGCTGGAGAGATGTAAAGCTTGCCGTTATCGGACTCTGAAGTAGTGGAAATGCATTCTCTGGAGTGATGAATCACTCTTCACCATCTGGCAGTCCGATGGACAAATCTGGGTTTGGCGGATGCCAGGAGAACACTACCTACCCGAATGCCTACTGCCTACTGCCAAACATTCTTGTTTGAAAGAAATGGTCTGATCTTGGAATTTTTCCGTAGATGTAAGAAACAGGATTGCAGAATGGATCTGACATGTTTGGCTAGATTCAGCTTTTTGTCAAAGATTTCTGCAGTTTGGGGAGACATTAGAGCAGTGGTTCTCAATCCAGTCCTCAGGGGACCCCCTGTCCTGGAGGTTTTAGCTCCAGCTCTACTCAGGCACCTGAACCAATTAAGGTATCATGAAAATGTGAAGCCTCTAATTGGTTCAGGTGTGCCTGAGTAGAGCTGGAGCGAAAACCTCCAGGACAGGGGGTCCCCTGAGGACTGGATTGAGAACCACTGCATTAGAGGACAAAGGGCCAAGATGTTGTGCGATATGTGCAATTGAAGTGTCTGGACCAATGATAATAACTGACTTTTCTGCATTTAGTTGTAAGAAGTTTAGAGACATGCAAATATCCAGAAGGCATTCCTGGAGGGTGACTAAATTCTTATTGTTGCTGGGATTGATGGAGAGATACAGCTGGCCCTCACCCCACGGAGGTTGGATTTAGAGGGTTTGTAGCAAAGTCTACTTTAGCACGACTTAGTGAAGTTGAGATTTTAAAACAGGCAGTAAAGGCTATGTCTGAGGCAGCAGAGAACCAGCCAGTGGTTGTGGCTAAGGCATAAACAGGCAGATTGAGCTACAAATAGATTAGGTTAGTTCCCTTCAATCATTGGATAGGGATCGTGGCTTAGTTTGTCTTGCTTTGTGTGTTACTATTTACATTAGAAATGAGGTGGTGCCTGGTAATAGCATTGTTACATTAGCTTGCTAGCAAAAGGCAGCTATATTAGATACTACTACCTAGCGTTTGCGTTAGCTTGTACTGCTAGCTAGCCAAAGATGGCCTACAGACTTCCTTGCCGGTCTCTGCTTCTGAGCAGTACTCACAGTGCTGCCATTGGTGGTCAAAAGGTATAGATACTGTGACACTTTTTTCACATAGTGGATACCTCCTTTAAATACCTCTTCACATGCAGTTCTATAACTTGTAAAGTGTGTGTAACGTATCCATACAGGGCTGGAGCTGGTCTTGCCAGTGAGGATGCTGCGGGCCTTCTTCTTGGTCATGTTGAGGTTCTTCAGGTAGGCGTTGTTGACCTGCTTGGCTAGGCTCTTGAGGTCTGAGCCATTAGAGTTGGTCGGCTGGCCTGTCTCTCCAGCTAGCAGGCCCGCCACCAGCTTCTTCTTCTCCGCCTCTGGCATCCGCCCATACCGGATAGCTGAGGGATGGGACCAGGGGAACCCATAGCTTAGCATGTATAAGAAATGAGTATAACGCTGTATAGGAATGTATAACATGGGATAATTTGTAGAAACAGTGAACAAGAATTATGGTAAGGAAAAGTTGTTTGCCCCTCACAATTTACTCTAAAATCCTCACCATCATGGGACATGCCCAGCAGTAGGCACTTCTGGAAGCGACAGAACTGGCACTTGTTCCTGCTCTTCTTCTGGATCTTACAACTGCGCTCACACCGTTCATATTCCAGCTTCATACGGATGGTCCTCCGGAAAAAACCCTACACACACAGCAATGCAAAAATAGGTGCATAGACAGGGGAGAGGGAGAGGAGGAAGAGGGAAAGACAGACAGAGAGAGAATAGCAGGATAGTATAGCATAACAATAAGCTACTGGACATGTCCAGAGATAGAAATATAGAGGGGCAAAAGAATGTATAGTGTGCCATCAAAGCAGCAGTGTATACCCCAATGAAATTGATCAATACATGACTTCTTATTAAGGTTAGACTGATCAGTCTGCTGATGTATCAGGCCAATATGGGACAAGATGGGACATCGGCCAGTCATAACATCCACCTCCGATATGATGGAAGCTTAGGGTATTCTTTCTTGTGGGAGTAAATAAAGAGCCTGTTCATTATTTGAAGATTTATTGGAATAATCATCTCTGGGTATAGATAGCACCAACCATTGTTATTTAAACACACATGACATGGAATGCTGTTTCAGAGGTGTTTCCACCCTAACAAGAATACAATTCTGAAAATATTGAAATTTTTTTGTTATCAAAATGGTAAAAATTAAATATAAGTATATATAAGTATCAGCTATCAGCAGCTTCACTCCAAAAATATCAGTATCTGCCTTCAAAAACCCTATCGGTCAATTCTTATGAAAGCAGACTAGATTGATCTAGTCTGTTTTCATAAGAAGTAGGGTGTCATATAGTGTGTCAGTTATGGTCTATCCAGGAATCCAGGAATGTAGTGAGGTACCTTGCAGCCTTCGCAGGCGTGTACACCATAGTGGAAGCCTGAAGCCTTGTCTCCACAGATCCTGCACTCAACGTTGATCCCGGCCCCAACCCCATCATCCTTCACCAGCAGCAGCTGGTCTGACAGGGAGGGGGACGACGTCCCTGACACCTCTGGAAGACAGCACAAAATAGGATGAGTGTGTGTGTACGTGTGTGAGCACACTTGTGTGCATGCATGGTTCCACTGCATTTGGAAATTTGTGGTAAGGAACCATGAAAAATAAAATAAAAAACAACAACCAGCCTGTATGGAGTCAGATAACTCTCATAAGTCACAAATGAATACAACACGATTCACAAATATATTTTGCGATTTGTATATAAATGTCTCTGTTCACAAATATATTTTTCAATGCACACACAAATGTGTATCGTTTCATATAAATGTAAAAAAATATATATATATAAATGACAGAAGGTTCACAAATAAATTAGTGTTCACAAATGTCTGTTTCCGATGCACACACAAATACGTCTCGTTTTATATAAATGTAAAACAAATCCACAAATTTACTTAGTTAAAAACAGCTGCAGTGTTCATCTAAAACATATTTAAATGTTTTTACATTTATATACAGATTGTCGAATCTGCGTTTAGAAACCTCCAGACGAGTTGTGAACCTCGTTACATTTGTGTGTGGATTTGTGAGAGTTACCTGACGTGGTTAGATTCACAAATGCATTTTTTCTAAAGGGCCTTTCTCTGTAGCCTATCAGACGTCTCTTTCAAGTTCAGCCAATCACACCAGCGTGTGATTTCAATGCTGCGTTCAACGTCCCTAATCCCGACGAGTTTGGCGTCCGGTAGCAGTACTCCAAGTGTAAATTAAACATAACATGTTTAGCCAATAATCCCCTTGTTGTTCGTGATTGAATACATTTGAATTATGATCGTGATCGAGGGGTAGGGCGAAGTACATGGCCCTCCAAACGGAGATTTTTCAGGGGCACACTACAAACCTAGGGTTATGACAAATCTCCGACAATCATCGGCAAGATGGGGGGGACGCTGCACAAGCAACAAAAGGAAACCACAAATGTAGTATTTTCTTCGTTAATAAAGATTTAAAAAATATTATAAGCATCGTATTATCTTAGTTTAACGTCGTTTCAATGTATTATAGACCTTTTCTTTATAACAAGCATAACAAAAAATCGCTAGTATGCCGATGTCTCTACCTCGCTAGTTAAGGTTACAACATTGTTTTTAGGCTGATTTGTGCATGACAGTCCCGCATTTTGACATATTTCCATGTCGCATTTCCCCCCTTTGATGGCATATGACGCCGAAATATAACTAAAGTCCAGCAGCGAAGTTGCTGCACTTATTACGGCTCCTCTAATATCAGTGCAGACTGGCAGGGTAACGTTAGGAGCACGGGTTGCTAGCCTACAGAGCATCGCTAATGCTATTCTGTCAAGAAGTGGTCTGGTAATGAAGCAGTGGTCTTTTTTATTTGATGACTTGTTTGATCGATTGGTAGCATGAAACGTATAAGTTGTGAACGAATCGCGAGCGTCCATGCTTTTCTATCGCCATCAGATGAATGGCAAATGTCACTGTGATAATACCATTATTGCCATAGTAATGTCCGATAACATACTTGTCGCGTCTGTTTACGTAAACGTCATCGATGACGTATAAGGGTCTTGAAGGGTTGTCCCATTTCATAGGGAGAGATTTTAACCATTACCCCTTGTAACTCTGTCCCGAGGGCCAAGCCGAAGGGCGAGGGGCACTCGAAAACGAGTCGTAGGGGTGAAAATGAGAAATGGGATTCGACCTTAATGTAGAAGAGACTTTGGCATTGTTTCATGAACTGGGTGAAGGGGAATCTGTTGGTGAACGTTGCAGGTCGGTCCCTCTGGCTCATAGCCAGAATCAGACGAAGACTCCTCCTCGCTCCAGTCCACATCGCTCAAGTCTGAGACTTCTCCACTGTTTCAATAAGTGTTTGATTATAGCAATAAGTACAAACAACGACGTATCTTCAAACACCTGACTGATATCAAACATATCTTAGGCAGTACAGCTCTATGACTTCCGCGACAGTCTTCGACTGGTCTCCCCCCCCCCCCCCCGTGTTACTCCCTCAAAGGTCCCACTGGGAAACACGTACTGCAACGTCCACCAAACAGATTCCCCTTCACCCAGTTCATGAAACAATGCCAAAGTCACATGCCGAGTCAGCTTTAGTTGGCCCGACACCGGAACCCGGAGATGGCCCGACTTAATTTTGAATGACTGCCCAGAATCGGGCCGAGTACATCGGCCCAGTTCCGTCTGCCGAATCCAAGCCGATTCTGCCGACGCTGAACCAGAATAGGCCCGATTTAAGATTATATACCCAGATAGCAAAGAAATGCCGGTCCAGTTGCGGCCCAGTTCTCACCTGCCGAGTCAGCTTTAGTTGGCCCGACATCGGAACCCGGAGATGGCCCGACCTTGTTTTGAATGACGGCCCAGTTCCGTTTGCCGAATCCTAGCCGATTCTGAACCAGAATAGCCCCAGAACAGGCCCGATTTAAGATTATATACTATTCCCTTTCCATCTTCACTGAATTCTTTAATTCCCTGTAAATAGTCTAAAATAACTAATTGTCTAAATTTTCTAAAATATACAACACAGTTTAACAAACATTTACATTCATACAATATATTGTATAAAACCCAAAAAGCACAAATATTTGATAATGAAAAGTTGTGGTATTGATTGACAGCAAACACTGAATTGCACCATTCTAATATTTATTATAAACAATTGCAAGAATATTGAATATATGTGACCTGCTCTCACAGAATCAGTCACATTGACCCCAAAACACATTGTGGGGTTTTCATATTACTTGAAAGAGGAGAATGTAGGCTTTCCAATGAGACCAAAACCATGTCACTCCTCCAAAAAATTAGAAAGTTATGAGGCGTTCTACAACGAGAGACACAAAAGTGTGGTTTTGAGAAAAAGGCCTTTAAAAAAACCTTTCCATTATGACTCTGAACATTCCATTTCTGGGGGGCTGCCGCTTTGACATCTCACAAACAAATGCTGCTTGAGTGATTATTTTAAATAGCAGATATAACATTTAGGCATCTATGTAATGAGGAGAAATTGCTCTTTAAGGTTATATTACACACAGTACACTTACACTATTTATCCACTATTAATGAATCTTTCAAAAGCACCTTGAAGACGTTGTGAAAAATCTGTGACTCCCCTCCCCAACCCCCCACAATTATGGTTACACATAATTAAATTGTGTAAAAAGAAAGACAAACATACTGATATACGTTAAAGTGTTTATGTAAACACATTCTTTATTTGTAAATATATGCTTAATGTATACAGTAGCCTATACAGTGTAGAAGATTTATACCAATCTATAGCAATGTATAGGTCAAAGTGTCCCTTTGACCTATACATTGCTATAGATTGGTATAAATCTATAGATTGGTATAAATGCCAAGTGCCAAAATATTAAACACATCAGATCCGGATGTCCCACCATAATAAACTTCAGATCCGGACGTCCCACCATAATAAACTTTTATGTATACGCTGCTTACCCAAACTCTATCAAATCTCAAATCTATTGCACACCCAACTGTCCTGGTAGGGGGATCCCTCTCTGAGTAGCCCCTCCCAAGGTTTCTTCCAATTTTCTCTAAAAGGAGTTTTTCCTTGTCCTCTGAGGGTCTAAGGCTGGGGGATGTTGTGACTAACCATTTATTGTTTCACATGTTGGGCACTGTGAAGCCTTAGAGACTGGAACGGTGATTAAGGGCTGTACAAATAAATGTGATTTGATTTAAACCCCAAAGTAATATTGCAAGAAAAGATATAACCATATTACACATATCACTAATTAAATCCTTAAATGATTCAATAATTCATTTAGACATTCATCATATCTGCATATGTGATCACCATCAATAAAGTAAGAGGTCCTCTGGTGCATCCTTTCTTTTTGCTGCTTCCTTTGGAACAAGCCGTTTCTTTGGATCAGTTCATAGTGCTGCTGACAGGAACATGTGTTTCTCACCTAGGAAACAAAAAAACATCTTAGGCCTACATTCAATTTGTGACAATTAAAATAAATTAACAGAACTAATTTTATAATTTCAGTGTGAGACCACTCATCTGTAGTTAAATACAACTGCAGGGTCCTGTTGACCAGCTAGCTAGCTAGAACTACTCAAAACATTACCTACAGTGTTCATTATTACTGAGAACAAGGTTTAAAGAAGATAAGATAAACACACTTGTGTTTACTAATGTTGGCTAGCTCTATGGGATAAGTGGAAAAGTGCTTACCAGCAGTCACATCTCATCTCTCTCGTTTTTTCACCATAGAGAAGAGGATGTAGCAAGACTTTCCCTGATGACATTTGCAGCCACACTTGAAGCTACGAGCCTTCTCGATATCCCCTCCAGATCCGTAGCTCACATATTCACTCCATTCATCCGACTCACGGACGGCAGATATTGGGTCTGTTAAAACAAGTGGCTCCATGTCAACATCTTCATCGTTGTCGGTGTCTGAAATGGGCCTGTCAGAGTCCGAAGTGTCGCCGGAGGTTTCACTGTTGTTGTCCGTTCCCGTGTCGTCCGAGCCGCTCTCCTCAGCCGTCTCTCGGTCAGATCTCGGTGCCAAAAAATAGTCGTCAATAAGCTCTCGCTACCGATCGCCGGAATCCACAGACAACACTGGATTGCCGAGCGATTTCTTCTTATTTCCGAGACGCCATTGAAGGTCTTGATGATTACGATACTAGCTTGCTAACTTGACAACCAACAGGTGCGGATGCAGCTGGCTAGTCGCCAAATGCCGCGATCAACTTCGCCAAATACCATATCTTGCTTTTATGCTTCAAAGTTATATTTCCACTCCAAAATAGGAAATAATTCATACAGATTATGAAAGCCAAGGCTTTGTTTTATTAAAATTAGTCAAAATACCAAAATGGTCAAAAATAGACTTTTGACATTAAAAGGCGTTTCTACGTAAATCAGCCATTGCGACTTCCGACTGATTCTGTGAGAGCAGGTCACATATACACACATATATATGTATATATAATAATTAAATAATTCATTCTCTTCTTCTCACTGGTCTTTCCTCTCTTGCCTTCCTTCCTCCATCTCTTAATGTATTTCTCGATCTCCTCATCCACTGCCTTCACACAAAGAGAAAGAGTCAAGGGAAGGAAACAGAGTGAGAGACTAGACAGACAGATAGACCCAGACTATGGAACGCCGTTAGGGATGAACAAACTTAACAGTAACGCACAAGTAGAGTCCGCACACCATGATAGCCTGCTGGTCGGAGTACAGCAACCACAAATATGAGAAAATCTCTTTAAAAAAGGTTCAAAATCAAGTTTTACAGCACCAAATTATAATTCTCCGTTTTATTCATATTTATTCTGTGGCTTTGGCGGCTAACAGAAACATCTGTTATCTAAAAACTAGCTTAAATGCATTTCTCCATTCAGAGACCCCTTTGAAGCTACACACATGACTTAAAATACATATTCTCTCAAAAAGTGGATGCAAAGGACTCAAACTAAAGTCACGTTAGACTTAGTTAATCTTTAAGAGTGTAAATATCAGATTAACTGACACCCGTTAGCTAGTCGCGCTAGCGTGCTAATGTTAGTTTATTTTAGCTGTAACGTTAGCAGTCGCTTCTACCAGATTTATTTTTAAAAGATTTGAGTGCAACAACAGTAAAATCACAGCATAAATGGCAATTTTGTTAGTTAAACTACACAAACCTATGATGGTGACGTTACTCACCTGGAATTACTAATAAAAAATACAACATTTCGTAAGCTGAAGGATTGCAGCAGCAGAGTCAAAACGCCAAGTGAAAACTGAAGCTCGAGCCCTCTACTCAACCAGATATGTTTCATAGTGTTGCTAGGCAATGAAATATAGTCATCGGCCGAATATTGACCAGAGTTGGTCCAAATTCAGACATCATGATCTGGGCCATATCCGGCAAGCTACAGTTGGGCCAGACTCTTTCCGTGACAATAAACCAGTATTCACCCAAGCCCTCCACTGCCGGAGTCGGCGCGGCTCTGGCTCAGCTGACAGCAGCCGAATCTGACACTCAGCCGATTGTGCCGTCAGTGAAGTGGGCGCTGGCCCGAGTCTCATTGCTATCTATGGTTCAAATATCACCTAGCTAACTTTTCTTTTCGACGATCATAATTCAAATGTATTCAATCACGAACGACAAGGGAATTATTGGCTAAACGTGTTATGTTTAATTACACTTGGAGTACTGCTACCGGACGCCAAACTCGTCGGGATTAGGGACGTTGAACGCAGCATTGAAATCACATGCTGGTGTGATTGGCTGAACTTGAAAGAGACGTCTGATAGGCTACAGAGAAAGGCCCTTTAGAAAAAATGCATTTGTGAATCTAACCACGTCAGGAAACTCTCAAAAATCCACACACAAATGTAACGAGGTTCACAACTCGTCTGGAGGTTTCTAAACGCAGATTCGACAATCTGTATATAAATGTAACAACATTTAAATATGTTTTAGATGAACACTGCAGCTGTTTTTAACTAAGTATATTTGTGGATTTGTTTTACATTTATATAAAATGAGACGTATTTGTGTGTGCATCGGAAACAGACATTTGTGAACACTAATTTATTTGTGAACCTTCTGTCATTTATATATATATATTTTTTACATTTATATGAAACGATACACATTTGTGTGTGCATTGAAAAATATATTTGTGAACAGAGACATTTATATATAAATCGCAAAATATATTTGTGAATCGTGTTGTATTCATTTGTGACTTATGAGAGTTATCTGACTCCATAGCCTTGTGCCCTCCCAAAAAATGGCACAGTTTAATTATATAATTAAATATACTAAATAAAAAAACTATGCTTGCATTCATTGTTGGGGTCCTGCTGGAAAATCCAGCTTGAGCTGGTAGCTGGTATGAATCCAAAATAAAAACAATGACACAATCAAAGTGATCAAAAGCATAGTGGCAGATTGGGGCATCTGCCACAGAGGAACTGTGGGGAACTGACTACATTCCCCAGCAGGCCACAGCCAGTCGGCCATCTTGCCCCAGCTGAACCATATCACCAATCAGCCAGGTGGGAGCTGATTGTGTAACACTGACTTAGGCCGGGCTCAGACTAAAGGATAATTGGGCCGATTTATCCCCGATTCGCCCCTCCCGACAATCGGCGGAGTGATCTGGACGGGCCCTTGTTCGGCACCGATTATCTGGTAATGTGAGTGGTTTAGAGATCCAATCTTAAATCTCCAGATCTGCTCGGGGACGCATTGGGGCCGCCCCGATAATATCAAACATGTTTGATATCTAGGATTTAAAATCGGGATGATTATGTCACTGCTTTCGGAGCGGGAACACAATAGCCAATGAGAGAGACAATCTACAAGGACACGGAAGTGAATGAAGAAACAACAACAAGCTGTTGTACGGGTGCGTTGGACAGCTGAGATGTAGATATGTGGCAAGAACATGACTGCCTATATAATGTGTTTTCCAAGCACGGGCGCCGGATTCATTTCAGAAGTGCGGGGGCCAAAAAGAGTGTATGTGTGACTGTGTGTATGTGTAGCGGTAGATAGACCGGAGACTCGCACTAAACTTCTGCGGAGTAACTATAGCTTGCTTGCACCACAGGCTGGCAGATGCCGTCATCTCCACATTTGGAGAAAGTTACAAACTGTTTGACAGCAGCAAAGAATGAACCACTCTCTATTTTTGTACCAATCTGTATTAAAGTACCTTTCTCTTTGGCCAAACGATCTAGCGGTCTCCTTTTTGTCTAGAATTAGCTGTGCAGCTCTATGTCCCGACAACAACCCTCCACGCAGTCGGAGCCAGCACTAGCCTGTTTTGGTTCAATGCCGGCGGTTTGACAGTCTCAGCGGGCACAGGGCTGCTGCTTTGGGGTTCTTCTGGCTGCCGCTGCGCTGGTCCTAAGGTTGAAGGGCCTGGCTCCAACGGAGTTGTGGACGTCAGGGATGTAACATTATTAACGTTGAAGTTCAGTTTTGTTTGACTGTATTTTCCTTTCTGATGTACTGGTTCTTTTGACATGTTTGCAGAAGCATATTTGCAATATTGATAGTTAAGTTAAACTTAGTTCAGCTAGTTTAACACACATCACAGCACTGAAACTATTTTATTGGTTGCAATGTACACTGTATGAATTTGATTCTGTCCTCTTTGGTTGGATTAAAATGTAAATATTCTTCCCGTTTTATATTTGCCTGCTTTATGTCTATGCTTTATTTTACCTAATGTGGGCGGGAATAAATGAAACGTCTTTTACCTTACGTGTTGTAATATAGGGGCATTTGAGGCGATACAGTGATTCTTTCACACTGCAAAGCATTAATAAAGCAAGTTGCACCGGCTTCACCATGCCAGTCTACATTTTGTTTACATGTACTTCCCCATGAGATCATGTGAGGCGGTGCATTCAAGCTCCCTCTGGCACGATAATCTCTATCCTCTATCAATATCCTATAGTGTGTGATGCACCATTATTTTCAGATCTTGTAGTCTGTGCATGTTTGAGATTAGAGAGAAGAACATCTGTGAAAATTCTCCTCATATGCGTGATGCAACCCGATTTCAAAATCGGTTTTTAAACTTGTGTGAGCCCAACATTAAGCGTGGAATAGATGAGCAGAGAAGACCCAGAGAGCAGCCAGGGAGGCTGCTACAGATCCCTTTAACAATATTGAATTTATAAGAGAAGTCTAAGTTGCCATTTGAGTTAAGAAAGTAAAAGTATAATTTTTTAAGTGTGATCTGTGCTATGGACGTTCCCTCAGACTGGGCTTGTGGCACCCGGCTTTTCCCTGTGTGAGGGGTCAGATACGAATACTGCAACTAGTAATAATAATCAATATTTGGCTGAAATAATGACACAAAACAATTAAAATTACTTAAAAGACATGATTCATTATTGGTAACAGGTAGGCTACCAGAACATACTGGTCATCAGTCTTGCAAATAAAGCATCAATGCATCAAAATGGAATGAAACTGCCTAAGACACAAAGTTGAATCAACAAAGGTTTTCTGTCACATATTGACTAACGGGAGCAATGCTGTATAGCAACCCAAGCAGTTATGGCAAAATATTTTGCGATATTGTAATTTTTAGTATATTCTAGAAAATAAACATTGTATATTGTACTGTATGACTCTTTTCTGGTAATTCTACTGGCCTTTATCAACACTGCCCAGCTATTGTTAAAGATTTGGCCACTACCTGAGACCCGGCCTTTTTACGGTACGTGGGGCACTCATTCACTATATCACCCTGCTCATATAATTCCCAACCAAGCCACAGATTTTTAATGACCCAGATCTAATAATCTATTTAGCATTTTTGTAATACTAACGATTATAATCGTAACAATCAACAAGTGAATGCACAAGTGTCTGGTTGGACTGTGTGTTTGTATGAGAATCCAAACATAGACCATTAATGATTATGTCCTACTGCAAAAAATGAGAAATGTCTCTTCATCTAAATTTCTTTCTTAGAAATACTGTCCATACATACTATGTAGCCTTTTGGGGGGCTCTGTATATTTGTATTTCAAGTATACAAAGTATATACACTACCGCTCAA
Source organism: Hoplostethus atlanticus (assembly GCA_034670405.1). Taxonomy (NCBI): domain Eukaryota; kingdom Metazoa; phylum Chordata; class Actinopteri; order Trachichthyiformes; family Trachichthyidae; genus Hoplostethus; species Hoplostethus atlanticus. The sequence goes on along the minus strand of JAXDDX010000295.1, from coordinate 122,524 downwards.
AAGTTTGGGGTCACTTATAAATGTCCGTATTTTTGAAAGAAAAGCAAAATTTTATTCAATTAAAATGACATTAAATTGATCAGAAATACAGTCTAGACATTGTTAATGTGGTAAATGACTTTTATAGCTGGAAACGGCTAATTTTTAATGGAATATCTACATAGGCGTACAGAGGCCCATTTTCAGCAACCATCACTCCTGTGTTCCAATGGCACATTGTGTTAGCTAATCCATTTATCGTGTTAAAAGGCTAATTGATCATTGAAAACTGTTGTGCTAATTAAAGAAGCAATATAATTGGCCTTCCTTAGGTTAGTTGAGTATCTGGAGCATCAGCATTTGTGGGTTCGATTATGGTCTCAAAATGGTCAGAAAAAAAACAACTTTCTTCTTGTTCTGAGAAATGAAGGCTATTCCATGCGAGAAATTGCCAAGAAACTAGAGATCTCATACAACGGTGTGTACTACTCCCTTCACAGAACAGCGCAAACTGGCTCTAACCAGAATAGAAAGAGAAGGGAGGCCCCGGTGCACAACTGAGCTAGAGGACAAGTACATCAGAGTCTCTAGTTTGAGAAACAGACGCCTCACAGGTCACAGACGCCTCACTGGCAGCTTCATTAAATGGTACCCGCAAAACACCAGTCCCAACGTCAACAGTGAAGAGGCGACTCCAGGATGCTGGCCTTCTAGGCAGAGTAGCAAAGAAAAAGCCATATCTGAGAGTGGCCAATAAAAGGAAAAGATTAAGATGGGCAAAGAACTATTTAGGGAAGAAGCAGTCAGCTGGTATTCTGTCTAAAATAGAGTGGCCAGCGCAGTAACCAGATCTCAACCCTATTGAGCTGTTGTGGGAGCATCTTGACCGTATGGTACTTAGGAAGTGCCCATCAAGCCAATCCAACTTGTGGGAGGTGCTTCAGGAAGCATGGGGTGAAATTTATTCAGATTACCTCAAAAAATTGACAGCTAGAACGCCAAAGGTCTGCAAGGCTGTAATTGCTGCAAATGGAGGATTCTTTGAAGAAAGCAAAGTTTGAAGGACAAAATTATTATTTCAAGTAAAAATCATTATTTCTAACCTTGTCAATGTCTTGACTATATTTTCTATTCATTTTGTAACTCATTGATGAATAAAAGTGTGAGTTTTCATGGAAAACATGACATTTTCTGGGTGACCCCAAACTTTTGAGCGGTAGTGTATATTTCAAGAACTTTTCCATAAGCAAACAACGTAGATTCTAAAACCAAATGTTATGTGAACTATAGAACATCCTAAGCAGGTTGATGTGTGTTTACAACTGGTCCAAAATCTAACACGGGTCTGCTGAGTGTGCACTGAAAGCAGTAGGGCTGTGATGTAACATGATCTGAGTGAACATGTCCTCTCAAAAGTGTTTGTTCAGATTGTGCATCTACCAGTGTGTATGTCGGGGCCAGAGAGTGCAAACTGAGTGATCTTATTGGCCCTGCTGAGTTCCTGCCCTGCTCCCTCTCAGCCTTCCCAGCAGAGACTTAGAGGTATGCTAAGAATGCCAGAGGTTGAAGACCCCGCAGACTTAGACCCAAGGATGGGGAGGGACAATCCGATTTCAGGCTTAGACTGTATGTTCTGTCTGCCGTTTCTGGAGTATGGCCTACCATGTGCAGCTTGGCAAGACAAGTATGAAGAATTCTTAAATAATTTTCTTGTTCCAAAGGAAAAGTTGATTTCACACCTGATGTCATTATCAAGCACTGAACACATCTCTACACAAATGCATATTCATTTTACCTGAATTGTGATTTGCTACATTGCTAAATCCCTGGCTAGGCAAGGCTGGGTTAAATTAAGCTAAGCCAGGCCAGGCAAAAGTCTGTGAAACTAATTCTGGGCAACAGTCAAGGTTACTATAGTAAACTAAAAACCAAGACAAAAATGTGTTAATGGACATTGTCATTGATATTGACTTTAAAGTCTCAAACTTATAAGTAGGTGTAGCTTTAGGACCATAGCATTGAACAGGGTTCTCATTCACAGAGCCCTACACATATGGCTTCAACAGTGTTTATATTTGCAAAGACGAGAGAAATTTAGTAAAATAACTTTTAAACACAGTGCTGTCATGATAATTGAGAATATAAAATTTATCTTAAACCAAATATAGATTGTTTCTTCTTGTGAAAGGATATACAAATTCCTGGGCCGTCACCTGTGTCGCCCAATCTTTCCTGTCTCTCTACTGCTACTATCAAATAAATAAATAAAAAAATGCTGCTTTTATTTAGGTATTTATTAATTATGTGATTGATTGTTGTTGCATGTGATGTATTTATTATGTTTTAATGGAGTGCTGATAGGCATTTGGATCCTGTGTGACTTTTTCTGCTCGCTGCTATATAGCCACCATATAGAGGACCACAATGGAAATAAGTTGTCGTTTTGCCAACTTTTTTGTGTTATCCTCGGCAATTTATGATGTGCATGGATGTGTTGGCATGTGTTTAAGAGTATGTGAGTTCGTGTTGTGTGTATCTGTTGTTTTCTTTTTTTCTTTTTTTAAATTGTCAAATAAAACTAACTAACTAAAGGCAAAGTGCCAAAAAGAATTCTTAAAAAAAACAAAAACATGAATGAGCTTAAATTACCATGTCAAAGATCTTGCATGGTGTAATGCTGTTATTTTGGGAGTTTTATGAATCTGACCCATTATCTTCTAAAAGCTTGCAGGCCTGTAAGAATTATATGAATATGACTACATTTGATACATAGTCAAGAAAAGGTTAAAACCAAAACATTTTAATATTTTTTGAATAAAACAATGGAAAGGTTGTTCAATATATGTGCAAACAAATTGAATTATCCAATGATCTATCCAATATCGCTAAACAACAAGCCAAATTACAATTTTAATAATGTGTATGATTACTAAAAAGATAATGCCAACAAAAAAAAAAAAGGGTAAATAAAGCACAATATAACTCAACTGGAAAAAATGTATACACTATTGTATATCATTTTTATTTGTGCATGTTCTTTATTTGGGATATTTATATTAAGATTTGAGGTTTAGTTAAAGATTTTAGGCTATAAGGTTATTCCTTTGTAATATATGATTGGCCACCCCCTGTAAGGTTCACAAACTTTATACTGTATATACATTTATGTAAAATATCTCCTTACTCTATGGGCAATAGTAAATGCATACCACGGCCGTGACTGATAGCGGCTTGGATTAAACAAGCCGTTTGGCTAAACATTCATTTCAGAAATGGTTTTAATATCGATTGGGATGGTGCGCTAGGGTCAGTAGCAGCACCGCTAACTGCCCGGTGTTGGTGCGAGGTGGATGGGGGAAGGTGAGCTGCTTGAACCGGGGAATTGATGCAAAGCTAATTTCTCAAGTGTGACATGCTGTGACAAACGCACTGTAACAGCCGAAATTTCCGTAAGCACACAGTTACAGCCAATCTACAGGGGTGATTTGTTTTGTTTGTTTTAATTCGGCTACTCGTCTTCTCTGCAGGGAAAAGCCAACAATCCTTCCTCCCGCACATGATCATGTTTTGATTCAGAGTGTTCACGGAGAGCAGAGGCTATTCACAGATGGGTCCGTTGTTAATGTGAGAGAGAGAGAGAGAGAGAAGAATCAATGCGCTGCCCGCAACTCTACAATGAAATAAGATTTTACCCATTTTAAATAGTAAAAAAAAAAAAAAATCAATATGTGGCGGTCAATGTTGATATTGTGGCGGGTGCCACACATAAAACAGTTAACAATGTTACTTATAACATTCTTTCTCAGCCCTGGAACTCAAACCATTTTCTGATGCCCCAAAAAATATAGATTTAAATAATTACATTAACATCATAAACTGTAACAACTAGTCGACTAATGGTTTGAACTAACGACTACTAGTCGACTAGGAAAATATTTGGTCGGGGGCAGCCCTAATAGTTTAACAATACCAGAAGGCTACTCAACATCCTTAACTCTCCTAGCTCGGTCCAAGCTGAAGCTGTGGTATCCTTGGATGACGAAAAGGCGTTCGATGGGGTCGAATGACAATACCTTTTCTTTGTCCTAGAGAAATTCAGCCTTAGCAGCCTTAGTGTGAACAAATTCAGACACAAACAAAATGATGAATGAGACTGTGTTCGTAGAAACGTTCGCATGAATGCTTTACGATCAAATCTGATCTCACGCATATTTTGTGAATGAGGCCCATTGTTTTTAAATCTTGGTTACCGTGCCCCTCAACCCAAAGTTGGCAGGAAAATTTGCTGAGTTATAGCCATCAACAATCTCTGTTCTTCTCAGAATCTCAACACAATGTGCAACCATTTTTGATTCCACATAAATCTTTTCATCAAATTTATAAAACCCTGCCTTTGTGGTGCTGCACTGTTTGGTTTTATAAATCTCAATCATTGGGAAACTGTGTGCCTAATGCCCACTCTAGCCATAAATAAATGTCAGCACAGCCCTATTTAACCTGTTACACACACAAATGCCAGTAATCATCATGGGCCAGAAAATCTGCAGTCTCTGAAGACTCGTTCTCGACTTTTCTTGCAATCGAAATGTCCTCTCACAGCATCACAAAGCAGCCACTGCATCACTATGCACCATTATGCACCGCTATATATTATGAGCCATAATACCCTATTGATTGATAATGCATGTGTAGGTTCATCATCCGATATATGCGTTCTTATTCCACAAAACTATGATTTGGGTGACTTTATGTAAACCTATTTACTCTCACTAGAATAACAATTAGCCTTGTTGAAAAAAAGGCTATTCAAACAAATAAATGTTATGCTATTGAAACTCTATTGAGACCAAATTGGCTAGTTTAATGGTGTCCTGAAAAGATTAAAGTTCCAAAGAAAATGTTGCTGAAATTCACTCTTTGATGTTCTCTTGTGACTTCACAATCACATGTTGTAAAGCGCGAGTGAAGCTACGCATATTCTTAGCATATGGCGTGTTCTTTTTTTTTTTTATAAATTACAATTTTCTTGTGGAAAGCGGCGTATGCATACTTTTTGTGTACATGCATCCTTTATACATCTGGCACAGCGTGTCTCACCTGTGCAGCTGCTGGAGGGGGCAGGGTTATCTTTAGTGGACATAGTGCACCTCCCCTTTGACTCCTGCCCCGACTGTAGCACTGCAGCCTCTTCCTCCTCACAATGCAAGGAGGCCGACCCCTCTCCATCAAGGGACACCTCCTCTTCTCCTTCGCCCTCTGGCTCTCCTTCCCTCTGCCCTTTCACAGGAGGAGACCCCTGCTGGCTCCCTTCACGATCAACCTCGACCATGGGTGATGTACTCCCTTTCTGCCGGACCCCTCTTCCCCGTACTTGATGCTGCCTTTGGGGTTCCAACTGGGGTTCCGGGCTTTGGCTGGCCCGGTCGGCCTCCATGCCACTGCGTCTCTTTCTTCTCCAGCCCTGCCACTCAGCCCCCCCCGGTCATGGCAACCACATTTCCAGCCTGAAGAAGAACCAAAGAACATGAAAGGGAAGAGGAAAAAGATGGGAACATCCCAAGCAAAAATGACTCCCAGCAAAGCTGCTGCCATGAATCCCAGTTCATATCTAGACCTCTGAACCTTGGAATCCAAACTAGAGATTTGCAAGTTACCTCATCCAATCAACTACTTTGACATAGTTCAGTACAAAAACTCAACCCTCCTCTTGTAAGTGAGAAGAAATAAATTCATCCAGCATGCTTGTGTTGAACCAAAACCAAAACCTTTGACAAGATTAAATGAGTTGGGTAATGGGACCTGACATGGTTTCATTCAAAAGTGACCACAGGCAGCTGTGCACACGAGCCTAGCCCACTAATGGTTTCTGTGATAGAGCAAGAGATGTCTGGCGGCCCGCCATAGTCTAATTTGTCCCGCCACAGTTTCATAATGAACCGAAAATATTTTTACACTTCTCATAATAACATAAAAGATCTCTAACGTTGTGTTTTGCGCCGTTGCTTCAGCAAAGCATCTCTCACTCCCAGTCAGTCAGCCCCTCCCTCCCCTGCTGTACGCGCGCACGCTCGCTCACACACACACACACACACACACAAACACACGCCCTGGAACATTACTGGCTGCATCCGAGACACCAAGGCATTTTGAGGACACAACATCGTTTGAGGTAAGTCACGTTAACTAACGTTATCCACTGCAGTTATCCACTAGTCCAAACACAATTTTATCATTATCAATGTACGACAGCAAACAGATAACGTTACTGCAGAAGTTATCATTGATAATTAACGTTAGTCTAACGTTAGCTAAGTTAGGTAACGTTAACATTAGCGTGCGTGCAGCCGCGGTATCTCTGTCTCTCACAAACACATTGACAACGGTCCCGTCTGTGAATAGCCCCTCCTCTCCGAGGCTACATCCACACTAATACGTTTTCGTTTCAAAACAAGGTTTTGAAACTAAAACGATCTCAGTCCACACAAGCATTATAGCACCGTTTCAGAAATTATCTCCGTCCTTAAAAACACATATCACGTTACCATTCACCTACACTGGGCATGCGCGTGCAGGTGTAAACAGGAAGCAGATTGTCTGCTCTGCTTAGTTGCAGAAAATACCGTTATGAAGAACAGCAATGGCGAAAAGTAAGAGCAGAGATGTCTTTGTTTGGACGGACGTCGAGGTGGAACTGTTACTGAAAGTAACAAACGAGTATAAGGCGGTAAACGTGGCGGAGAATACAGATTGGGAGTCGTCGCAAAGCAAATACAGCGACATATTACAGCGGTACTAGGAGCATTATCCATCGCCAGGGAAGGATACGTCTGACTGATAAGACCCAATCAGGAAGCTAACGTGACTCTCCCACAGCAGCCAGCTAGGGCAGAAGCAACAGGTGAGATTGAAAGCAAACAGAGAGATGTAGAAGCAGGGCAGAAAAGCCTCATTTCTATTCTTCTGTGCCTGTATATATTTTGTTATGTGTTTGACACAACGTGAAGCAATGGAGCTGTATATACTGTTATTTGTCACAAAGTACTTGGCAATTAAATATTTACAGTGGAGCGCCTTATATACAGTATTATTTAATAATTAATTTAAGAAAGTGTGTAGCAAGATGGAGAAATATTCACACAGTTGTAACGTTACTGTAACGTAACAACATTGTTTACAAGAGCACAAAGTTCTTCATCGATCTAGCCTCTTAATTTTGCTCTCAAAGTGCACCAGATTGATGCATTTAACTTTAAAATGTACAAAACTTTCTTCCGGGGGACCATGCCCCCAGACCCCCCTAGAGGGTCCGAGGTCCACCCACCACAGTCTCACAAAATCCTGTGGGAAACACTGGTAGTGTTGTCTGTAGTGAAGACTGTTGCTGCTGCCAGCCAAACTCTGCTGTAGAGATAAACTGGCACCAATGACCTTTTCCCCATGTTCCCTTCCTGCTAATCATCTTACTCTTCACCCAACTGGCATTGCGGTCTTGTATGTATGTATGCATGTATGTATGTATTTGTATGTACACTGACTGTAGTGTAGACTGTAGACTGTAGTGGTGAAAATCCCAGGAGGGCAGCTCTTTCTGAGATGGTGGAACCACCACATCTGGCAGTAACAATCATACCAGGGTCAAAGTCACTTAGATCAGCATCTTGCCCATTCTAATGTTTGGTCGAACAAAGAGCTAAATCACTTCACCATGTCTGCTTTATATATTGAGTTTCAGCCACATGATTCGCTGTTTGGAGGAGCAGTAGCAGGCCATTTGCGTTAACGAGCAGGAGTACCTAATAAAGTGGCCGGTGAGTGTATATGCATGTGTGTGTGCGTGCATGTTTGTGTGTTATGGATCATCAACTGTATATTGCAACTCTAGTTTCCAGAATTCATCATTTTTGAATTCAATAATATTTAACTATTATATTTATTTAATTTAGGAAAAACTGAAAATGTGAGCTGTGCATGTTGCTGACAGGGAAATGACTAGCTTAGTTTGAACTTGCAGCTGAATGATTGGCTGGTATTTAATTAGTCCATATGTCCGATAAGAATGGATAAATCTACCGATAGCAGACAAATCCACCCTCTGACCCTCTTTTGCAGCAAAGACATTTGAGGGTAAATCATACATAACAAACATTTAAAAAAAACAATGAATAGATATGAGCTTACATTATGGAATGTGTAGTTTCACAGAAAACATCTACGAACTCTTGAACCCACAGACAGGGTTAACATACCCTACATGGCCTAACCCTAACCCCTTCTAATTAGTGGATTCAGCTATTTCAGCCACAGGAAACATTAAAACAGGAAAAAGAAAAAGCAATCCAGAAAAGTATTCTCATTTAGATTTGGGAAATCATTATTTAACAAGGAAAGAGTGGTAGTTTAAGAGAAACTAAGCAGGAGCTTGAGAAAGAGTGCCAGATACTATAAAGAAGTTAGTTAAAGCTTAATTTCTAGACATTCAACTGTGTTTTACTACAGCAGAGAACACTACAGTTTGGTGGCATCTGGAGATAGGCATTATGTCAGGGTGTACAAATGTTACCATGGCAATGCAGGTCATTATTAGGGCATCAAAGTGGGTAGTGGGTGGGGAAAAGCTGCAGGGAGGGCTGCACCTACCACCAATTAGGGCATATATATGACGACTATGACGTCAACAGCTCCATGTACCAGAGGCTTACTGAATAAGCTACTCTACAGTGGGCTAGGATGAAAGTGAAGCCAAGTAAGTCAAAGAGTATTTCTATTGTTCTTGTATCTTGGAATGCATAGCTCCGTAATTTCCTGTCCACCAATGCTATTCTCAGCCCTCAGTCTGGGTTCAGAGCTGGTCATAGTACCACCACGGCAGTAACTCTTGTGGTGAATGATCTATTCACCGCTATTGACAATGGAAAGCACTGTGCAGCCTTGTTTATCGATTTATTAAAGGCCTTTGACACAGTTAATCATAGCTTGCTTTTAAATACACTATCCTCCTTAGGTTTTGATGAAGCCACGCGTTTATGGTTTCAGGAGTATCTTACTGCTCGTGCATAGATGTAAATGGACTGACATCCAAGATGCTGGAAATGGTAAATGGTGTACCACAAGGATCCATTTTAGATCCTACATTGTTTACTATGTATATAAATGATGTTTGTGCTTCCATAAAGGACTGCAAAGTACATTTCTCTGCAGATGATACCATACTCTATGCCTGTGCACCATCTGTTGAGCAAGCAGTGTCAAACCTTCAAAATGCATTCAATTGTGTACAAAAATCCCTGAAGTATCTCAGATTAATGTTAATCTGAGATACTAATGTCAAGGGGTAGAAATATTTCATCTCTAAATGGGGTGCAAATTCATCGAGTTTAAGTATACAACTACTTAGGTATCTGGTTAGATGAAAAACTGACATTCAAAACTTATAAAAAATAAACTGGGATCTCTGCAGGATTAAGTTGTGCTTTTCTGTTGAAAATAGGAAGACAATTGTTCAATCAACAATTATGTCAATCCTTGATTATGGGGATATTATGTATATGCATAAGTCATTTGATGTAGTCTATCACAGTGCATTGAGATTTATTACTGGAGATCAATTTAAGACTCTTCACTGTTTACTTTAAGAGAAAATGGGTTGGCTTTCACTTTATGATAGAAGGGAAAGTCATTGTCTCCTTTTTGTTTACCAAGCATTGCTAGGCAGATTGGCTTTTTATCTTCCATCTCTCTTAAAGGACAAATCCATTTGTCATGGGATACGCTCTCAGGACTATATCATTCTTCAAACCCCCCTCATTTTAACACTGAACTCAGGAAATTAGCTTTTCCAGCTTTTATTGAATGATATGGAGAGCAGAATGTTCCTGTTTTAAATAATTTGTAGTGTTATTTATATGTTCTACCTGTGTTTTATTCTATTTTATTATCCTATTTATTTTATCTTGTTTTTTATTCTTTTTTGTTTTTGTTGTTCTGTATATGTACAAATTATTTTTTATTGCATCATTGTAAAAGAGGGTTCTGCTCTTAACTGACCTCCCTGTTTAAATAAAGGTTATATGTTAAAGGGACAGTAGTATACATCGATGATGAAGTGGTGCCAACAGTGATAGACAAACCAGATAGAAAGACCAGTTAGAAGCTTAGGAAGATGGTACGATGCAAGCCTCAGTGATAAGGATCAAAATCAGGAGTTGAAACCGTGGTGTCTACATTTTAGATTGTTGCCTCGGCTGATGTGGTCGTTGACAGTGTATGATGTTCCCCTATCTAAGGTAGAAAAACTAGAAAGGTTGGTTAGTTGATTCATTAGAAAATGGCTTGGAGCCCCACGCTGTCTAAGCAGTGTGGCTTTGTATGGGAAAGGCATTTTAGAATTACCATTATCTAGCCTGACAGAGGAGTACAAGGTTAGATTGGAAATGACTCTGACCCAGTCAAATGATCCAATGGTTAGGAATGTAACGATGATTAAAAGTGAGAATTTGAAGATAATTAATTTTATTGATAATCATGCAGTCCTAGTGTACGTACTGGACAGGAGCCACACAAACAACACATCCAGGAGAAGATAGGCTACTACAGATCAGTACAGTTCACAATGTATCATTGTGGCTGCACACAATTCACAATTTGATTTCTACTGTTGGGATTCTGACCATGAGAAAAGTTAAGAGTTATAACATAAACATCTAACTCTATTAATGAGTTAAGAATACTTTCATTTCCCCTGAGTTGAGTAAGGGTGGGTTATGAGGGAAGGAGAGTTGGATAACTAGATAAGGATCATCTAAGGGCAGGGTTTTTTCTGCACAGACAATTTTTTTTGCCAAAGCCACCAGAATGGAAAAATTCTGAATTGGTGCTGTAAAATGTGTAAAAAGTAATCGCAACAAGCAGAGTCCAGCAAGATGTGCCAACTACCGCTTCAAAATGAGATGGGCACAAGACAAAAATATCAACCAACTTGGAGCCACAGTTAAATAGTAGTTAAATAGCAGCACTTCATCACTGAAAGTTATTTGGGACAAAATAACAAGGGTCCATGTTCATGGTATAGAGGGTTGTTTGACTGTGCAGGACTAGGATTAAGGAAGTATATTGTTTCAAAATAAATCATTCCCCTCTGAAAAAAAAGATTATTTATTGTGTTCAATGTAAAAATAACTATAAATATAGCCACAAGCGGCGATGTCAGGGTTCAAGCCCATAATGGCTAACATTGAGGGAAAAGATGTTTTTCATTAATGTTAATTTATCTAGCTAAGAACACATTACATGCTTATAAAACAAATCTACACATTTACACGCACACAAGTCACATTTCACACATTGGACTTGTTGACCATCAAGTGAACTAAAGATGAATAAGGGAACTCAACACTCATACAGACAGGACAACATGACTAACTTGCATATTCTGAACATTCCAAATTTCCAACATCACCACAAAATACAACATGGCTAGTAGTTTAGACAAGCTCAGAAAGTGTCAAATCATGATAGCTTGACAGTTGCAAAACTAAACATCTGTATCTCTATCTTTGTAGTATCTAAGCAAAATAGACATTACTATATAAGTGAACTGATATGGAGTATATAGGTATATGTGAACAGCCACAAAAATATTAAGAGATTGCTATGGTAAGACAGTAGGGTAATGTTGTAATTTTAAGCTACTGATCTGTTATTTAGGTCCTGGTCGATGACACTGACACATATGGCCAGCATTACATATGCTGAACTCTAGGGGCCCTGGCTGACCATGGCTACTAAATGATTTGATCTGTAATAATTTCTATTTCTTATTTTACTCATTTTGGGCTATTTAAAACTGTTCCTGGGGGTCTATAAATCTATATCAAAAAAAGTCCTAAAACCAGCTTCTGTAGTGTGTGTTTCAGTCTCTCATTTTCTCCATTGTAAAGAACAGGCTGTTTTGAGGGCGTGGAGGTTGTATGTAATGAGCACTGCTCTGATTGGCCGCCTCACTCACGGCGTGAGGCAAGATCCAACTTTGTAGTTTACATTTGTAACGTAATTCGGTTGACTTGAGCTCAACGTTACGAGATAGAAGTCTTTACTAGCGTGCGGTACTAGACTACTAACGTTCACGTTCAGTGATATGCGCCATTTCTCTTCACTAATGGCACTGTAGTAGTTGATGTAGGTCCTCTTTAGTTGCTTGTAACATTCTAAGACTTGCCATACAAACATGGGTTCGCTGCGGGCATCCATGTTTGGAACTTGGGAACACCGACTCGGAATTATCAACTGGATAGTACAATGGAATGCACCATAAGCAACGGCTTTTCACCTGGGGGTGGGCACGCTCTGAGAGGGGTTGGATTATGCTAACAGTGGCCTGTTATGACGTACAAACGGGCAACTTTTCAAAATGGCCTGTTTTTTGGACCGTTTTATGAAAAAGGAAACTACAGAAAAAGGGGGGACTTCCAGATTTCACTTTTTCTCGGCTACTAAGGTCAATTGTAACATGTGGAACATGTATAAGGGCCAGAAATAAGCCGTTTTCCATAATATGTCCCCTTTAACCCTATCCTTAATCTTAATCCCAACACTAACAACAAATTAACATCCTTCGAAGTCCTTATTCTGCGCCCTACAGCTACAAATCTCCCTGTCCTGCCCTATTCGAGTTCTCCAATTTCATCTCGGACTTAGCGACCCAAATTGATAATATTCTCATCATTGGTGATTTTAACTTTCACCTGAATAATTCCGCTGATCCTCTCAGTAAGGCCTTCCTAGATCTTATTGATACTTGCGGCCTCACTCAATTCGTTAATGAACCAACCCACCATGGCAGCAACACCCTTGACCTGGTTTTGGCCCGTGGCATTCCTGTATCTGCTTTAGTAGTATCCTCTTATGTACCTGCCCTATCTGATCACCATCTAATTAAATTTGAGATCGAATATATCTGCCCACGCCAAAAGTGTGAAGATACATATATCAGCCGTCATGTTATTGCTACCACGGCCTCGTTACTATCTGAAAAATTGCCCAGTTTTCTCGCACCACTCTCTGGTCATGTTGGCTCACTCGACAATTTCACCAACGAACTAAACACTAGCCTTACCAACGCGCTTGATTCAATCGCCCCGTTAGTCACCAGAAAACACCACGCTAGGAAATTTGCTAGGTTTCGTTAGACACTCTTGCCAAGTTAATTCTGTCTTCTAAACCCACAACCTGCATGCTAGACCCTCTGCCTGCTAAACTGCTTAAAGTACTTTTCCCTATCCTAGGACCCTCCATTCTCTATATGATCAATCGGTTGCTCTGCACTGGCACTGTGCCCTCCTCCTTTAAAACGGCCATGATAAAGCCATTACTGAAAAAAAAAAACTTTGATCACTAAGTACTTCAGAACTATAGACAGATCTCAAATCTGCCGTTTTTCTCCAAAATACTTGAACGAACGGTAGCCAGTCAATTTAAGGATTTTTTGTAAAAAAAACAACCTATTTGATCCCTTTAAATCTGGCTTTAGATCTTTCTACTCCACCGAAACTGCACTCACAAGAGTGGTCAACGATCTCCTGTTAGCTACTGACTTCAACTCAACCTCAGCACTATTGCTACTTGACCTGAGTACAGCCTTCGACACAATTGATCATACAATACTTGTGAACCGTCTTGAAAATTATATTGGTATCCGGGAATCAGCACTTTCTTGGTTTAGGTCTTATCTACTTGATAGATCACACCGTGTCTTTTACAACAACATGACCTCAGAGTGTTGCAATATGGACTTTGGTGTGCCACAAGGCTCTGTCCTAGGACCACTACTATTCTCTATCTATATGTTACCACTCGGTGACATAATTCGCAAATTTGGCATAAACTTCCACTGTTATGGCGATAACACCCAAATTTACATACCAGTCAAACCAACTGATAACACCCAATTTCAAAAACTAGAGGCCTGCCTATCGGAGGTCAAATGTTGGATGTCGCTAAACTTCCTACTTCTTAATGGCAACAAAATTGAGATGCTGATTGTAGGACCAGCTAGACATAGACATTTATTTGGGAATAGTACTCTAAATTTTGATAGTTGTGTAATCTCCCAGAGACCTTGGGGTAAAATCTGACGCTACCCTCTCATTCGAGTTGCATATTAAGGAGACTACTAAAGCAGCGTTTTATCATCTTCGCAATATTGCAAGGAAATGACCCATGCTAACAGAGGCAGACACAGAAATTTTAGTACATGCCTTTTTATCATCGAGAATCGACTATTGCAATGTCCTTTTATCGGGCTTACCTACTGGGCGCACTAAAAAACTACAACTGGTCCAGAATGCTGCTGCCAGAATCCTGAGCAAAACTAGGAAATTTGACCATATAAAGCCCATCCTATCCTCATTACACTGGCTACCAATTCAGGCCAGGTGGGACTTCAAGGTGCTTTTACTCACTAAACCATATAAACCGCCACATGCCCTCAGATCACAGGACGCTGGCTACCTGTCTATTCCAGCAGTCAAAAAGAAAACTGCAGGTAACAGAGCCTTTTCTTACCGGGCTCCCTATCTATGGAACAGTCTGCCTGCCTCAATCAGAGAGGCAGGCTCTATTGAAGTCTTTAAGTCAAGGCTAAAAACCCATTTATTCTCTTAACATTTGACCAGCCTGTGGCTCAGTCTCTTCTCAGAGTAAGGCTAGACCAGTTAGCTCATCCTAGGTCAGGGTCCTGCCGATGGATACTAGCATCCTGCCTACATGTCCTATTCTCCTGGTCTACCTGTTCCTGTCCACTGACGCTGGTCATGTTTGTCTGTGTGAGTGAGAGTGTGTGTCTCCTATCTGTTCCAAGCTGCAGCTCGGCAGAGTTGGCATCTGCGTGGTTCCCCCCTCCTAGGATGATGCTGACTGAGCGGGCGTTTGCGTTCTCCTATCTGAGCAGTGTTGGCGCCTGCGTGGTCCACTAGTCCTATGATGACACTGACTGAGCTGCCGTTTGCTGTGATGCCGCCCCATCAGATCTGTATATCCCACCATAATAAACTTTTATGCATTGTATATACGCTGCTTGCCCAAACTCGGCATCTATTGCACGCCCAACCGTCCTGGTAGGGGGATCCCTCTCTGAGTAGCCCCTCCCTAGGTTTCTTCCAATTTTTCCCTAAAAGCTTTTTTTATTTGGAGTTTTTCCTTGTCCTCTGTTGAGGGTCCAAGGCTGGGGGATGTTGTGTACCAACTAACTTTACTGTTTCACATGTTGGGCACTGTGAAGCCCTTAGAGACTGTAACAGTGATTAAGGGCTATACAAATTAATTTGATTTGAACAGAATACAGTACAACTATTATTAAAAATGTATAAATGTATCCATTCAGACTTGTACAGTATGACATCACGACTATTTCCCACGATGGAATAACCTAATAAATAAGGGGTAACCACTACATTAAATACTGTGTAGTAATAATAATAATGTAAGCTTGTACATACATGAAATTCAACAGTTTTCCATTAAACAGAAAAGAAGTGACTACAATAGGTAATAGGTATTGGGTTAATGAGTAGGCAGTAAACAACAGTAGGTAGATACACCTTTTTTCATTCTGTTTCAATCTGTTTAGAAGTAGAACCTGCACAACTTGATCTCCATTATATTGCTTATTTTAATGCAGATGGCAAAGTTTCATTCCATACTGCATCTTCATCAGGTCAGGTTAAAACCGGCGCCCTCAAACCCATATGTATAGGGAAGTCGTCCGATGCACAATCTTTTCAAACCTTATACCCATTGTTGATGTACATACCACTACTTTTCTCTTCAATTTAATTTTGATCGACCACCGTTATGATTAATTCCTTGTACTTTCCAAATATCAGTGCAGTGTGTCGTATGGAATCAAACTGGTGAGCAGCAGCAATGTCCATTGGGGGCAATGTGCTCATATTCAATCTATAGAATCACAAACAGTTTTACACATCTCTGACAGCTAAAATGTGTCTAGTCACTATCTAGCCCACACCATTACAAACCGACAGAATCAAGTATCTGTTTAAACAAGCGGATTGGATGAAAAACAAGAAGAGCAAAGTGCCTTTCCCCCACACTAAAAATCAATGTTGGAGATAGAGCCGACTGCTGTGCAACTACATATACAGCCAATACAGCCATCAGATTCAAGAGAGCATCCCGCATAGAAAACAAAAATGACCATTTCAAAGGCCGACAGTCAACTAACATAATGGTCACTGACTAAAATATTAGTCAGTTAAAATCAATAATTATTTTGATTACTTTGAACATTCATTTAGTTAAAACGGACATTTTGTTGTTTAAACCCACAGCAATTAGCTGTCCAAACTCTCCAGTGTCCAAATAAGCTCTGGTGTGTTGATTCAATTTCTGCTGGAAACTGCGCTGCTCTGCTGAGTTCACACCAACAATAAGGATTTTTAATTCCACCTCACATAATAAAACAAAATTATTGAAAATGTTCAGTGATTTTGATTATGGCAAAAAGGGTTTGATTGAAAAATGGCCAAGTTCCACTTTTCATTAACCTGAATGAAGTACAACAAAATAGTTCAGGAAAAGATGAGACTTCCAAAGTATTCCAAACAAGGACTGATCTGTTATTGAACCCTGTCCTGGTGTGTGTGTGTGTGTGTGTGTGTGTGTGTGTGTGTGTGTGTGTGTGTGTGTGAGAGAGAGAACAAATAACTGTGGCATTCTTGCTGTCCTTGCTGACCTTTCACCAACTGAACAGGACTACTGACTCATTGACAGCTTTGAAGACGTTGGGGAATAACTGGACGTAGCCAGCTGGCATCAGTCAACTGGAAATATGATATGCGAGAGGCTCCTGGACTGTCAGGATTAGCTTGGAGCCTCATCTTTTGAATATGTCCTTTCTAGTGTTCCCCATCTTTAAAATGTAATGTACCTTCTTTCCACCTGTCAAGATTCAGGAATAAAATCTAAAATTTTACCTACCTTTCATGACAGCTGAAAATGATCTCTCTCTCAGCCAGTTCTGAGGGATTCCAAAAGCCCAAAAAGGTTGTGTGGCTGAAAAGGTTAAAACCAATCCACGAGGCATGATCAACTGAACATATAAAGTTGAGCAATTCTTTGTACAGCAAAGAGTCTGTTGACTACTACAAGGAACAGTGAGTGTCCATAAACCCACTCGTGAAGCCTGATATGACCCTGACTTGAGGGATTGCACCATAGGTTCTAGCCAACACAAACCAGTCAAACTGTGCAGTGCTGGGAACAATAGAAGGCAGACAAATTGGTTCCTTATGAAGAATGAAGGAGGTAGACAGTCTAACATCACGCAGTCATCACAATGAAGACAGAGGCCTTGATTTAATCTTGTAGTTACAAAATAGCTAAAACTAAGGAAATGGTTCACAAGACCACTTCTAATGGCCCACAAGACAAGAGTAACAGGTTTCAATGAGCCAGGGTTTCAGAGTGAGACATCAGCTCTGGTTTGTTCAGTGAACATTTATGTACTCTGGCCTTAAAATATGCATACAAAAGTTGTAGAAAACATTCAGACTTCAAAACTGACATTTCATTCTTATATACGATTCACAAGCCAACAAACAAGCCAAACAAATGAATACACAATTAATGGAGGATTTGCTCACTGTCCCTAATGGCAATGCTGTCAGCGGATAAAATCCCCCTGGAAATCCTGAGTAAATTTCAGGCTAAAAATGAATAGTCGATGATTAAACATACACAAAAAATACCAACTTAGAAGCATGTTTACTGTCTTGGAAAAGTCCAATTTAAACTCTAGCGTTTTTTAAAGGATAAAGAATTTTGGATTATTGCAGAAAATAAGCTCTGTGGCAAACAAAAGTTCATGATACTTGCACGTTTTTTTCAGCAAGATAATCTTCACAAATGAACACCACTTTTCTGATTTTTGAAGTGTAATGCAATCGCCACAAGTAAAAAGCTAACGTTAGGCTATAAACGAACTACACCACAGTCGCATGACTTCAACATCACCACCACTAAAAATACTATAAATTGATAAATCTACAAGTTGGAATGTTTGAGTTAGAATAGTTTGGAAGAGCGCGAGTATAAACACAACTAGAGGCTGTAAAGGAGGACTAGTGAGTAGATGAGTTACCGTGTTCGGCGTGATGACGTTTAAAGGGGTCATATTATAGAAAACTGCCTATTCCTGGCCCTTATACATGTTACACAGGTTATCATTGACCTAAGTAGCTGAGAAAATGTGAAATCTGGAAGTCAACCCCTTTTTCTGTATTTTCCTTTTTCCAAAAACGGTGCCAAATCGGGCCAAAAACAGGCCATTTCAGAAAGTAGCCCCTTTATACGTCATAACGGGTGCTTCTTAACATAATCCAAGCCGTTGCTTATGGTGCATTCCATTGTACTCGGAAATCGATAATTCCGAGTCGGTATTCCTAACTTCCAATCTAAATGTGTTCCAGTGCATCTGCTCGGGAAAACATAATCGCCCGCAGCAAACTCATGTTTGTATGGCAAGTCTCAGAATGTTACAAGCATCTAAAGAGGAACTACATCAACTACTACAGCGCCATTAGTGAATAGAATCAGCGCATATCACATTCGGACGCTGTTTTTTCCGAGTACAATGGAATGCACCATTACTTTGCGAACAGTAGAGCTACAACTACAGCTAATGTCTACGGCCATATCAAATGTCTACGGCCATATCCCATATCCAGTTGTTCTGTTGTAGGATGCAGGCAGCACATAGCAGTCAAGGATACACACTTTGGGGGAGGCAATGAACAGGTCACACTGCACACAGGTTTAATTTATCTTAGCAGAGGTCGAGTTGAGTCTTTCTCCTCTCTCTCATCATGCCTCCGCCACGATGCCATAGCAACATGGGCCCATATAGACCCAGTGCTTAAGCACATATAAAAACAGCACCCAATGGCAAAGCACCTTCACTTCCTGTCTGATGGCCCAACATCCCAGTATAGAAACAAAACGTGTTTCTACCTTGCAGCAACTGTGCCCTTCATGAGAGGTTTTGAATATGTGAGTTGGAACTTTACAGAACCTCACATGGGAAAGGGGCCCCTGATGGTGTAGCTGATGAACTTGGCAGACCGGTTCTTCATGAACAGTTGGCTGCACAATCCTCTGTGAGGCTATTTAAAGTTGATGAGGAAGATGTAAAAAAGACAAGTGAATTGGTGCCACCATCCCTTAAAACTGTACAGGGACCTTGAAAATCCATCAGGTAATTACATTTGCCCAAACCTGACATTGCTTTATTTCTATTTGTTCTGACAGCCAAGACTGATATTTTAATGATTTATTTTCCTATAGCTGATTTTAACAGCACCAGGTGTGGTTAGTACAAGGGAGGTCTCATGCTTTTGCCAGCCAGCGTGTGGATGCTGTAATCCAAAAGAGTTCAGCCTAAGAGAGAGAGAGGCAGAGAGAGAAAGCAATGAGATTGACAGAGGAGTAGGAGATCCAGCAGAAGAGAGGAATCTCAGCAAACCTGAAATAGGAGTTGGTGTCTGGGTGCTTGTGGAATATGATGCAGAGCTTTTCCCATGGATTGTAACACAGGTCTGTCTATAGAGTATCTACACAATGTTAGGATCTAGCGTACTTCTAAGACCAATATTGTTTATGCTTTACCATTTGTTTGTGCATCTGTTGTCAGGTTGTTGGGGAGCAGTATGTGGTTGACACCATGAGCCGAGCAGGAGAGAACCGATTCTTCATACCCTCCTTTAAGTTTGATGGAGATAAAGTTTGGTACTTTCGGGGAGACATCAAGGAGGTTATTCCAGAGCCATTGCCAGCCAGCTCTTCTGCCAGGCATTTCAGTGTTCTTGCAGATATATATTGCAGATTGGCCTATTCTACACTCTCCTCTTGATGATACAAGAGGAGAGTGGCCCCCTGCATCCTCAAGTTCAAGTTAGTTTCCTGCCCTGTTTGGATGCCAGTTTGGATTACTTATGGCATATTCGCTGTTTTTTTACATCCCATTTTAATTGTACTGTTATTTATTTGCAGCTCACAGCTAAAGTTATATAGAATGTAAAAGCTCATTTCCGATATTTATATTATCATTTCCGCCACCTGCTCATCATTACCGAAATACCTGATTATTTCTGTAACACACAATTTGTTTAACTTTCAACTGATTAATGAATGAAGTCTGATGTATGTGTTTTAGGCTGTTATGAAAAATAAGCCAGTAAATAAATAAATGCATAACTGATTGCAAAAGTCACCATTCCAAGAGGGTAGTAGCTTGCGTTAATGAAATAAACTTGCAAAATAAAACATTTTGTTTATAAGTTTTTAATTTTTGATCCCTATATAAATTCTGAGACCTATTTTAGTGTGCATATACTGAAAATAATTATTTTTTTTAATGGTTATTTTAGAAAAATGTCCTCGTCTCAACTCATCTTGCGGTAATGAGATCTTTCGGTCAGTTTTTGAGAGAAATGTGAAGATTTGTTTTTGTATGAAAAGCAGACATGGTTCTTTGAAATCCATGAAAAATATATGTTATTTCAGCAATTCTATTTCAGACATCTGAATGTCTGCTGCAGAGTAGCAGCTGATGGCCCAAGTGTTCAGACAAAGGGTGTGATATTTGTTCATCAGGATTTTCTGTTCTAATTAGACAACTGAGAAATGTAATTCATTTATTACTGCCAATCATTAGGCCTAAACATTTTGGGGAAAAGATTTTGTATATGTCTGATGTATTATAACATAATGACATCTGATTGGGCTAATCCTGTCATAACATAAGGAATACATTGAGTTGTGAAGGCAATGCCAATTATCATGGAATCAAAGTAAACAATCCAAGCCACTTCATAAAGATGCATGTTGGGAACAAATGAAGTGCTGAATTAATAGTGACACGCTTATGTGACCGGTTTTGGTCCTCTTAGCAAAAACTGGTGTAAAATTGCATGAGATTGGAATAGAAGTGGTATGGGTGTTAAGCTGGCTGCGATGGCAAAGACAGACAGGCCACGCTTAGGGGACACCTACGCCTCTTTTTGAGCCAGGAACAAACTTTTGTCAACTTGAGATAAACACTGAAAACTTCCCCCAAAACAAATCGTATGTCAACTCAAGTCAACATTGAACGCAAGCTCAATTGTAAATAAAGTGATTCATAAAAACAGGGGTCCATTCCAGAAAGCGGGTTTAGTGAAAACACTGAGTTTGTTAACCCTGAGATGAGGGAAACCTTCTCCCTGTCTCCTCCCTCTGCTGAACCTGAAGCAGCTGTCGGACATGGCGTGTCCTTTCTTCGGTAACCCGATCGATATTCAAGCGGAAATAATTCGCATAGACTTATGTCAGGAGAGGATTTTGAGACCCCAATTAGATGTTCTATGTCCAGGATGGAAGAGCTGTCTGAGATATAATATGCCGTTTACAGTTCACGGATTAAGCTACCACCACCCCGAGCAGTCAAATAAAGACACATTTCATTTGGTCTTCTTTATTTCCTACAAATACAAAAGCAAGTTAGTATTTTTATATTGTTCCAACAACACATTTCACCTGTGACCATGCACCCACCTCTAACTTATGTTCCAGTAATTACATTTCTAGATCTGCCTTTCTAATTTGCCGCCCAAGTACACCATTTGAAGTATGTTTTTATATTTCATTTTCAGCTGCTGCCAAGTGCGCTTTGCACCCATGGGATTGCACCTAAATGAAAATATTTTTTTTCCAATACCATTCCACCACTTTCTCACATGTAGGTAATATTATAAGAAAGTGTGGTTAAATGTTAAATGAATACACTACTGCATTCAAACGTACGCATTGACTCGGGCAGCGATTCTCTCCCACACCAAATTCCCTCTCCTTTGCAGCTGTGTTGCTCTTCTTTTTGAAAATTTGTTCATACTCCCCAAAAGCACGTAGTAGCACTTCCAACTCCAGTGGGGTGACGTACGACGACCTTTTCTACTTGCCGGTTGCCATGGTGAATCGTAGTATCGGACCTCCATTGATGATGGCTTTTTATTGTCGTCAGGCACGCACTTAACTCAGGGTTAACATACCGAGAGTTGATTGAACTAACTCAGATCAGCCGTTCTGGAACCGAAAACCCAGAGTTTCCTATCTATGAGTTAATCAACTCAGAGTTCAGGGTTAGACTCAGTTTGTTGAACCTGCTTCCTGGAACGGACCCCTGGTCAGTTCTGTAAATCTATTCACAGGACTGTAACCCACGTTTTAGAAATCCACAATCCTCATTTTATGATGATGAATCACCATTTACGCCTGTACAGAGAGATATGAATTGTTTTCCAATTCTTGACATTCTTGAATTTTGTTGAGTACATCAGCCAAAAGAGAAACCTAACATGTGCGGCGTATTTAGTCTACAACTAGGAGGAAAATACTACAACAGGAAGTGGTCATAGCTGGAAGGGAAGGTGCTAAGGGGGTTTCAATGTAAAAGTCTCTTTTTTGCCTTAGCTTTTCATTCTGGAAGATGGCAAAGCAGCAGCCAAATATATTATTGTCAAAAGCATTTTGTTGCGTAGCATTTGAGCCATTTCTCAGCCTATAAGTCTCAGGGGGTCGGGGACATCCAAATTCAAATTGAACAGTCAAATTCAGCTACTTTGTTCACACAAAGATGTTCAACTCTTGTTCAAACTGTATAGTCTAATGCTGATGGTGCAACAATATCTGTAATAATAGGATTGCTAAAGGCTGACTTGTCACACCATAATTTAGGCTTGACACGTATGGGCTAGATCTTGAATAAATTCATTGTCAAGTGAAAACACAGAAACCTTATTCCATATTAAGCTGTATTCCCATGGCAATAAATTCTTAACATTTCAGTCTTTTACTGATCAAAATGCATAACTTCTAATAGAAAATAAAGAAAAAATATATACAGTATTTTGCAAAAGTCAGAGACCACTCTTTCGTTCATTCAATTTCCAGTCAAATGGCTATAGTACAGATTGTTAATTTTTTGGTGTCAAACAAATGAGATTAGATATAAAATAATTCACTTGCATAAGGAAAGTGAAAGTCAAGAGAAAATAAATGAAAAAACAGGAGTTTCCAAAACTGGAGTTGACATGAAATTATAGCTTTCATCTTTGAGAAATAGGGAAAAAGCTCCAGCTCAAGCTCCAGTCTTGACAAGACAACTCAATGCTATGGGGCTGAAAGGATGTGTAGCTGTCAAAAAGCTGCTACTCGGAAAAGGAAATAGATAACAGAGAAGAAAATGTTTGATTGGGAACAAAGTCAGTCTACAGCAAGATAAAGCACACTGCTAAGAAGATCAAGGCATACTTATCAAACAGAGAAGCTGCTGGTGGTGTCAGAACAACGGACTGGCCACCCCAGACCCCAGAACTCAACATCACTGAATGTGTTAGGGCAGGGGTGGCCAATCATGTGCCATGGAGGGCCAAGAGTATGCAAGTTTTCATTCCAACCAAAGAGTACAACAGGTGATTTCACTGATTAGCACATCTTCAACCAGAGAGGAGGGACTAATCAGTGAAATCACCTGCTGTAGTCTTTGGTTGGAATGAAAACCTGCATACTCTCGGCCCTCCATGGCACATGATTGGCCACCCCTGTGTTAGGGATTACTTGGATCGTGAGAAGCAGAAAATGCAACCAACTTCTAAAGCCTGATTTATGCTTTATGCGCGGGTGTCGTCCGCAGATGTCCGCATTGGTGTTTGCCAACATACTTGCACAACACGTACACTAGAGGGTAGTTTCGCATTTACTAAAACTAACAGTACAGAAAACAAAGAGCAATCCAGATATTGAAACCCGGTCCAAAGAGACGTGCTCGTTATGTTGTGGTGGATCAATTTCTTTTTTCTTTTTTTGCAAACTTCATCAGAGTCGCTCCTCAAACTGCTCCATTGCTATTCTCCGTTTGATTTACTTAGTTTGTTTTAGTTCTGTTTTGGGTCTTGGCCAAACCCCCCAGGGGCTAGCTATGCTCCCCTGCACAACCAGTCAGCTTTTGTTTGATGCACACGGCCGCAGCTACACGCGACACCTTGTTGACCGCATCTGTGGGCTACGCTTACCCATAAAACCCTTCTCTGCATAGCTCAGTGTTGATGTTTACGCGTACCTACGCAGAAGTATAACTCGGCCTTGGAGGTGCTTTGGAGGTGTTTACAAGCATGGAAAAATATCCCTGCAGATTTCTGCAGAAAAACTTAAAGAAAGTCTCCTGAAAAGAATGAAAGCCAATTTGTCGTCAAAGCAACATTAAAGAGCACGACCAAATGTGATCTGACACTTTGGAACCCCTTTCACAAATATGAATGTGAAGTTTGCTTGCTCTAGCATTTAAGGTTTAGGTTTGTACAGCTTTGCGGTCAACTTCATTTGCTTGACTTGGCCAAATGGGTATGTGATTCATAATGCAACTTTGCAGGAGTAATAAAAAACACAAAGGTTAGTGGCGCTATGGAGCACAACCAGACGGTGGTGAGTTTGTGAAGTTTGGTTGCTTTAGCTTCAAGTATTTAGGAATTATGCCTCACGTCCTGTTTGCGCGTCTACGCCATCAACTTAATTTGTGCGTCACGACCAGTTCGGAGTAAAAATACTGTGTAGTAGCCGTAATGTAGGAAGTCCTGTGTGCAAAACTCCCTCTAGATTTGATCAACTTTGTAGAATAGAAAAAAATAGGTGCATAAAATTCAAAATGGTGGAAAAACTATCATGGTGGAAATGAAAACCGGTATGTGTAATTGATTTGTCTTGAGCTAAGGAATCTGGGGGAAAACAAACAAAAGGCTAAACCATAAAGTTGTTTGTTATAGTGCCACCATCTGGCAGGTAGGTGTAAGTTTTATTGGCTAAGTAGTAGGGGGGATATGAAACCTATCCACCAAATTTGTTGGCTCTGGAGGTTTTAAGGCAGAAAAAATGTGAACGTGGAAACCATTAATATTACTTCCAGTCCAGAATCAAGAGAATGCTGCCGACGTACAAATCATGTTTTACAGCTGGGGATACGAACAGCCAAATTCGGCACACAAGAAAAACCTGCAAAAAAAAAAAGAAAAAACCTTTGGAACACAATCTGCAAACCTATAAATGGAGCTGGAAAATGACAACTGATGGCATCAATAATGATAGTAATAATGATAGATGATTTTCTATTATTGACAGACTGAAGAATTGATTCATTTAGCATAGTCCATTTGCTGCTAGTGAACTCTTAAGAGATAAAAGGCATTCAGTGAATGTCAGCAATCTGTGATTTTGTTTTGGAGACGTGAGTCTCAAACTTCATGTACTGCCACATAGCTTACTTTAGACACAGTACACTGGCCCAGATTTAGGCTATTGGTATATGTTGGTCTGATCATGACAGATGTTTATGGTAATTACGGAAACCAACTAGAAATTACTGGTCACTTCATGTCTGTGCATGGCCTATATTAAGACAAAGACATTTGTTTTCCACAGGACTCCAAGCAGCAACCAGCAGAGCTTACAGGGAGAATACCCTTGCCCTATCAGCCCCAAGGCAAAAGGCAGACTAACTGGGGCATCCTGCTGACTCAGTTGGCTTAAGGCTAAGTCACGCTAGACAATTTTTATGATGATTATAAGCCAGAATGGACCGTTCCAACTGTCAAGGTGAGTCTGAGCACGTCCAGGTGAGTCTGGGCAAGTCACAACCAATGGATGTAGATTATCCTGTACTGTGAATGGGCTCCAATTCTCTAGATGACTCGAGAACAGTCTGAGCCCGACAAGATTCTTTCCAGGGTGTTTGATTTGATCAACCCAGTCTAGCTGGGCTCATGTAGTGTTTGGCAGTCAAAGATTCCCCAAGACAAAAATATGAGAGTGATGCTGGCAACAGCCAATGGGAGTTTAGCTCAAGGGGGAGGGACTGTAAGAGAAGGCACTTTTAACAACAACAATAACAAACACACAATAGGAAAAATGGCTGAATATTTTGCAGGGTGTTTATCCGCTTTTGACTGTAAGTACATAAAAGGCCCAACCAGAAAACAATGACAGTTTACTTAATTGTAGACCTTGGTGAATGTCTAGCAATTGTAACGTTTTTAGGACACCCAAATGATATGTTAAGTTAGATGTTTTATTTTGATTCCATTAATATCGGTTCGACGTTAACTAAAAAGCACGTATACATAGCCAAATTATCTTAATAATCTTTGGCATAAAATAAAGCAGCGACCATTTTTAGCTGTAAATGCAGACATAAAACGTTTCCATTACTTTATCTACGCTAATTATACCCATTTCTACAGTGAATAAACAATGAGCTAATATGTCAGTTTTCCTTTTGTGTATGAAGTCCCATTGTGATTACAGATAACATTGCTTAAAGATAGATAAGAAGCTATCCAGAAACTGCTGAACCGTTATCTTTAGCAGGGAATGTTGTTGGCCACCAATAAGCTAAGTTAGTTATCAATCCACTTTTGCAACAAGCCAAGAGTTACTTAGCCAGTAAGACTTAGCCAACTCCCACGTTATTGAACTCCTAACTTATGTAAAGAAAGCTTGATCAAATTGAGGTATTTATGTTAGCAGGATTTTATGGGCTTTTTAGGGGCTACCAAACAATATCTGGAACTTACCGATGACGGCTCGGCAATAGGTCCAAAAACGAGTGTTCCCACCGGCTAGTAAACAATTAAGTCTAACGTTACGTTAGTAGTATCCTCGCCACCAGTCAGATTTGTTTTGCTCGGTGTGCCGGGCTGGCTAACCGCATACCAGAACACCGACTCCGACCCTCGTGTATACAAACTGATTGTAAGATGTTTTATTTCAGAAGCTTACTCTTCTTAACTAAACTGTTTCTGTTCGGCATCTGCTGATGCCTAATAATAATACATATTGACCGCTACGGAGTTCATTCTCAAACTTCAGTTGTTTTCCTCTGTTAACTCTCGACCTGTCACGCACGCTGCGTCCTGACGTCATAAGTCGCAAGTACGTCGTGTCGTAGCGTGTCTTCAGCAGGTATACTCCAATACCATCCAGACTGGTGGAACCACATAGACGCCGCATTGACTGCTTCTGCCCATTGCTACGATACGTAAACGTCGCCGTCATATTGGTCCGGGCAAGACTGGCCTGTAAACAAATACAAGTAAACGGGGAGCTGCGTTTTTTCTGGATGAAAAGCACTATAACGTTTACATTTCTCAACCGATTTCAATGAGTCCTTTTTTATATTCAAGGGTTTATGATCTACGTGGAGTAGGAAAAAAAGTTTTGTCTCCCGTTACTTAGTTAGGCTATAATCGCTGCTAGACGCTCAAGAGAGCAGTGTCAACGTTAGGCTCACATGAACTGAATTACCTACTTACTTGGTGGAAAATAATTCATTGTCATAAGGCATTGTAAAAACTCAGGTTTGTCAAGCATGGATTTGGCTTATTTTCCTTGGTTTATACTTGTGGAGACGTCCATATATAATATAAATTAATGTACATGAAATGTGTAGAAAGTTCTTTTTTGTGTCCATGTCCCCATCATTTTAGCTTTTCTTGTGCTCCAGGTCAGAATACAGCTCATTCACTTTAAAATGCTGGGGGGGGGAATCTAAATAGCGCATTTTTAAGTACTAATAATTGACCATCATTGAGAAAAATGGAACAAAATCGGCAAATACAAGGGCAGTGACACTGGCAGTCAGTCTGCTTTCTATATTTTTATAGCAGTGAAAGGATAGAGATATACTCTAAGACAGACAATTACAGACAAAGACTATTATAAGATAAGATACGCCTTTATTGATCCCCAGAGGACAAATAAAGAGGGAAAATTCAAATGGCCTATAATCGAGATTTTCATCTATATTTCTCCAAACCGATTTTTATGACAAGCTACTCGTTTCGGCTAAGCGGCTGACATATTATGAATCTGACTGTAGTTAGCTGGCTAGCTAACTTTTCTCACACTTTGAAGGTTTCCCAAAGAGAAAGAGTTGATACACAGCGATTATAGCCTAACAATCGAGATTCTAAGTAACTGGAGACAAAACGTTTTTTTCTACTCCACGTAGATCATAAACCCTTGAATATAAAAACGGCTCATTGAAATCGGTTAAGAAATGTAAACGTTATAGTGCTTTTCATACAGAAAAACCGCGGCTCCCCCGTTTACTTGTATTTGTTTACAGGCCAGTCTTGTCCGGTCCAATATGGCGGCGACGTTTACGTACGATCCACAGGCCAATGCGGCGCTATGTATATATGTCTATGGGTGGAACAAGCCCGGCTGGCTGAAGCCTTCGGTTAGCCGGAAAAGCCTCCGGATGAGCAGAGAGAAAAATACGGAATATTTCTCTCTTTTTGAGAACAGGCAGCAGTTTCACTCTGTTAGAGTAGAATAAAACCTAAACAAATACTGCATTTTTATAAGTTGTATCAATCGATATTTGTTGTTTATTTTGTAATATCAGGTTTAGCGTCAAGCTAACTTCTGGTTCTGAAATTCTGCTTTCAAAATAAAATCCCGGAAATTGATTTTAACGAAACAAATCTTGTGACAATACTCAGGGGGACGTATAATTTCAACCTTGATCGAAAATAAAATTAAATGGATTCACACAGGACTATACATTACAGTACGGAAGCGTAATGCATTCACCTGATTAAAAAAAATTGCCCTGTTTTTCTGAATTAACGAGATGATTCTATATAGATAATTCTGAGATAATTATCTCATAATTCTGATAATTCAGAAAAACAGGGGAAAAGTCCAGCGGTCACTGGACGCTATAATGTTTTGGGAAGAGAATTCTTATTTTTATGCTAGTACTAACCTTCACTGTTATTCATCAATGACGATATATAGTCAATATGAAACAAAAACTAATAAAAATCGATCATACACTGCGTTCTGTGGAAATATACAGGGTCACATGCATGAAATTTACACTTTCAACAATTCATAAATCACGGTATTTAATCTGTATTGTTATTACATGTGTGCTGGGTGCTAAATCAAAGTTGTTATAGATTATTTCTGGCTAAATTGTGTACCGATTCAGTGTTTGGTGCTGCCGATATGGAGGAACTCATTCAACATTAAACTCTCTCATCAAGTGTAACCCTTGTTTATTGTGTAGTTTATATAATTTTTCCGTTAGCTTGGATCCAAGTGCAGTATACAAATAAGTGTAGTATACAATAAAGCACGGGGTTTAATCTCAAACCAGAGACGCAGTTTTACACCAGTTAAGGAGCAAAACCTCTTCTAGGAATACTTCAAAATAAAAGCCAACAAACAACCAAATATACTTTTTACAAAATTAGAGTCTTAGAATAGAAATGCTCCAGAACTAAAGCTACAAAAGTAATAGAGTTACATAGCCCGCTACGAAAATTTGATTTTAAAATCTAGGAAATACAACTTCTGTGCTGTGAAAATCTTGAGAAGAGAAGTTGAAAGGTGGATGCATTATTCGGCAGGGCTTGTGTTGTACCTGCCGAGAAATGCATACCCCCCTGACCTTGATACAACAAACAGCATTAATTAAAAAAATGGGACAAATTAAAAATCTCTAAATATGAAGAACTTAAAAGGCTGGAAAAGGAATACTGGGAAAATCCTAACGATGCATGCCCAGCCAGTCTAGTTAAGGTTAAATATGAACTAAATACTATTTTCACAAAAAAAGCAGAACACTCCGTATATAGACAAACAAAAATGGTATGAGTCAGGTGACAAAGCTAGTAAATTGCTAGCCAGCCAATTGAAGGCCCGAGAAGCTGCCCGTCAAATTGGGGGGGATTAGAGACAAAAATGGGA
The DNA here is from genome assembly GCA_034670405.1 of Hoplostethus atlanticus. Classification (NCBI taxonomy): domain Eukaryota; kingdom Metazoa; phylum Chordata; class Actinopteri; order Trachichthyiformes; family Trachichthyidae; genus Hoplostethus; species Hoplostethus atlanticus. The sequence continues at coordinate 92,689 of JAXDDX010000295.1, read as the reverse complement.
ATCTGGTCACCATGTCATGAGTAGCAGTTTGTGTAGGACCCAGAACGCAGACCACAACAAGGGAGTAGGGAAAAGAGGTTTTAATGGTGAGCAGGTGCTGGGATGGTGGGGGTGCAGAGGCTGGGCTGGATGGGGCTGGGGCTGGGGCAGGCAGGTGAGGCAGGAGCGAGGAAAGCAGGCAGGCTGGTGGATAGCGGCGAGGAGACACGAGGAAGGAGGCATTCAGGGGATGTTGAGACACAGGAAAATCGGTTAGTATCAGCACAAGGGTACACGAGGGAAATACTCAGACAATAGGTCATGAGCGGCCGAGCGAGTGACTACCACGGAAGTTGGTGGAACAATCTGGCAACGAGTGGTTGGAGAGCCGGGGTATATGTACTGCTGGGCTGATGGCTTGATAGGCGGCAGGTGTGGAGGAAAGGCAGGGCCAGGAGAGGGAGCCACACCCACGCCACACACACACACACACAGAGAGACGGACAGGGGAGGTGGAGACACAAGGGAGGTAAAAACACAGGGAAAACCCGGGGTTGGAGCCGGGGCTGTGACACACCAATCATAAAGAAATTAACAACATGTTTAGGGAGTTTTATGAGGGACTTTACAGATCAGAGGGTCAGATGGACATAAACAAAGCAAGAGACTTTTTTGAACACCTAAATCTCCCTAAACTTTCAGAGGAGAATATGAGGAGTCTAGAGCGCCCAATAACTCTTGAGGAGCTGAATAAAACAATCAAACTGTTGCCTAGTGGGAAGACCCCAGGTATAGACGGAATACCTAGCGAATTCTATAAGATGTTTGCAGAGGAGCTTAGCCCTGAGATTTTAAAGACATTCAATGCTACTATTGACACATGGCAACTCCCACCCTTAATGACAGAGTCAATAATCACCCTTATATTGAAAAAGGGTAAAGACCCTGTAACAACACATTATGTAATAACACCGCATTATGTAATAACTCGACAAAATGTAATACATTTTCACTTCATTATGTAATAACACCCGCATTTTGTAATAATCTGCCGCATTTTGTAATAAACAGCCTGAACGCAATATGTAATAAATTTCCCTGCATTTTATAATAAATTATTACATATTGTGGTGGTTATTACAAAATGCGGGAGTTGCACTTTTTTATGACGAAAATGTAATAAGGTGCATTATGTAATAACCAACCAAAATGGATGTCTTCATCTGTACAATTACAATTCTAACAATTAAGCTAAATATTAAATTAGACCCCTATGACCTGTGGTGCCCCCCTTGGTGTTATAGTTCACTCTGATCTTAGTCTAAATAGCCACATAAAAGCTTTTATTTCTAGCAGGGTTGACTACGGCAATGGTCTTTTGACAGGGCTCCCCAAAAGACCATCAAAAAGCTTCAGCTTATTCAAAATGCAGCTACTAGAGTTCTTACAGGGACCAAAAGGTCAGACCACATCACTCCAATTCTTAAGTCACTACACTGGCTTTCCGTCAGCCACAGAATTGAATATAAGGCTGCTTGTTTATAAATCAATACATGGCGTGGGATCAAAATACATTACAGACATGTTTAAGGAGTACACTCCTGCCAGGTCTCTCAGGTCAAGTGGGAGTGGGCTGCTAGTAGTGCCCAGTGCCAGGGCTAAAGTTGGTGAAGCAACCTTTAGTCACTCACTATGCTGCGCATCTCTGGACCAGACTCCCTGTCGATCTTAAAAGTAGCCTAACCCTCGAAACTTTTGAATCAGGACTCAAAACCACACTGTTCATGGATGCTTTTAGTTAAGTTATTTGAGTTCTTTAAAAAAAAAAGTTAAACTTATTTTAAATCTAGTTTTTATCTCCACCCTACACCACTATTTATTTATTCATTGTTCTTATAAATCAATTGTCTTTTCTTATAAATTGTCTATGTATCAATTGCCTCTGTCTTTTAATCTTTGTAAAGCACCTTGAATTGCCACCGTGCTAAAAAAAAAAAAAAGTGCTATAAATAAAGTTATTGAATTACCTTGGAAGAGGGAGAACAAATTGTAGTGTCTATCACTGGCCACTAGTTGAAAGGCAACATGTTGAAAGGTAGGCTATGATATTGAGTGTGAATAAAATGTTATTTCTCTGCAAAGCATTGGATTTAGAGTTTCTCTCATTTAGAGTTTACTGTAGAGTAGCTTCTCAACTAATATGAAAAGTGTAAAGATAAAAGCTCAAACCTTTTGTGGCAAGGTGCCACATAACCGGGGTCCGTGACAGACAGAGACATAGGCAGGGGAGAGTTAAAGGGCCAGCAGGGCCGTTTTATTTACGCCAACAATACCGGCAATGATAAATCCGGCCCGGGTCTCGACGGCCGCAGTCCGTCGGCGCCGTCTCCCTCCGCCGGCGCCCCTCCTTCGGTCCCGGTGGGCCAGCCGCGGAGCCCCAAGGCTGCCCCAGCCTGCCAGGCTTCCAGGGGCATCCTGCCCCAACCCCGACTGGTCAGCCCTTGCAGGTGGCTCCCGACTGCGTCCTCCGCGGACCTCCGCCGGACGCCGCGGCAGGAGACGGCCCGCTCCCGCTCCCGCTCCGTCTCTCCCGCTGGTGCTGGCCCCGTGTCTCCGCTCCGCTCACACACAGCCGACTGGATCCTCCATCCACGTCGGCTCCCTGGTCCCGTGCCAGTCTCTCACCCTGGCGCGCACACCCACTCACACATTCACACACACGGTTAAAAAGGCCCCAGCTGCAATCAGTCCCAACTGGCTGCAGCTGGTACCGGATCCAGGAAAGAAGCAGTCCCCTAACTCACCTCTCTCCTGGATCCAATTAAGCCTCCCCCACCCTCCAGTCCGCCACACCTTTATGCTAATAACAATGTGCTGGTTAGCAATGACAACACTCGCCTAGCAGATAATATTGGTCTTAGAAAGTTTCTGACAGGATAATGTTTTTTTCCTTCACTCTGTTTAACATCATAGGAATGTATTCATAGGAATAGTTCACATATTTCACATATATACAAATGTCCATGTTTATTGACTCATTTATGAACAAACTAAGTTGCTGACATGTTTTTTTGGCAAGTTTGAGCATTTTAGAGAAAATTAGCAATAGCTACCAGGCCTGTTAGAAAGTATTACATACATTTACAATGTGATAATGAGGGAAATTAATAATAATAATAATAAGATTCAAGATTCAAGATTCAAGAGTTTAATTGTCACATACACACACGAGGTGTGTAGTGAAATGCAAAGTGGCAATGCTCAGCAGAAATGTGCAAAATAACAGGTACACACTATTTACAATAAACCAACACAATATTTACAATGTCAAAGAAACAACACAATATTTACAATAAGAGCACTTTATAAAAAAATATAGTAAAAAAAGGGAAAATTGTATGTGTAATATAAATTATAAATTATGTGTAGTCTTTACCTAAGTGTGTGTGTGTGCATAAGAGGGGCAGTGTGTGTGTCTTGGTGGGGGCCCTGGTGAGGTCGGAGTTCACAGTCCTGATGGCCTGAGGAAAGAAACTCCGTCTCAGTCTCTCTGTTTTTGCAGCGTGACTACGGAGGCGCTTGCCTGACCGCAGCAGCTGAAACAGTCCGTTGTTGGGGTGGTGAGGATCCTTCATGATCCTGCAGGCTCTGGTTCTGCACCTCCTGGTGTACAAGTCCTGCAGGGTGGGGAGTGTAATTCCAATAGTGCGCTCGGCCGAACGCACTACTCTCTGCAGAGCCTTCCTGTCCTGAGCGGAGCTGTTGCCAAACCAGGCAGTGATGCTTCCTGTCAGGATACTCTCCACAGCTCCAGAGAAGAAGGACTGAAGGATCCTCCGGGAGACTTTGAATTTCCTCAGTTGCCTGAGGTGGTAAAGGCGCTGCCTCGCCTTTCTCACCAGAGTGACAGTGTGTGTTGTCCATGTCAGATCTTCGGTGATGTTGACTCCCAGGTATTTATACCTGCTCACCCTCTCCACAGTAGTCCCATTAATCCCCAGTGGTGAGTACGTCCTCTGTTGTTGTGTCCTCCTAAAGTCCACAATCAGCTCCTTAGTTTTGGTGACATTCAGGAGGAGGCTGTTGTCCTGGCACCAGAGTGACAGATCAGCAACTTCCTCCAGGTAGGCCTTCTCGTCGTTGTTGGAGATCAGGCCCACCACCACTGTGTCATCCGCAAACTTAATGATGGTGTTGGAGCTGAACCTGGCCACACAGTCATGTGTGTACAGGGAGTACAGTAGGGGGCTGAGGACGCAACCCTGGGGGGATCCTGTGTTCAGGGTGAGGGGGTTGGAGGTGTGTCTACCCACCCTGACCACCTGGGGCCTGGCGGTCAGGAAGTCCAGGATCCAGGCACACAGGGGGGTGTTCAGTCCCAGCTCAATCAACTTGCCAGCCAGTCTGGTGGGGACTATGGTATTGAAAGCTGAACTATAGTCAATGAACAGCAGTCTCACATAGCCCCCCTTCCGGCTGTCCAGATGAGAGAGTGTGGTGTGCAGTACCTGGGAGACAGCATCATCCGTGGATCTGTTGGGACGATAAGCAAACTGCAGCGGGTCCATGGAGCAAGGGAGGAAGGCGCAGATGTAGTCCTTAATCAGCCTCTCGAAGCATTTCATGACCACCGAGGTGAGGGCCACCGGTCGGTAGTCATTCAAGCATGCTGGAGAAGCATTCTTGGGCACAGGGACAATAGTGGATCTCTTGAAGCAGGCGGGGACCCCAGACTCAGCCAGGGAGATGTTGAATATAGTGGTGAGCACTGGAGCTAGCTGATTAGCACAGGTCTTCAGTACTCGTCCAGATATGCCATCTGGACCAGCAGCTTTCCTGGTGTTCACCCTCGTCAGAGCCCTCCTCTTGGCCTCCTTCACCGCCCTTCTCAGTCCATAGGACGCTGCCTTGTGCTCGTCCATGTTGCCGGATACAAGACCGGAGTTATAGGCAGCAGTGCGGGCGTTCAAAGCGTCGCGGATGGATTTATCAACCCACGGTTTTTGGTTAGGAAAGGACCTAACTTTCACCGTAGGGACGATGGTGTCCACTAGCATTGCTATGAAGCTCGTTACTACTTCCGTAAACTCGCTGACTTCCCTGGAACTGGATTGGAACATGTCCCAGTCGACGTCACGCAGAGCGTCCTGTAGCTCAGCCTCTGATTGGTCAGACCACCGCTTTACGTCCCTCGTCACTACCGCTTCCCGTGCTATCCTTTGTTTATACTCCGGTAGCAGGAAAATGGCGGCATGGTCTGATTTGCCGAACGGAGGGAGAGAGACAGCCTTGTAGCCTCTCTTGAACGGCGTATAGCAGTGGTCCAACGTTCTTTCCCCTCTGGTAGCACACGTAATGTGCTGATGAAAGTTCGGCATGACTTTTTTTAGGTTCGCCCTATTAAAGTCCCCAGCCACCACCATAGCCACAATAATACAATCAACATTCTTGATGCATATGCTGTCTGGTCATTTAACCAGCCAAGTGGAAGGGTATAACAATGTATGCACAAAACCGAAAACATTGAAGTGAATAGAACACATTTTCACAGTGTTAATGTGTTAAATTACCACATATTAGAACTAGATGCATGAGCATCATCATGCAGTATATTTAAAGGAATGTTTGATATATATTCAATTAATTTAGCTATTTATTTTTTGACAGATCTGAAATTAACCATTATTGTGACCTGTATTCTTTGGGTCTCATGTATGGGATATGGACAAAGCAATCAATGCGTATAATGAAAATTTTTGAGTCAGTATGATTCATGCTAGAATACATAAAATAAACATTGTTATGTTATAACGATTTTCATGAATGAAGACATCCATTTTGGTTGGTTATTACATAATGCACCTTATTACATTTTCATCAAAAAAAAAGTGCAACTCCCGCATTTTGTAATAACCACCACAATATGTTATTTATTACAAAATGCGGGTAAATTTATTACATATTGCGTTCAGGCTGTTTATTACAAAATGCAGCAGATTATTACAAATTGCGGGTGTTATTACATAATGAAGTGAAAATGTATTACATTTTGTCGAGTTATTACATAATGCGGTGTCATTACATAATGTGTTGTTACAGATCCTCTAGAATGTGGAAGTTACCGACCCATTAGCCTACTGTGCTTTGATGGAAAGCTGTTTACAAAGCTTTTTGCAATGAGAGTAAATAATGTAATAACAACAATTATACATCCAGACCAGGGGCCAAATGTATAAAACTCTGTGTATATTTAGGTGTACAAATCTGTGTACGCACAAAACAGGAAACATGCATATGCAGTCTTTTCGGCAGATGTATAAAACCCCACATACGTCTGTTCCCACGTGTTTTTTCCTCATACATCTCAATCATCCTGAAATTGTGCACATGTGCACGAGCCTTCTGACCATGCCCACAATTTACTATAAATGGTTTCTAACACCCCCCCAATTGCCTGGTTTGCATATAAAGGGCCAACATTTAGTTTAGTTTTGAGGAGAAACGGCGGAAGCATGTAAGAAGCAATAGAAGAAGAAGCAGCGCAATTTTACCGACTGTGAACTTGAAATAATGGTTGATCAAAATGACAGAAGAAAACGTGTATTATTTGGAAGCCTAAGCTCTGGCATTACCAACAAAATGAAACCAGTTGAATGGCAGAAAGTAACCAATACCTGTAGATGGATGGGGATGGCAGGGTTTCTCCGAGAGTGCCGTTCCAGCACAGGGCCCAGTTCAGCACACAATTCCGCAATGCCGCTTTCGATTTCCAAGAGAACACCTCTTGGAAACCGAAAGCGGCACATTAGCCAGTCATCATCATGGGCCAGAAAATCAATACGGTCAATTTGCCTAAATTGCGCAATAGCAATATCTTCCACCAACGCCAAAGCTGCCATTGTATCATTTGGCACAGCCATTACGCACGGCTACAGCCTTTATATAGTGTAGGTTATTCTTACTCCCCAATAATACAGAATAATAATCTTTATTTATATAAAGATCATTTATTTATTTGTTTATTTATATAAAGATCATTATCATTATAATTATTATAATGCATAGTGACAAACATATTTACTCAAGATAGAACGAAATGAAGGCTTGTCAAAAAAGGTTGTTAACCACTCACGCATCACTATGTAATCATAGTGAAGGTTTTTTTAAACTATAGATTACATGCTTACACAATGTAGTGAAAGAAAAAAGCTCTAAATAAAATGTCACCCAAATTCACACTTTTATTATCCTTTTTTGCCAAATCGCAACATCACACTAATCTGACTCAAAAGACTGCGTATACGGTACGCATGGTGAGAAAGATGTGTACCGGTACGCACAGTCTCGCCGCCCGTGGATTTTTATACATTTGGAAACCTGCGTGGAAAGTGGCGTAAGTACACTTTTCGTGCATACTCATGGTTTATACATTTGGCCCCAGGTGGGGTTTGTGAAGGGCAGAACCTCCTCTGACAGCCTCAGATGTCTCGTGCATTTAATCTGGAAAGACTAAAGACCTGGGGCCTCATATAAAGGTTGTTGTTACGTGTTAATGGGGGTGAATTGTGCGTACGCATCATTCACCGCAAATGCCGGGATTTATAGAAAAATTCTATGCGGAAAAAGGTGCGCATTTCTACTGTGACAAGCTGAGTGGAAATGAGGAGACAAGATCAGTTGTCACTTAGTTGAAGCGTGCACTTTTATTTGGGAGTGAGGGAGGGGAGAGTGAATGGGGATGACAGTCCGGCCTCGGGGCTGCTGGCGTGCCAGTTCAGGGAGGATGGGGTCCGGGGAACCTGGGAGGGCAGAGAGAGGAGAGGGGGTGAGAGTCAGAGGGATGGTCCGGGTTAGGGGGTTGCTATTTTTGTCCGTTTGTCCACTTATCCAATCTCGTGGTCGTTGCTGTTTGCTCAGGGTCGGTTTGCCAGGGTTCGGGGTCCGCCTTGGTCCAATCTCTCTGGGGGTCACACACAGAATGCTCAGTTAGTTATTTTTGTTTGTCGCTCAAAACTCCTCTCCTCTACTCCTTACCGCGTCCAGAGATTCTGTTTGCCCTACCACTTGCAACCACCTTTCTTTCTGTCTCCTGGGCTGTGCTGCGTACTTTTGAAGGGCTGCTCTCTTTGTCCTGATTGATTGCTGATGGAGAGCAGCCGTGTGTTCCCCAGCTTCCCAGGACCTCCCTGTGGTAGTACACATGGTCCACCACTACTCCCAGGTGGCGCTGCTGGAGCCATGGGTGTTGTGGGACCGGTCCACCACATATCCCCCACCCTGCCACAGCACGGAGCTGCAGCCCAGAAGCACTTCCGCGGCGGAGAGGGCATTCACGTTACCATGAAGTTTTCCGGGGCGATGCTTCACGGTGAAGTGGTAGTTCTGCAACTCAAGAAACCACTGTGTAATGGCGGGTTCAGACTACACGATATCAGGCCGATTATAGCCCGATTCGGCAGACGTAGGGCGTCGGGTCGAGTTGGGAACGACAGGGTGCGACAATCGATTGTTTTATGTTGTGTAGTGTGACATAGTGGACGACAACCGACGCCGCATCTGGGACGCCTCATGACGTCCCGACAAAAAACTAGCATGTTAGAATTTTTTTTTGCCGTCCACGATGTGTTCCGTCTCGTCCGTGACGTTTACCAATAGGAGCACGGATCGCTATAAACAAACATGGCGAAGCGAAAGAGAAATGAAGTTGTTGGTGCCGCTAGGTGGAACTATGAAACAGAGGAAAGGTTTGTCGAGCTCTGGCTCCTGTGGCTGGCTAGCCAGCTAGCTACATTTAGGTTTCACTACAGGCTAAAACATCGTTATTTTTCACCTCTTTGAAGGACTGACAACCCATACTGTTCTCTTCATGCGACCCAAGAACGGGTCCACAGTCGTTTTTTCTTTTTTTTTGCCTTTTCGGCAAGACAGCAAATATCATGCATACCGCTTCGGACGCCATTGTTTGTTTACATTCTCGTTGCCTAGCACCTGCTTTCTGATGACATCACGCACGTCAGCAAGCGATTATTGGTCGGTGACCAACGTGTAGTCTGTCATGTCTTTCGGCCAAGACACGGCACAAATTTATCACTCTATATCGCCTAATCTGACACAGTGACCATCGTAACAGACAAAAATATCGTGTAGTCTGATCCCGGCATAACACGTGCATTTTTGTCTCTGTTGGTGGCCATCCACTTAAGAGGTGCATGATCAGTCACTAGTGTGAACTTCCTTCCCAGTAAGTAATACCGCAACTTGTGTGTGGCCCATTTAATGGCGAGGCATTCCTTCTCTACAATTGCATAGTTTTTCTCATGTTTGAGTAACTTGCGGCTTATGTAGAGGATGGGGTGCTCCTCATTGCCAGTCACCTGGGAGAGGACGGCTCCCAGTCCCGCGTCAGAGGCATGCCTCTGGAGGATGAAGGGAAGATTGAAGTTGGGAGCTGCCAGGACTGGCTCCTTACATAGTGCATCCCAGAGTACACGGAAGGCAGTGTCGGTCTCGGGGGTCCACTTTACCTAATGTGGCTGCCGGGCCTGGGTCAGGTCGTGCAGGGGCGCTGCTAGGTCTGCGTAATGGGGAATAAACTGTCAGTAGTATCCCACCAAACCCAGGAAGGTCCTTACCTGTCATTTGGTGCCGGGTCTGGGCCAGCTGGTGATGCCCTCAACCTTCCACTGTTGGGGTAGTGTGATAGTGTGCCCCAGGTATTCTGCCTCCTCAAGGCCCAGGTGGCATTTTTGGGGGTTGGCCACCAAGCCAGCCGTCCGGAGGGCTTCCAGCACAGCGCTAAGGTGCCGTAGGTGGGTCACCAATAGGCAAGTCAAAACATCAGCCTGTGTTCACCGTTCAACTTCTCTACATTTATTTTACATATTTTGTATCGTATTTTACATTGCATAAAATGTATTGCATAATAGCTAAAGGTATCTTGTATAAAGTGTATCATGTATTAAATTCAGTTTGATTCCTGGTTATTTGTATATATTGTAATCTTTTCTGACCAAGATTAAAACGTATGAAATTACACCAAATGGCGTCCTTGCATTATTTTGCACATATATTTGATCATAACACCTTGTCATATCTACAGGACAACTACGTAGTGTTTCTATATCGATAGCATTTTGTATTTGCCTCAATCAGTAACTGAAGTCCTCAGATGAAGTTAGTGTGAAGTATTCATGTGAATTTAAAATTTTACTTTCCTACTTCAGGTGGCATGTTTGTAATTCAAGACAGTGGAGGACTGAGGGTTGTGTAGTTTCAGCTATAACAGTTTACCTGTGCACAGTACACTCTACAAGTGATGAAAAAAATGGACTGTTCCCTTCGTGTGAAGGCTTCAGTAGTTTTACAGGTTAAGGCAAACAACTTTTATTATTCTTTCATAACTTAATGGTATATATGTATATTAATTATACATATATTATATTAATTATATTATTATATTAATTAATTATATTAATTATTGTATATTAATGGTATATTGTTTTTAGGTCTTACAGATATGCCTCATATCGTCAGTTTACTTGGTGGATGCATGGCAGGCTGGGGCGAAGAATCCGCAGAGTCATTCCATCATGTGCAGTTAACAAAATAAAGAATGTCTACTCTGAACCAAGTGGAATCTATACAGGATTTGAAGATGTAGATATTGATCATACAGAAGTAGATGAATCATGGAGAGATTTTAATGATATTTAAACTGTATAGTTATAAACAATTTACAGTATATATATACACATTTGAATGCATTTCATCAGTTATGCACAGCTCAACAAAATAGGGTATCATACAAAAATGTTTACAAAATGTACCCCGATATGAAAAATATATACAATGTTTCATGCCATTTATGTCCTTGAAAACACTGACCTCTTGACCAGAATTTTAAATTAAAGTTAATGTGGATTTGAACAACGCTGGTGTGTACATCATATGCTTGTAATGATGCAACTACTAGAAGCGTGAAAACTGTTTGAAAAATGATCTGTGATCTGGATGGTCTCTCTTGTGGAGCCATGATATGTGTTCGGTTCACTCTCATGTCCATGTCCCAGTTTGAATCTGACACAGGAGAGAACATCTGCCACCATAGCCATCATGTAGCCATAGTCCTTCTCAACAGCCACTGGTTTTGCTCTGAATGTCCTGTGGACTTTGCTCCATGAGATTTTGAACTTGGGTTCACCAACACTCCCCATCTCGAAAAACAGCCTGTTCAAAAACAGAAACATGAAAAATAGGTTAAAAATAGATAAAAGGTGTCAGGAACAGTTTGATGTACAATATCCAGTAACACATAGTGCTTACAAAGGAGAGGAATGATGATAGTTCACCCACCTGTTCCCTGTTCGCATTGTTGTTATGATCCAGAGCAGCAAGCATGGAGGCATGGATCATCACATCATATCCGAAATGTGTTCTCTTCGGAAGGTATTTGAGGTACATGGAGTGGTACACCTGAAACAAATTGAAATTGAAAAAAGTAAAATATCTGAGTCACATCCTTCCATAAAAAAACACATTATATTAAGGTGAAACCTTTTGTAAGACTTCTATATATGAACATACCTCTAGTGTTGTTGTGTGGATGCACTTTGTCAGATGATCTAGGTCTTTCAAAAGCCGATTGTCTTTCACAGTCTTCACGAGTGATTTGTGGGCTTCAGATCCTGGCCTTAACCAAAGCTTACTTCTCTGGCTCGTCTCATCAAGGGGCTCATGAGCACATCGGTGATAGTGTTCCCTGGCCAGTCGTGTCGGTTGGTAACATGGTGTATTACTGATACCCACTTCTCTTTCAACACCTCGGCGTCACCATCACAGTTTTGTGCACTCCACCACAAATGATTTATAATGGATGGAATCCACTCTCCCAGGCCTTCACATTCCCTCCTCTTAGCTGCAGTGGCCAGTTTTTTTGACACTCCTTTTGCCACATGCCAGGGATTCAAGATTCAAGATTCAAGAAGTTTATTTGTCACATACACACACGGGGTGTGCAGTGAAATGAAAAAAATTGTGGTGTTTTTCTGGATGACAGACCCTCATTTCTTTGACAATTTGTGGATGTCTGTCAGTGGAGATGGTAGAGACCTTCACTCCATTTTCTTCTATAGTTTTAAGAGCTTCCTTGAAACCTTTGATTTCCATGGTATTAGAGCTCGAAACTTGGGTGCAGCTAATTACCTTGAAGTCCACAACCTTTTGACTCTGCACATCTAAAAAGGTGTACGTGCAGTATTTGGCTGAGTGGCCTGGAGAGTCACACCGGCCATCTCCACAGAGCACACCTTCTGCTTCTCGTGATTTTATAGTAGTTAACACTGCACTCTGCTCTTTGGTCCATGTTTTTTCAATAACAGGAAACACAAACTTCTTCCTTACACGTCATACACGTCTTGTGTATGTGTCTTCACTTATTGTTTTGAGGTTCATGTTACTACAGAATCGTTCAAATTTAGCAAAATGGATGCCACTGAAGAAAACTGATGCTGCCAAAAGCAGGTTTCCTGCCCCTTTGGTCCCACTCAGAGTAGGCTGAGACTGCCATCTGTAACTACAGCCGTTAGCACATGTGAGCTCTAGTGTTAACTGTGATCCTTCATTTTGCAGCTCCTTCATATCTTCCTTGACAATCAATGAGCCACACTTTAAACAATGCTGAAGCAATTGTTTTAACTGTTCCTCGAAAACTAGAAAAAGCCTGTCTTCTTTATGGGTGTCAGTTGAAGCTTGTGATTGCTGGGTGCTTTGAGAGGGCTCAGATGAATTTACACTGAATTCCGGATCAGATTGTCTGTACCGTGGCTGACTCTCCTTGCTAAATTCATCATCTGAGAGGAACAGATCCTGGGACTGACTGTCCTCCTCTACCAACTCAATTTCATGTTTACCTGCGTAAACATGGTCCGTAGTTACCGGATAGCGACGTGTCTATATCCGTCTGAGTTGCTGCATCGGTCTTACTTGGAGAACACTGTACACTTACGGATTGCTGAAGTGGTGGATTGTCAGGTTCCTCCATGATCAGGGTCGTGTCCGATGGTTCGCCTTCAGAGGCTGCAACTGCAGGAGCGGGTTGTTTACATCCTAGCACGAGAGCATCCAGCGTCTCCTGTCTTTGATGTTTCTTAGAGCGGATTTCACTCGCTATCCAAGGGCGTTTAGACTCCTTGTGGGAGAAAATTGGTTGCCTTTGGTTTTAGTCTTCGCTTATAACCAGCAGCACCTGTGAGGTCTTTTAGCAGGTGTGGTCGACTAAATGAATCAAATGCATCAGGAGAGAAGTGGCGTGAACACAGCCGCGGGTCTTAGGAAGCTGTATTCGTCCACAAGCACCTTCCCACTCCTTTCTCTTCTTATCGCTAGGAAAGCTATGGAGACTTACATCACTGCTTAAAAAAACATTTTAAGCAGACAAACCCCGACAAGTGGAGGAGAGATATTTCGAGAGCGAGGCATCCCAACCCAAACTCTACTATAATCTATGGCTCTCTCTATTGGTTGTGGAAATATGTGGGCTGTGACGAGTGATGAAATTAATTTGCATTCTGGCAAAATATGCCGTAAAAAAAGCGAATTATTCTCAAGAGAGTATCCTACTCCTCACTCAGAGTAAGACCTTATGAATGATTTACTTAACTTGTATGTCAGTTCTGTTATTATGAGATGCTTTATGAATATGGGCCCTGTTCCTGATGTTTTCAAATAAAATTTCCCTTGTCAAATTTTACTATGGAAGTCGGTGGAGAAATCAAACAGGATGAACTCCACTGGATTTACAGTACCGGGGTCCGTGACGCCGCGGTGCACCAATGCTGCCCCAGTCCGCAAGGCTTCCAGGGGCGTCCCGCCCCAACCCCGACTGGGCAGCCCTTCCAGGCTGCACCCGGCTGCAACCTCCGGAGCTCAGCCGGTCGCTTCCGGCTTCCGCCGGACGCGTCTGTTGCCACTGGCTCAGCTCCTTCTCCACTCCACACGCAGCCGACCGGATCCTCCATCCCTGTCAGCTCCTCAGTCGCACTGTAAGTCTCTCACCCTGACGCACTCTCACTCACACATCCACATGCAGGTTAAAAAGGCCCGGCTGCAATCAGCCTTAATTGGCCACAGCCGGTACCGGATCTAGAGTAGAGTCAGTCCACCGACTCAACTCTCCCCTGGATCCAAGCTAAGCCTCACCCCACCCTCCCCCAGCTGCCACAATCAGGAACTGGACTCCAAAACCATATTGCATGCTGTGCCAATTTTAATTTTAATTTTTAAGTTAAAATCCATCTTGCACCCTAAAATCCCACAGAGATGTATTGAGGGGAACTGAAACTAGTATTGTTGGTGGGAAAGGCAGAATTATAACTTAAAATATATATTAAAATATTGTTTTAAAGTTTAAAGTTTTAATTATCGAACAAATGCTTGGGATCTCCTCAGATGAATCAATGACAAGCATTGAAATAATTGAGGATGAGTATGTTCCTGATTCCGCTGCAGAATCAGAAGAATCAGAAGATGCAAATTCAGAGGAAGAAGTCAAACTGCGCAAAGCTGTAAGAAAGACACAGTTAAGTTCATTGAATGATTCTGAGGTTATCAGAGCGAAGAAAGTTGGTGTCAAGCCTGGTAAACTCAGACAGAAGACACGTTCCTCTTCTAGTTCCATGGCAGATATTGAATCATCAGAATCCTCCAGTGACAAAGATGTGACAGTTATGAAGCTGAAAAAGAAAAAAGGCGGCGGCAGAGTGTACAGTAAGAAGCACTATTGTTTGTATTGTTTTCGACCATACGCCAAAATGGCAAGGCACTTGCAAACCCGACACAACGACTTGGTGGACGTAGTGTCGTGGCAATTTAAGTCAATTGCACTTTGTCTAGTTGGTGAGAACTGCTCAATAAAGCTATAACACAATATATGTCTCTTAGGCCTTTGATGCTTGCAAGCAGAGCTGAAACTACACACACCTGGATGTATGCAGAATGAGCTCCAGAATTAAGTTCCTCAGATACATTTATACACATGACTGACTACCTCTACAGACACACATAGTAAAAGGCTAATGAATGAAGATATGCAAGGCCATTCACAATCACCTGGCCGTAAAGGGGTTATCTCCCCTGCAATAAAAGTTCTGGTCCAACTCTTTACGACTTGACCTTCCTTGATCCCAGGACCTGCTCATTTCCCAGGTCAAACTTTCAGCCAGATCAAGAGGAAATGAACACACATACACATTCCTCTTAGCTGGCTGTAACTACACATACATATTAAAAACACACTTACATTATTATTTTCCATTACAGTAGCAAAAGCGTTTAATTTTACAAAAGGGTCAAAAGAGAGAAAGATGCATTTAAATCTTTTAAGAAATAAAGGCAATCGTCTCCATAATTATGAAGTCTTGAAGGAAGGAAAAGGGGTGATGATTCCCTCTCAGCAAACCAGTGAACAAGTGAAAGTAAAAGGCTATATGCACTGTATTTACTGTGAGGTGTTCCTCAAAAGGAAGATGCTGTGGTGGCACATGAAAATATGTAAACTGGCAGGGAAATGCAATGCCTTAAAGCCATGCAGAACTAGAGTGCAGTCGCTTTGTGCCACTGGACAGCCTGTACCAGATGAGGTGAATAGAAAACTCTGGGACCTAATAAATGGCATGCATCAAGACAACATAACAGACATAATTCGGAAAGAAAAATACATCATGAAATTAGGAGAACACTTCTACAATAAGCATGGGACAGACAAAACCAAACACGAATACATCAGACAGAAGATGCGAGAAACAGGTAGATTAGTCCAGCAAGCAAGGACCCTTGGCAATCTGAAAACAATAGATGACTTCTTTCTGCCAGCTAACTTCAACCACGTTTTGGAAGCTGTCAAGATGGTGTCTGGCTTCGATGAGGATACCAGCAGCTTCAAAATACCATCCTTGGCACTGAAACTAGGCCATAGTCTAACCAAAATAGCAGATATTGCTGAGTTTGATGCAAGGATGTCTGAGAACAAGAACACCTTCACAAATATGCTGACGTTCAGACAACTTAAAGAAAATAAATGGGAAGAGTGGGTGTCCGCCCACGCACTCAGAAACCTAAGAGAGTCAAAATGGAATACCCCCCTTCTTCTCCCCTTCTTCTCCCCTTCACAGAAGATGTGAGGAGCATGCTGTGGCAATTGGGAGGAGGGTGGGGTGAGACTTAACGTGGATCCAGGGGAGAGTTGAGCCGGTGGACCGACTCTACCCTGGATCCGGGACCGGCTGCGGCCAATTAAGGCTGATTGCAGCCGGGCCCTTTTTAACCTGCGTGTGGATGTGAGACTGGGTGAGAGTGCGCCAGTGTGAGAGGCTGGCGGAAAGAATGCAGGAGCCGGCAGCGATCAGGAGGATCGAGGGTCGGCGGACTGGAGAGGGAAAGAGCCAGCTGCAGCCGCGTCCGAGCGAGGTCCACGGCGGGGTTGCCGGGACGGAGGCGAGGGCACGAGCGGCGCGAACGTCGGAGTGGGAGAGCGGGCGTCTAAGCCGGAAGCGACCGGCTGAGCTCCGGAGGTTGCAGTCGGGTTCAGCCTGGAAGGGCTGTCCAGTCGGGGTTGGGGCGGGACGCCCCTGGAAGCCTGGCAGACTGGGGCAGCCTTGGTGCTCCGCGGCTGAACTGCCGGGAGGGAGGAGGTGCGCGCGCCGGCGCTCTACACGGCTGTCAGCTCTGGGGCCGGGTTTATATCGCTGTGATGTGAATAAAACGGCCTGCTGGCTAGTTAACTCTCCTCCTGCCTATGTCTCTGTCTGTCACGGACCCCGGTACTGTGGCGAACTGCCACACATGCACATGCATATTGATGCACGAAGGGCTGCGTATCAATCCAATCTTGAAATTGCACCAAATAAGAAGAACTGGACAAATCAAGTTATTGTGTTCAATCGTAGGAGAGAGGGAGAAGTGTCAAAGATGTCCCTTAATGATTTCCTGTTGAGAAACACCATTGACAGTCATCCAGATGTTGAACTTGCCTTGAACGGCTTGGAAAAGAAGCTCTGCAAGCCTTGAACGACTTGGAAAAGAAGTTTTCCTCTGGAAATCAGAGGAAAGCAGGGTAGAAAGGTCCCCATCTTACTCACCCCAGACATGGTGTCATCCATAGAAATGCTGGTGAATAATCGTCGAAAAAGTGGTGTGCCGGATGAAAATCCATTTTTGTTTGGGAGACCAGAGGCAGAAAGTCACCTCAGAGGATCCAATGCCATCCGTGCGATTGCCTTTGAATGTGGGGCAAAACATCCTGAAATGCTGTCGTCAATGAAACTAAGGAAACAATGTCAAAAGTCCTTAACCTAAGAGATAATGAGATGGACGACTTAGCAGAATTTCTCGGTCACGACATCTACCGGCTGCCCGAAGGAACATTACAACTTGCAAAAATAAGCAAGGTGCTGATGGCCCTCGAGAGAGAGAGAGGAAAGATCTCTGAATTTAAAGGCATGAATCTGGACGACATCAACCTTAATCCGGAGGGTAAAACCTCACCTTACACACACCATTTTTTATCATTTTAATTTGTGAAATAGTTGAAATGTCATGTACACATTAGTTTGTCGTGCTAGTTCACTAAATTTATTCAGAGGAAATACCTGAAATCAGCTGTCAGTCTGGAAGTGAAAATGAAGATGTGACGACTGTGAAGAAAGCGATGCCTGCTCCATCCTCTACATCCTTTAACTCATCAGGTACATCCTCTAAGACAAGCATCCTCAAAGTCCGGACTCCGGACCGGATCCGGACCGAACCACAACTGTCTCCGGACTCTGAGCAAATTATACTTTTCATATGTATTATATGTATTATCTGCGAGACATCGCCGCGACGCAATGAGTCAAAATTCTCCGTATGTAAATGTAAATGTAAATCTCCGCTTTCTCCACTGCAAGCAGTGCTCCGCTTGTCCGACTGCTCCACTGTCTGTGATAGGACGTCTACTCTGCTTTGGTCCAATCACATTCAGCGTACCGTCATCTCCATGACAACAGAGGGTTTTTTTTTTTTGGTTTTTTTTTTACGAAACTAACTGTAAACAGCCTGGATGTTCCCCTGTTTCCCTCTCCTCAGGTGCCGGATGGTTTTCCAGAAACACTTTGGTGCCGACCGAAAGTCCTTTTCCATGTCTTCTCCGAACCTCTCCCACACCCGCTGCTTTGCTTCAGTCACGGCTGCTGCCGCCGACCTCCGAGCCTGTCGGTACCTTGCAACTGTTTCCGGAGTCCTCCGGGATAACATATCCCGGTAAGCCTCCTTCTTCAGTCGGACGGCTTCCCTGACCACCTGTGTCCACCACGATGTTCGAGGGTTGCCGCCCCTTGAGGCACCTATGACCCGAAGGCCGCAGCTCGCAGCCGCAGCTTCGGCAAAAGAGGCTTTGAACACCGACCACTCATGCTCGATGTCCCCAACCTCCACAGGGATGTCCGAGAAGCTCTGCCGGAGGTGGTGGTTGAATTCGGAGGTGGTGGTTGGATCTTCCTCCAGGCGTTCCCAGTTCACCCTCACTACACGTTTGGGTTTGCCAGGTCTGTCTAAAGGCTTCACCCTCCTCCTAATCCAACTCACCACCAGATGGTGATCGGTGGACAGCTCTGCCCCTCTCTTCACCCGAGTGTCCAATACACACGGCCTCAGATCAGATGACACGATAACAAAATCGATCATCGACCTTCGGCCTAAGGTGTTCTGGTGCCAGGTGTACTTATGGCAGCAGAACACCTTAGGCCGAAGGTCGATGAATGTGATACTAACCAGATATACCACACCTATGTTCTATAGCTTTGAATCTGCGGTGGGATTGAATGGGTGTTTTGATTGATTTATTCAGCCATGAAGGTGTCCGAAGGTTTCACTGAATGATGAGGATTCTCAGTTTAAAGAAGAAATGCTTGTGGATGAGACCATATTGATTACTATTGCAATCAAAAAAGGTTTTAAAAGGAGTATTCTTCCCCCTTTCCTAGTTTTGGAAAAAGTAAAGGAGAGCATTAACTTTTTATTTTATCTTATTTGTTTAAGATTCATCAAGAAGGAAGAAGAAGATGTGGTGCAGAGAAGAAATCCAGGCTGTGGAACAGAAGCTGATGTACAGCATAAAGACTGGCAAGGTTCCTGGTAAAGCACAGTGTCTTGAATATATCCAAGCATCTCCAGAGGCACTTCAAGGTAGGAGCTGGGAAGCTGTGAAGTTCTATGTGAAAAACCGCATAGACACGTGGAAGCGGCAGTCTGCAAAGAAATGGTGACGTGGTGATTTCTGGTATTGGGCAATTGCCTGCACTTGTCAGTGGCACTTCATCATGTAGCGTGTGATCATTGTCAGGTGAAAACTTGAACTTGTTAATGTTATTATGAAGAAGTAATGTTCAATATTCACAAGTGCTGTGCTTGGTCATTTAAACCAGCGGTTCTCTTGCCTGCCTGCCTGTCTATCATCTGTCTTTCTTTCTTTCTTATATGGAGGTATTGAAGGTATATGGAGGTATTGAAGGTATGTAGAGGTATTGGAGGTATGTGGAGGTATTGGAGGTATGTGGAGGTATTGAAGGTATGTGGAGGTATTGGAGGTATATGGAGGTATTGAAGTATAGAGGTATTGAAGGTTTATGGAGGTATATGGAGGTATTGAAGGTATATGGAGGTATTGAAGCTATTGAAGGTATATGGAGGTATCTGGACCAGAAGGACGATATCAGCCTGATATCTGTGTTACTGCAGTAATCAGAAGCATCGTGATAACAGAACCACACAAAGACTCTGGCAGACACTTGGTTTGTGTGTGTAGACACTCAAATTGGGGAAAATCTTTATTTATTTATTTCTTACCAAACTTGCATCCTTCATATTACTTTCCTTATTTTTTCCATCCCTGCTTCATATGTCAACCTTTTTTCTATTATCTTTCATTCATCTGTCCTTTGCTTCCTTCATATTTCTCTTTTCTTTCTTCCTTCCTTTTTTCTCTTCTCACTCCGTTGCTTCCTTACTTTCATCCTTCACACGTCCACTTGTTTTACATTTGTTCATTTATCTGCCCTCACTGCTTTGCTCCCTTCACGATTGTTTCCTTCATTTGTTCACTTGTTTTTCAGTTGTTTCCCTATCCTTCCATAATTGCTTCTTTTTAAAAAAAAAATCTTTCCTTTCCTTCTTTGTTTCCTTCCCTCTTTCCTTCCTTCCTTCCTTCCTTCTTGGCCACTGTTCTGTCATTTGTTCAGTGAGTATTGTAACTACCTGCAAAGAACCAACAATACAACAACCAACAATATTTCACTATACTCTTACGTATCAGTGTGTTCCTGCTGGTTCATCTGTCCCTTCTTCACCATCACAATAATCATGTTTATGTTGTCTCCCCTCACCCTTCATTCTCCTACCATACTGGGGTCGTAACACAGACGTAGTGACATGTGTATCCTAGAACTTCGCCAAGTGCGACGCAATTTGATAAATTGTATTGGTGTGCTCGGGTAGAATAAAGATTTCATAGCCTCTCTTCAGACAATGTTTCAAGACAATGGTGCACAGTAGCATTTCAGTTTGATCTAATGGTTAGGGTTAGAGTAAAAATGCTTGATTTTGAGTCTGTATTATTTTACTTATTTTTTTCTTTTCTTTTCTTTTCTTTAGCTTTCCTGAACACAACCATATCAGTCATTGTCAGAAATTATGGAGCAATGTGTTTTTATAACACCCCAAGTTTTAGAAAGGAAGCAATTTTAAGGTACAAATGTGAGATTCTCACTTTGAAATTCTCGAAATTGTGTAGTCAGAGTTGTCCTGAACTCAAATATATCAGTAATTTTTTTTCTTGCAACCCAAAATCTTAGAATAAAGTAATGTCCCTCACAATTTAGTGGGATGTTTTCATTTATAAGGGACACAGATTACATGCTTTATGCTTCCTGTGAATATAATCCAATTAATCTAATTTCCATAACGTTATATATATTTTGTATATACCCTGTTAGCACCTTATTTTGAAAGCCGGACGTAGTGACATGTGTATCCTAGAACTTCACCAAGTGCAACGCAATTTGATAAATTGTATTGTATTTGGTGTGCTCAGGTAGAATAAAGATTTCATAGCCTCTCTTCAGGTAAGAGTTTTATACTGCAACACTTGTCTTTGGAAAGTGAGAAATCTGACAGAATAAAGTCGCTATGTGTGTACTTCAAATTTAGGGGCGGCTGGTTTGACCACGGAGTTGCGAGTGACGGCTAGCTTGACCGCAGTGATACTTCCTGGATCCCTTTCCATACCATATCCCTTTCCCTTTCCATGGGCTACAACTATCCAGGGGAAGGAGAGGAAGACATAAAAAATAGTTTTTGTAGGAGTGTTGGATGGCAACAGTTCAGACAATGGGCTACAACTATCTAGGGGAATTAGCTCAAATGTTAGAGTGCTTGCTTAGCATGCGAGAGGTAGCGGGATCGATGCCCGCATTCTCCACAACATTTAGCTTCCTCTGTGTTGTTAGCTGTATTCTCGGTGAGAGGAGGTAACGGGTGGATTCAAGAACACAGTGACCTTGTTCCAACTGTCTGGACAGTCTGTCATTCATGTGAGGTGAACAATCAGCAGAATCAATCTGTTCTATGTCGCTGACTCCGCCCCGCAGGGCTCCGTCTATTGGACATCGTCTGCTGCCAATCACTGAACAGAAGCTTCAACCTTGCCTCGGCCCATCAGGATGAGGCAGCCTCCTCCTATATAAGGCCGTGAAAGACGGCAATCTGCTCCTTCGTTTATTCAGCTTCGCTGAGACAAGAACTGAACACCTCACCTGAGAAGATTATCGCCGCCAGGAGAAGAAGTGTCGCCCCGATCAGAATCCCAGGGAGTTCTCCATGGCATCCGGGAAGATCACGACAGATGAGCCTTCGGATCGCTGTAGGTGTGACTCGCCGGCGGCCATTGCTGACCCGCACGGCACCTGCATCCTCTGCGTTGGTGAAGAACACGCTCGCTTAGCGATCCTGAAGCCGACCTGCCGCCATTGCCTCATCCTGCCTTTGGAAGAGAGGCAACGTTGTGCTGCGATGTTCGACAAGGATGGCGAGTTGGCGGCTGATGCAGACGCTGCTTCCACAACCCCTGCATGTACTGACTATGTGGCCGGGTCGTCGGCACAGCCGAGACCCCACCCAAGTCAGCGTAACGCACAAGCACTTGACTATGAGGCCAGGTTTGTGCAGGCAGGGCCCACACCCCACCCAAGTCAACACAAGCACGCTGATTATTTTATACCCAGTGCTTCTACTAGCATCCCCCTCCCCTCGCCAAGTTGTGCTGGCTCAGGGAACGAGGTAGATGAGACCTCAGACCGGGGCTCTGAGGTCTCATCCCAGCCAGGGTTTTCCTCCCTACGGCGGAATTTCCCTTGGTTGGTGAGCAACGCAGCGGCCCGCCTCACGATTGCTCTTCCGCCTCGCCTAGAGCCTGTTCATGCAGATCACATGATGGGCGATATATATATGCGAGACCGCCGAGAGAGGTGGAGTTTCTGGCGCCAATGATGCCCTCTATGGCGAAATACCTAGAGGCATCTTGGCCTGCCCCTGAAAAAACCTGCGCCCCAGTCAAGCTCTACTCCCACTACACCAGAGTTGAGGGGCTTGTTGATGGTCAGAGAGGAGCCCCCAACCAGACAGGGCTGTGGTTGTGTACGCGGACCGTGTGTATGCGCTCGCGGCGTAGACAGCGGCTGCAGTAAGCAATATCTCCCTCCTGGCCGCATCCCTCTCCAAGCTCACGGCAGGAGGCACGCTCGAGCCCGAGGGCGTTGACGAGGTGGTGAGGGCAGCTGGCGCCATCCTCCATATGTACCAGGCTGCCGCGGAATGCACTGGCCACTCCATGGCGACAGCTGCTGTCATTCAGCGCTCAGTATGGTTGGCAAGGACGGCGCTTGGCGATACAGATAAGCGTGCCCTGGTCAATGCCCCTTTCACCCAGCCTTCTCTCTCCGGGGGAGTGTTTGACCAGGTTCTACAACACTCGAAGCAGTGGGAGGAGGACCGGAGGCTTTTGACTGTCCACCTCCAATGCCACCCCCCAGCTAAGCCCACGCACAGCAGACTGCCACGCCGAAGCCATGGAGGAGAGAAGCGAGCGAGACCGGCGCCGCAAAGTCAGCCGCCATTCCCGGCACAGAGGCCATGCTCAGCCCAGCCCCAGCCACAACCCCGCGCCCAGAGACGCCGCCCTCAGCTGGCTGGCACCTGGACTGGCGAGGGAGGAGCCCCTTATGTCAAGCGCCCACGCTGATGGTGCGCGGGGGGTGCGCGCTCCGCCGTGTTCCCCAACCCCCGACTGTTCTCTACAGGGCGTGAATGTGTGTTCCCCTGGGCGGGGCAATGCTTGTGTGACTGATCGTTGGCTATGTAATAAAGATGATAAAGATTCACTTTACTCACTCCCAGAAAGGACTCATATTCCGCTGTTAATTTCCCCCAAACACACATCCGCGGTCTCGACACATGGTCATCTTGAGACCTATGAGCGGGCTGCCCACCGAGGCACGGTGATACACAGTCATGCCGCTGCTCTGGATGTCTTTCAGTCACGCCGGCCGCCGGCCATGGCTTATGATGCTCGGGGTGGAATACAGTGTCTGACGACCAGCCACCAAAGCAGTGCTACAGCTATTGTTATGCGGGTAACGCAGGCTCACGCCTCCTTTGATGCTCTGCCCTTGTCTGAGCCGCTCGGTGACACCGGTCCTGTCACAGCGGAGCGCACAGTGGGTGATTGCGCAATCACAGGTTTATGCAGATCACGCTCGGCTATGCCAACGACTGAGCTGCTCCGTGATGTCAGCCCCCAATGGATGGAGTCAGGGGCGCTTCAGCTAACTGAGGCAGTCGGGGTGCCCTCCCTCACTGCTTATAGCGACACGCCCCCAGCCACGGTCGGGAGGACTGTGGCTGTGTCACACACTGACCGCACTGCTCCTTTTGTTACAACCGTAACGCCCGGCTCAGTGGCCCAGCGGCTGCCACCGGGTTATCACTTGAGCCCTCCCATGGGCAGTCCCCCTTCATGCTGGGGGCCTGCGGCAGCGAGGGCTCACCTAGAGCATGCGCATTTTCTCGACAGCATGGGTGAGCGCTTGGCTAGACCGCACTGTCCGAGCGGGCTATGCACTGCAATTTTGCAGCCTTCCCCCTCGGTACACCGGATTGGTGGAGATGTGCTTCTCGTCGCCTCAACAGAGAGAGGCTCTGCAGACGGAGATCTCCAGCCTCCTCGCCAAGGGAGCAATAACCCCCGTTCCTCTGGAGTCACGGGAGCAGGGCTTTACTCCCTCTACTTCCTGGTGCCCAAGAAGTCAGGGGGGATGCGCCCAATCCTGGACCTACGCAGGTTAAACCGTCACATAGCAAGATGACCGTTTTGCATGCTGACAACGCGAACTCTGCTCCGCAGCCTACAGCCTGGTGACTATCGCACCAGCATAGATCTCAAGGATGCTTATTTCCATCTTATGGTCAAGCCAAGCCACAGGAGGTTCCTGAGGTTCGCCTTTGCCGGTCAGGCATACGAGTACACAAGGGTGCCCTTCGGCTACGCGCTGGCCCCCCGGACATTCACTGTATGCATGGACCCAGCTCTGGCCCCGCTCAGGCGGTGGGGCATACGCGTCCTGGCATACTTAGACGATTTGCTAATTGCTTCCGAATCGGAGAAGCAGGCAATAAAGCACACACGGTTTGTAGTGCCTGCTGACTCTGGGGCTTGCAGTGAACTGGGAGAAGAGTACACCTCTCCCAAGCCAGACGATAGTGTTCCTAGGCCTGCGCCTAGACACTGTGGCAATGCGGGTGAACTCTCGTGCCGGCTGGCTCATCTGAGGCCGGGCACCTCGGTGTCAGCCCTACAGGTCATGAGACTGCTAGGTATGATGGCGGCAGCCTTTCAGGTGATCCCCTTGGGCCTACTGCACATGCGCCACATACAGCAGTGGTTTCGACGCCTACGCGTTGACCCAGTCTGGGGCAGGTGGAGGAAAATAATTCTCCCATCCTACCTGGAAGAGGACCTGATGTTCTGGAGGAACCCGGTCAACCTGACCTTGGGTTCCCCGCTGGGTTGCCCTATCTCCCACATAACAGTGTACACCGATGCATCCCTGTCGGGATGGGGGGTGTCTGTCGGGGGCAAATGGCCCCCATCAGCTCGACACATCAACGTGCTCGAGCTACAAGCAGCATGGCTGGTGCTTCAGCACTTCCAGCCCATGCTAAGGGGCCGTCATGTCTTCCTCAGGATGGACAACAGGTCGGCAGCGGCATACGTCAACCGCCAGGGGGGTGTTCGGTCACTGTCCCTTCACTGGGTTGCAGTGGGACTGCTGAAATGGGCTCATGTCCATCCGGCGCAGCGGACATCATGTCCAGGGGCAGGCCACACCCTTCAGACTGGCGCCTGTCTCCCAGAATCGTACGGCAGATCTGGGATCGATTCGGGACAGCGGTGGTGGACCTGTTCGCCTCAAGAGAGAACTCTCACTGTCGCCTATTCTTCTCCCTCAGGGAGCAAGACAATCCACCATTGGGGTGGACGCTCTGTCACAGAGCCCATGGCCACGGAGCCTGTTGTATGCGTTCCCCCTGGTGGAGTGCATCACCCGGACGCTTCTCAGAGTGCGAGCGGAAGCGCTCACTCTGCTGCTAGTGGCGCCCGACAGACCACGAGCAGTGTGGTTCCCTCTCATTCAGCCAATGCTGTTCTCGGCCCCGGAGCCGGTGCCTCTGGACAGCAATGCACTGTCGCAAGGCACGGGTTTCATTCACAGCCAGCCTCTGGTTCCGGAGAGACTGTGGGTCTGGCCCCTGAGAGGCAGAGACTAGCAGGCCAAGGCTTCTCTGAGAGTGTGGTCGCCACTATCATGGGTGCTCGGGCGTCATCTACGACGCGCCTGTACACTTCCAAGTGGAGAGTCTTTGAGCGCTGGTGTGCAGACAGGGATGTGGATCCTGTGTCTTGCAGTCTTGCTGTGGTGCTCGACTTCCTTCAATTCATCCTCGATAAGCCTTCAGCCTTTTCGATGGTTAAGGTTTACAATATCATCTTGCCACGAGGGCGTTGGGGATTTATGGGTGTTTAGCCACCCTTTAGTGAAGCGCTTCATCTAGGGAGCCCGGCGTCGCGCGTGAACATTCCCCAATGGGATTTGCAGGTGGTGTTGGGGGCCCTGCAGCAGGCACCCTTTGAACCCTTGGAGTCCATATCGTTACGCCTCTACGTCTCTAAAGACATCGCTGCTGTTGGCCTTGTCTTCCGCGAAGCGCGTGAGTGACTTGCGTGGCCTGTCCGTTCACTCTTCCTCTCTCGCCATCAATGGTGATGGCAGCTCAGCCGTTTTGAGGCCTAACCACACTTTCATTCCGAAAGTGGTGACCTCGTCCTATAGCTCTAGAGTTGTGACTTTGGGGGCTTTCTCTCCTCCTCCTCACACGTCTGTGGAAGAGGAGGCTCTGCACATGCTGTGTCCGGTGCGGGCGCTTGCATGTTACGTAGCTTGCACAGCGTCAGTCAGATCATCTGACCAGCTGTTTGTGTGTTGTTTGTAAATCTACCAAAGGTAAGCCTTTGTCTACTCAGTGCCTGGCTCATTGGCTGTGTGAGTGCATCACCGCAGCTTATGAGGCGGCTGGCGTGTCTGTACCAGTAGGTCTGCGTGCACACTCTACTTGGAGTGTCTCTGCCTCGGCTGCCTTCTTTCAAGGTGTCCAGGTTCAGGACATTTGCAGAGCTGCATCGTGGGCCTCTCCTTGCTCCTTTGTGCGGCATTATATGCTGGACATTACTGCCGGTTCTCTGTCCCAGTCTGTGCTCGGCACCGTTCGTCGGTAGGCTGTGCTGAGAGCTGGTTCACTGGGGAGCCAACCTGTTGGTTGTGCCGTACCCCGTTATGGTTTCTTGTACTTGGGTTTTCCTCCAGTTGGAGTGCATCCCTTGGTGATCCACGCTATTCGCGTGGGCTATGGGTGTGCTTTTGCCACTTATGGATTCATGCAGTCTGGCACACAGCCTCGTTTGAAGCCTCGGCCTTTCAGGACTGGGTTAACTTAGCACATCGTGTGTGAGTTTTTGACCCAGCAGTCGATGAGATTCTGGGCCTCCGCCCCTTGTTCCAATAGACAGAGCCCTGTGGGGCGGAGTCAGCGACATAGAATGTTGGTTACTGTGGCTTTGTAACCACAGTTCTATGATCTTTTGACGCCTGCTGGGTCATCAGTTCCGTCTACGAAGGAGCAGATGGCCATCTTTCACGGCCTTATATAGGAGGAGGCTGCCTCATCCTGACGGGCGAGGCGAGGTTGAAGCTTCTGTTCAGTGATTGGCTGCTCCGCAGCAGACGATGTCCAATAGCTCATAGAACTGTGGTTACAAAGCCACAGTAACCAACATTTCTACGCACCTCGCCCTGCTGATTTTGACAGAGAATCGTTATTGTTCATAAATTCTCTGTAGTGCTCCGTTGTTATGTGACTGCTCTGATTACTAAATGTATTCTTTGATTTTGAACAGTAGCCTTATGTTGTTGTTATTTAGCCTTTCTGGGGCTATTGCGTGGTTAACATCAATGAGTTCAGTCACTTCATCCTGGCGCCCGGCGGTAAAATAATCAATAAAATAAGAGTTAAGAGAATGCCTTTGTATAAAAATAGGTTTTAAGTAATGACTTAACAGATACAACAGACCACAAACCCTGTGAAAGCACACTTATAAAACTATTGTTTTTAAGAGGACTGAGCTTTATTTTGTGATCTCAAGATTCAAGATTCAAGAAGTTTAATTGTCACATAAACACACGAGGTGTGTAGTGAAATGCAAAGTGGCAATGCTCAGCAGAAATGTGCAAAATAACAGGTTCACACTATTTACAATAACCAACACAATATTTACAATGTCACAGTTTTTAAGAGCTCTATATAAAAAAAAACCCCACAATATTTACAATAAGAGCACTTTATAAAAAAATATAGTAAAAAAAGGGAAAAATGTATGTATAATATAATATAAATTATAAATTATGTGTAGTCTTTACCTAAGTGTGTGTGTGTGCATAAGAGGGGCAGTGTGTGGGTCTTGGTGGGGGCCCTGGTGAGGTCAGAGTTCACAGTCCTGATGGCCTGAGGAAAGAAACTCCGTCTCAGTCTCTCTGTTTTGGCAGCGTGACTGCGGAGGCGCTTGCCTGACCGCAGCAGCTGAAACAGTCCGTTGTTGGGGTGGTGAGGATCCTTCATGATCCTGCAGGCTCTGGTTCTGCACCTCCTGGTGTACAAGTCCTGCAGGGTGGGGAGTGTAGTTCCAATAGTGCGCTCAGCCGAACGCACTACTCTCTGCAGAGCCTTCCTGTCCTGAGCGGAGCTGCTGCCAAACCAGGCAGTGATGCTTCCTGTCAGGATGCTCTCCACAGCTCCAGAGTAGAAGGACTGAAGGATCCTCCGGGAGACTTTAAATTTCCTCAGTTGCCTGAGGTGGTAAAGGCGCTGCCTCGCCTTTCTCACCAGAGTGTCAGTGTGTGTGGACCATGTGAGATCTTCGGTGATGTGGACTCCCAGGTATTTATACCTGCTCACCCTCTCCACAGTAGTCCCATTAATCCCCAGTGGTGAGTACGTCCTCTGTTGTTGTGTCCTCCTAAAGTCCACAATCAGCTCCTTAGTTTTGGTGACATTCAGGAGGAGGCTGTTGTCCTGGCACCAGAGTGACAGATCAGCAACTTCCTCCAGGTAGGCCTTCTCGTCGTTGTTGGAGATCAGGCCCACCACCACTGTGTCATCCGCAAACTTAATGATGGTGTTGGAGCTGAACCTGGCCACACAGTCATGTGTGTACAGGGAGTACAGTAGGGTGCTGAGGACGCAACCCTGGGGGGATCCTGTGTTCAGGGTGAGGGGGTTGGAGGTGTGTCTACCCACCCTGACCACCTGGGGCCTGGCGTCAGGAAGTCCAGGATCCAGGCACACAGGGGGGTGTTCAGTCCCAGCTCCATCAACTTGCCAGCCAGTCTGGTGGGGACTATGGTATTGAAAGCTGAACTATAGTCAATGAACAGCAGTCTCACATAGCCCCCCTTCCGGCTGTCCAGATGAGAGAGTGTGGTGTGCAGTACCTGGGAGACAGCATCATCCGTGGATCTGTTGGGACGATAAGCAAACTGCAGCGGGTCCATGGAGCAAGGGAGGAAGGCGCAGATGTAGTCCTTAATCAGCCTCTCGAAGCATTTCATGACCACCGAGGTGAGGGCCACCGGTCGGTAGTCATTCAAGCATGCTGGAGAAGCATTCTTGGGCACAGGGACAATAGTGGATCTCTTGAAGCAGGCGGGGACCACAGACTCAGCCAGGGAGATGTTGAATATAGTGGTGAACACTGGAGCTAGCTGATTAGCACAGGTCTTCAGTACTCGCCCAGATATGCCATCCGGACCAGCAGCTTTCCTGGTGTTCACCCTCGTCAGAGCCCTCCTCACACTGTGCTCGGTCACAGAGAGTGTGTGTTCATCCCCAGCGGTAGAACTCACTCCGGCTGCGCTAACGGTGATGTTGTTAGCCGGCGAGCTAGCGCTGTTGTTGCTAGCCTCAAACCGTGCATAGAATGAGTTCAGGTCCTCCGCTAGGGATGCGTCGGCACTCACAATTGCGGGGGGTCTGCCCTGGTAGTCCGTTATAGTCCGTAGCCCCTGCCATAGGCGTCTGGTGTCGCGCTGCTCCATCTGCGACTCCACTCTGTCCCTATACCTCCTCTTGGCCTCCTTCACCGCCCTTCTCAGTCCATAGGACGCTGCCTTGTGCTCGTCCATGTTGCCGGATACAAGACCGGAGTTATAGGCAGCAGCGCGGATGGATTTATCAACCCACGGTTTTTGGTTAGGAAAGGACCTAACTTTCACCGTGGGGACGATGGTATCCACTAGCGTTGCTATGAAGCTCGTTACTACTTCCATAAACTCGCTGACGTCCCTGGAACTGGATTGGAACATGTCCCAGTCGACGTCACGCAGAGCGTCCTGTAGCTCAGCCTCTGATTGGTCAGACCACCGCTTTACGTCCCTCGTCACTACCGCTTCCCGTGCTATCCTTTGTTTATACTCCGGTAGCAGGAAAATGGCGGCATGGTCTGATTTGCCGAACGGAGGGAGAGAGACAGCCTTGTAGCCTCTCTTGAACGGCGTATAGCAGTGGTCCAACGTTCTTTCCCCTCTGGTAGCACACGTAATGTGCTGGTGAAAGTTCGGCATGACTTTTTTTAGGTTCGCCCTATTAAAGTCCCCAGCCACCACCATAGCTGCGTCGGGATGCTTGTTCTGATGCCGACATAACACATCATGTAGGTCCGATAGTGCTACGTCGGTGTCCGCTTGTGGTGGTATGTAGATGGCTGTGGTGATGACCGAGCTGAACTCCCGGGGAAGGTAGAATGGACGGCATGAGATAGTCAGATGTTCCAGGTTCGACGAGCAGGAACGAGAAAGAGTCTTAATGTCCTTGGGGTTGCACCACTTGTTGTTGGTCATGAAGCAAACCCCTCCACCCTTAGATTTGCCAGACTCTTCCGTTCTATCCGCACGGAAAACAGAGAAGGACTCGGTTGGGCATATGACTCGATCCGGCACCAGCGGGGTCAGCCATGTTTCCGTCAGACAAAAGACGTTACAATCCCTCATGTCCCGTTGGAATCTAATCCTCGCCCTAACATCATCCAACTTATTATCCAGAGACTGGACGTTAGCAAGAAGGATGCTGGGCAGAGGTGGACGGTGGGCTTGAACTCTCAGTCTGTTCCGAATTCCGCTCCGTTTTCCCCGATGTTTCCTCCTTCGTCTCCCCGTAGGTGAGTCTCCACTGTTGTTGTTGTGGCTCGCTCGTACTATCTCTGCCGGCCACGCTGGGTCGATGGGAAAAGTGGACAAAAACCTTTGTTTTGCGCAAAAGTTTATGTCCAAAAGTGTGCTGCGTTCGTAGGATGTTAGTGCCGATGTGTTTGAGCAAAAAAAGATATTAAAAACAAACACAAAAACTAAAAAAACGCACAATCTCCGCGGAGCTACCACGACGGCGTCTAGACACGGCCGCACCATCATCAGTACTTCTGGGCGTCATCATCGGGCGTCCCGATTCCCGTGTCTGAAAAACTTTGCGGTGAGCTCTACACATGGGTGAAAGGATGCGTAGAAGTGCACACCTTTTACCGCATATAATTTTTCTATAAATCCCGACGTTTGCGGTAAAATATGCGTACGTGTAACAGGGTTGTTATTAATAGATGATATTAATAGTTCGCCAAAATTCATTCCTACATCTATTCTTTATTCATGGTTTTGTTATTTATTTCCTTTGAGACTTATTCTTAAATCCTATGTTTACCTATTCAAGGGTGTTTTGGTTGTTGTATTTGGGCGCCCTCATGTGGCTGGTGGTGGTGGTTGTAGCTACTGGAATTTGTCAGCTCGTCCCTTTTGCCTGCTGACAATGTTAGCCTGGTACGTAGTGAAAACTGCTCCGTGATCTTTCCAAATGTTTAATTGTAAAAACTACTTACAGTCAAAGTTAAAGTGTAAATTAGGTGACATGAATAGCTTCGCCATGTTTTCTGACTGTTTTGAGCTATCATTGTATAGTTTTATTATTTTAGTTTGAAGGTTTAGCTAAAAGTCTGTTAGTTAGTTGGCTAACAGCTAGCTGCTGTGCTGCGCACACTAGCTTCCTTTCGTCTTTTCCTTCGCTAGACAAGCACTAATGTAATATGGCGTCCATGTGTGTTGATTGTATATTCTAATGTATAGGGGCAGTATCCAGTAACTGATCTGATGCTTCACCACCCAAACACAATTATTTGTGTGTTTATAAACCAGGTATGTTTTATTGAAATGTTTTAGCTCTATTACTAATGAGCACTGTTTCAACCCTTGCATAGAGGTTTACTTTCTTTATAACAAAAATATGAAAATTTGGGTCATGGCTGTTTGTTTGAAGAAACAAGTTGTCGAGATAAATATTGTGTACATTTGTAGCGGGAATTATTTTGTCTAACAAAACTATACGATCACATTTTGCCTGCTGACAATGTTAGCCTGGGGCAGTATCCAGTAACTGATCTGATGCTTCACCACCCAAACACAATTATTTGTGTTTATAAACCAGATATCATCAAAATAAATGCTGTGAACCTGAGAGAAGTTGTCGCGTGATCTCTTCAGTCTGCTGTGTGAGAGCCAAAAAGAAGGGGTTACATACGCACATTTCACCCCCGTTAACGCCACTTGTTTGTGCGTAGCAACCTTTACTGTATAAATGAGGCCCCTGGAGACAGAGGAGGATGTGTCAGAATCCTCCACCTCCACCTTACCACCTCCAACTGTACCAGCTGTACCATCACTCCAGTGATCTCACTTGAAACAAATCCTGTCCCAAGCACATTGCACCAAGGCCAAAAAAAATTAAGGGACAGGGGACCTGATGAACTTGATATGGAAAAAGTTGCGATATTAAAGAATGTGTCTGAAACACTGATAGGTGCCAGTGATATTGATCAAACATTTGGAAAACAGGTAGCAACAGAAATTAACCAAATCAAAGTCACCCAGTGACCAAGACGCGACTTCGTGGTAACATCCTTATGTTGTATGATGCACAGGAAAATGAGCCAAGACTGGCATCAAGCCAGTTCCCTCAGCCAGTCCCCAACCCCCACCCCCCCAAAAACACCATTGCAGGGACAACCATATCAACCATGGTTGTGGCATTCTGTGCGCTGCTCGCTGCCACAGAGGGGAGTTCTCTATCCCTTCGCCAAGCTCCAGGAATGATCCTGTACTTCTCATCCTCCACATCTACAAAGGCTGGGGGCAGGTAGGCATCTGATGCCTTCTCCCTGAGGAAGTTGTGCAGTCCAGCTAGTGTTAATATTGTCACCTTGTCAGGTTCAAGTGCAATGTTGGAAAGGAAAACACGCAGTCTGTTGGCCAAAATTTCAATTGCGTTCTCAGCTGTGCGCCTTGCCCTCGACAGCTGGTAACTGAATATTCGCTGTCCATGCGCCATGTTTCGGAAGGGGTATGGCTTCACCAGGTCCGTCCGGAGAGGGAATGCTTCATCGCCAACAAATGCATAAGGCATAGTTATGTTGGTGCCTGGCAGTGGCTCTGGAGGGGGGACATTCAGTAGACCTCTGTCCATGGCAGCCCAGAGGTCTGACTGGCCAAATATCCCTCCATCCGACACTCTTCCCTGAGTACCAACATTGGCATAAATGATCTTGTAGTTAGCGTCGACTACTGCCATGAGTACAACAGAAAATCTGTTTTTGTAGTTGTGGAAGGTACTTCCAGACTTAGCAGGTGGCTGGATGTAGATGTGTTTTCCATCTATGGCACCTAGGCAATTAGGAAATTGCCACTTGTCTTGAAAGACCCTTGCCACCTCTCTCCACTCTGCCTCTGTTGTAGGTGTCTGGAAAAAATAAACACCATATATAATCAATACATGTAATGTTCTCACACCCTTAACTGTGCAAAACCTGTCATGAAAAACACCTTAAAAATGTAATGTTACACTGAAGAAGAAAATAACCCCACCACAGAACCAGTCACGAAGCTGAAGTTGAACATGTATTCAGAAAGTTAGCACTGTGATGTTTACTCTCATTAAGCCCAAAATACAATTAAATGGGATGAGGCATTTTAGTCTTCAAAATACATTATGCATTTGCAAGGTGACAGTAAAGTGTTTTATCTGTGATACTTTCGGAGCACTAGTGTAGAGGTAAAAGAGGTACATTTTGTTAGTTTCATGCCTATCCATGTTGCTCTTTGGTTATGGTGCAGGCTGTAGCGCTATGACTTTTCATGTGTGTGTGGTGGGCTCGCCACAGTACTGGGGTCCGTGACAGACAGAGACATAAGTGGGAGGAGAGTCAAGTGGCCAGCAGGGCCGTTTTATTGTCAAACCACACATCAGCAAC
This sequence comes from Hoplostethus atlanticus, assembly GCA_034670405.1. Classification (NCBI taxonomy): domain Eukaryota; kingdom Metazoa; phylum Chordata; class Actinopteri; order Trachichthyiformes; family Trachichthyidae; genus Hoplostethus; species Hoplostethus atlanticus. The sequence continues at coordinate 58,677 of JAXDDX010000295.1, read as the reverse complement.
AATAAACCCGGCCCGGGTCTTGACGGCAGCTGTTCACCGGCGCCGTCTCCTCCGCTGGCGCCCACCCTCGGTCCCGACGGACCAGCCGCGGAGCACCAAGGCTACCCCAGCCTGCCAGGCTTCCAGGGGCATCCCGCCCCAACCCCGACTGGTCAGCCCTTGCAGGCTGCTCCCGACTACGTCCTCCGCGGACCTCCGCTGGACGCCGCGGCAGGAGATGGCCCGCTCCCGCTCCGTCTCTCCCGTTGGTGCTGGTCCCGTCTCTCCGCTCCACCCCAGCCGACCGGATCCTCCATCCCTGTCGGCTCCTTGGTCACACTGCCAGTCTCTCACCCTGGCGCACACACACTCACGCATTCACACACACGTTAAAAAGTCCCCAGCTGCAATCAGGCTCAACTGGCCATGTCAGTGATTTTTCCCTCCTACCCCAGTAATAATTCCGGCCCCAAATACCTACTGTTTTTCAGCAAACTCACGGGTGCACTGATAATTTTAGTACCGTCCGGATAGACATTTTGGTAATTTGAGATTGTGGCAAGGTGCCACATTACCGGGGTCCGTGACAGACAGAGACATAGGCGGGGGAGAGTTAAGTGGCCAGCACGGCCGATTTATTAACACAGTCCACAATAAACCCCGGCCTGGGTCTTGACGGCAGCTGGTCGTCGGCGCCGTCTCCCTCCGCCGGTGCCCTCCCTCGGTCCCGGTGGGCCAGCATCCCGCCCCAACCCCGACTGGTCAGCCCTTGCAGGCAGCTCCTGACTGCGCCTCCGCGGACTTCCGCTGGGCGCTGCGGCAGGAGACGGCCCGCTCCGTCCTCTCCCGCTGCTGCTGGCCCCGTCTCTCCGCTCCGTGGACCGGATCCTCCGTCCCTGTCGGCTTCCCCCTCGGTCACACAGTCAGTCTCTCGCCCTGACGCGCTCTCACACAGTCCCACATCCGCACACAGGTTAAAAATGCCCCAGCTGCAATCAGTCCCAACTGGCTGCAGCTGGTACCGGATCCAGGAAAGAAGCAAGAAAGATCCAGTCCGCCACAGAGATATATATCACAGAGTTCGCAGGCTGTTTAGAACAAGAATTCTGGCGGGTATACTACTTCCTGGTGCGATGATCTTTTGCGCGCAATAGATAGCCTACCATATCGCCAGCTGTCATTTTATCGGTTTGAAATGGAAGCACTCGAGGAGGCTTTTGCTCTCTTGAATGAGATGAACGTACAACGTTAGTGCTCCTGCTTGGGAGCCCATAAGAAGGCAGAAGATTAGAAGAGGCAGGTCCAGCAAACTGCTTCGATGGGCTATTATAATGACGGCTGCCGGTAAGCGCTCCTTCTAGTAGTTCTGTTCGGTTTCTGCTTTTTGTAACTGGAACAGGGGAATAGGAATTTTCAATTAACTTCCTGAATTGATGGAATTAAAAGACTAGCTATTGGCGCGCGAGTGATGTAAACATCCGGGTACGTCCGACAATTACGTTCCTCCGTCTGTAAATTTTAATCCCGTCCGGATCGATGACTGAAATTACCGAGGAGCCATGCAAATGTTTTATTACCCACGTTACCCTGTAAAACTAATCCCGTCCGAATGGGGCTTAACTCACCTCTCTCCTGGATCCAATTAAGCCTCCCCCCACCCTCCCTCCAGTCCGCCACAGTGTGGTTGCTTGAGCAAACAAGAAAGCATTTATTTATTAAGTGTGTGTTTTCAAAAAAAAGGCTACAGGACACTGTGCAGTAGTTAACAGTACAAAAGCAGAAATTATAGCAGCCCTTCAAGACTGGAGCCAAAGCATTACAACCCCTCATTGATTTTATGTTGATTACTGAGTCTGTTATTTACATCAAATGTCTTACCTTCAAATGATCATCCTTCAAGACTTCATACAAGGCTTCGCAAGTCTCCATTACTATGTCACTGATAGTAGTGCGGCCAATCCGGTACTGGAAGCTCAGGGATCTAAACGACTCTCCTATGGAGGGGAACACGTTATTGTGTATTTAAAACTAAACAATGTATTTTAAACAATCAGAATGTTTTGAAATTGACTCTTTACCAGTAGCAAGGAGTCATAGCGTTACTGACAGCCGCTGTCTGGCACTGATGGCTCTTCTCAATTTAGTGTCCCTTTTTTGGATGAATGGTGCAACTTTTCCAAGCAAGAAGTTGAAATCCTCCAGATCCATCCTCAGGGGATCACAGAAGCCACTCCTGTCACTGTCCTATAGAATAAGATTGAAACAACACTGTTTGGAAAGTCAACATGTTTGGTTATAACCCAGTGTTTCCTGTGGAACGAGAAGTTTGCTGTGTGTGGTACCTTCTGCAGTTGAGGCACATAAAGGCCCCTGCTACTATTAGAGAATTTAGGGTAAGCTCATTTTCTTGTAATGCAAAACCTTAATAACAAATGAAAAAAAATCCAAGGTTTGATGGCACATAAATGACATTGCAATGTTCATGTGTGCAGTCCACTTAATGGCCTATGACTGAGTGGATGAAGGGCATTAAGGGACTGCCTTCAGTGCATTTTTATATTAAATGACACAACGTTAACATTTGAACTGTGAGATTTTTAGAGAAGGCTCTGTAATTGCCCTGTGTGACAATATCATGAACAAATTGTACATTACTTCTGTCATTTCAGAGGGGGAAATACCACTGGTGATCAATGAAAACAATTGGTGCATATTTTTTCCCTTGCATTAAGCTTTAGCTAGATTTGTTAACTTGTCCTTTTCATTTTCTCCTCTACGAGACCTTCTGTTTAACATTATATAGCAAATTGTTTATCATGTGTTGTGGTAGCAAACTGTGGGGTAGTTCACAAAATAGTATTAGCAAGTTAGCCGGATAGCATTAAAATGTTCTGAACCATCTTCTGAAACGTTATTATTAGTAACCCTTGGCATGCAGGACTGAATCAAATCCTAGAGTTATCAAATCAATACCACAATGATATAGCTAACGTTAGCATATTGGCTTTCACAGTCTGCTTTATAAGATACCCTGTGGAGGCTAGCTAGCTAGCTACATTTAGGTTTCACTACAGGCTAAAACATTCGTTATTTTTACCTCAAGTTCTCTTTGAAGGATTGACAACCCATACTGTTCTCTTCGTGCAACCCAAGGACAGGTCCACAGTCATTTTTTCTTTATTTTTTTAGGCTTTTCGGAACACAAGACAGCCAGTATCATACATACCGCTTTGGACGCCATTGTTTGTTTACCTAGTTTGTTGTACCTAGTTTGTTGCCTAGCACCTGCTTTCCATTGACATCACACACGTCAGCAAGCAATTATTGGACGGTGACCAACGTGTAGTCTGTCATGTCTCTCGGCCAAGTCACGGCATGAATTTATCACTCTATAATCGCCTAATCTGACACAGTGACCATCGTAACAGACAAAAAGATTGTGTAGTCTGACCCCGGCATAAGGGATCTACATAGCTTAAAAAGTTGTGTTTTTAAAAAATGGAAATCAGAAAAACTACCTTAACATAACTGATTCTGACTATAACACTAACACCAACAGACACTCAAACACTGAACTTATGGAAACGTTTGTCTCACCCCAAAGCCACCAGACCGGAAACGTTTGTCTCTCCCCAAAGCCATCAGAGCGCCAAATTTGGTTCCAAAAGTAATTAGCCTCTGGTGGCTTTTTTTTTTTTTTTTGGTGGCAAAAGGCACTAAAACCTTTAACAATAGGACCTTAGCTAACATAATTTCTGAACCAACTCAAAAAATAACACCAGAAAAGCCTTTCGTGTTTTCCACCTTTCACCTCATTTACAGACTCCTATACACTATGTCAGAGATATAGTTTTTTTAAAGTATATTAAATAATACACCACAGTTGGTAATGTAACTATTTTAGCAGGCTAACCAGCACTAGCACGCTCAAAGCTATAGATTACGTTAGCTGCGTCTCTAAATTGCTTACCTTATGTGTTGAAGTTCACACAAACTGCAACAAACGTGAGCAGTCCTTCACCTAACCTGTTCAATAAAGTGTCTATTAAAGTGGTCCAACGATAAAGTCAGAACTTCTTTAAATGAGACCCTAAGTCAAGATAAAGTCATGGAGCCTAGCAGGTAGTCTGCTTTCACGAGCTGGACGTGGCTCTGCTTGTTGTTCTTCTTGTGCCCTTGCTTCTGGCACATCTCCATGAGCAACTTCTTGTCTCTGTTCTTCAAAGTTCTGCTCTTGACCTGGATCATGGTCAGGTGGTTGTGGAATGAACACCTCAGCGTCCATTTCCTCTTCAGTGGGCTGGTTGGTATGAAACAGTCTTCTTGAGTTCCAGAAGGTTGAAGCTGGAAGGTGTATCTGCCATGGCGACCAATGATCCTATAAGGGCCAGACAGACTGATCGTCAGCTTGTGTCCTCTCAGTGGTCGCTTTACCCAGACACAATCTCCAACTTGCAGTGAGGGATCCTCCTTGACGTGGTTTATTTTGTCGTAGTGCTTCTTTTGAGCATCCTGATGTTTCTGTACTTTTTTTCCGTAGCTTTACGTCATCAGGTGGTTTGTCAGCCGCGAAGTGTGGACGGACTGTGTCCAGTGGGACTCTCAAGGTTTTTCCAATCATAAGCTCTGTGGGTGTTTTCCCTGTCACCTTGTGAGGTGTTGATCTGTAGCTCAACAGTAGTGTTTTCAGTGCGAAAGTGAACTGTTTTTCTTCTTGGAGCAGGGCACGAAGACCATACTTCAGAACTTTGTTAAACCTCTCCACACCTGCATTGGCTAGTGGATGATACAACGGTGTCTTCTGGTGTATGATTCCTTTCTTCTCCAAGTAGCATGTGAAGTCAGCTTGGAATTGTGGGCCGTTATCTGTCACCAGAACTTGAGGCTGGACCCATCGTGTGAACAGATCTTAAAGTCCATTAATCACTTGCAGTAGTCACATTGCTTGTGGCTAGGACTTCAGGTCTGTCACAACAATCAGCTACTTCTGATGAGCTGGAGCTGCTTGTAGTTCTCAGAAGATGTCCACTTGAATCTTCTCCCAAGGTCCTTTAGGCCATGGTGTTGGATGTAGTGGTGGTTTCTCTGGCACAAGAGACTTTTCACTTAGTGCGCAGGGCAGACAGTTTTTTTTTACAAAGTTAGTGACGACGTCCATCTTCGGCCACCATACTTTGCTGCGAAGGAACTTTCATCTTCCTTGTTCCTGGATGTCCTTCATGTGCTTGGGTGAGGACTCTGTGTCTGAGTGTGATTGGTACATGATGTTTACCAACTGAAAAGTTCTTCTCTTACCATGTAGTATGCGCTGAGTAGTATGTCTCTTGCTGGACCTTTCCATCCTGTTTTCATGTAGCACAGCACTTCCCATAGTACTGGATCTTGCAGTGTTTCTCTTGTTTCTCTATGAAGATCTCATCTTCTTCCTTGTCGAAGTAAGACTTCACTGTACCATCATCTTGTGGCACAAGTCTCGAAAGGGTGTCAGCAACATTGTTTGACTTTCCTGGGCGAAACTCTGTTTTGTACGTGTACTGGGCAAGCCGATCTGACCATCTGGAGATTCTCATGGGCCGTCTTCCTGTTCCTGAGGCCAACAGAAGAGCGGTCAGGGCCTGATGATCTGTTCTAAGAGTAAACGGTCGTCCGAATAAGTACACATGCCATTTCTCCATGCTCCATACTAGGGATGTGCATCTCTATCACTGAGGCCGATGCGATACACATCTCGATACATTGCCAACGATTCGATGCCACCTACCAATGCGATATGATACGATTCACGCCTATTGCGATGCAGTGCGATTTGACACGTTTTGATTCAACATAATGCGATAATGCTACAGAGAGTTTGATTTTAATTCTTTGGTTCTTCTTAAGCAAACAGCAAAACATAAATTAACTAAAAAAGTGCCATTTGAATTTACCTAATTTAAAAAATTACTATTGGGCAGCTCAACTTAGAGCTATAATTATGTGGGTAACTAAAGAGACAGATGCGGTGTGGGTAGGAATGGAACAAAATTCATGTCAAAATGTACCTTTGGAATCACTTCCATTCTTGACAAACGGCACTGAAGAAGCTCAAGATTGGTAATGGCTGGATCAGGGGAACGATGGTCAGTAGTACGATAGAAATTAAAACTATTAACTCCATTTGTAGGGCCACTAAAATAGCAACAAACCCAGATCTATGGACGCAGGACATAACAAATAGACAGATATATATCACACAAGTGTTCAATGGACCAACCATGAAGTCATTTGAACAATTTACACAGGAATTTAATCTAACCAGCTCATGACTTTTATAAATTCCTACAACTAAGACATTACCTTCAGAAACATAAGGAATGGGAGAATATTTGTCACGGCTCCAGCCCCGACCCCAGGGTTTCCCTATGTTTTTACCTCCCCTGTCTGTCTCTATGTCCGTCTCTGTGTGTGTGTGTGTGTGTGACGTGGGTGTGGCTTCCTCTCCCGGCCCTGCCTCTCCTCCACACCTGTCATCTATCAAGCCATCAGCCCAGCAGTACTTAAACCCCGGCTCTTCAACCACTCTTCGCCAGATTGTTCTGCCAACTACTGTGGTAGTCACGCGCTCGGCCGCGCTTGAGCACTATCAGAGTTAATTCCCTTGTGTGCCTCCGGGTTGTCCTATTTGTTTGTTCTTGTCTTCTAAGATCCCTTGTATGCCTCCTTCCTCGCGTCTCCCCACCGAAACCCACCAGCCTGCCGGTCTCCCTCGTTCCTGCCTCACCTGCTTGCCCCAACTCCTGTCTGCTCCCCTCGCTCCTGCCTCATCTGCTTGCCCCAGCTCCATCCAGCCCAGCCTCTACACCCCCCGCCTTCCCATCACCTGCTTCCTCAATAAATCCTCTTTTTCATACTCCCTAGTCGTGGTCTGCATTTTGGGTCCACATTCAACCTCAATCCTGACAATATTTCTAAAACACCATCCAAACTAGAGGAACTGTTAATGTCATTTACAGAGGAAGAGCCAAAAAAAAGGTTATATCACAAATGTATAAAGCACTACAACATGAATCTAATGATAACAATATGGATGTCAAAGAAAAATGGGAGTATATGTATGTTGAATTAAAAAACAAAAATGCCATTTTTGCTTCACATATTTGTTTCTCTAGTACTGTAACTCAGTAAGCATCTCATTTATGCCGTTTTGTTCTCTGTAACACTGTAAGGCTGGATTATCTTTACAAATAAACAAGGTGATGGCGTCGGTTATTGCCTTAGAACGAGAACAGCTGTTAGTCAGCAGGGCATGAAAAAAAGTTAGATACTTTGCTCACCAGTCTTCCCCTGCCCATTCACAAGTACTTGCTAGCTGCCTTAGCCCTGCTGCATACATTGCTGCAGATTCTCCCTGTAGTTGTGCTCTTCTGTAGAATTTAACATGTTCAATAGTTCAGTTTGTTTTGGGCAGAAAATGCGCATCCAGGCACGCGATAGCATGCTCAAGTTCAGTAACTCCAACATCATAGCATAGCATAGCAAAGATGTGTTGTCCCTCGGCCCCCAAACAATGAAGAAGAATCGCCAACTGTTGCTCCTTCGGGACCTTGGTTAATTCAGTAGCTGGCAGGTAAGTTGCGAAGTGTTGTTTCCATATTTTCCATTGTAGAGGAGGGTCTCCCTAAAAAGGCTGGATCGGTGCCAAAAATGCGGACACATTCATTTCCACAGCGGGCTCGGGTTGATCTTGCTCTCCTACCTCGGCCGCTTGCTGTAACGGCGCTAGCTGTAACAGCACTAGCTGTAGCGAATTGTTCTACGTTGTCTAAAGTTACTGATAGGTCATGTATTTCCGGCCTGGGGCGCAAAAATCTTTGCCCATTGACTCTCGTTATAAGTTGTACATGCGCAGTTCGCTCCTCTCAATACAAGAGATAGGAGCTTGGTGGGGCGCAGCTTTCCTGCGCCTCACCAACGAACTGCGCATGTACAAACAGCATTTATCTGAATGCTGCTGATTTACACACCACCAACCACTGGTTGGCAGCAGAGAGTGAGTGGCTCGTGGTACATCTGATCTGACATAAAATGCGCCAGAATGAGACAATATACTCGGTCGTTTTCAAGGAGCTGGTTTAGTAGGAAGGCTTGGCTAACTGTATGTAGTGACACCAATGCTTTATTTTGCTTTCCCTGCATCCTTTTTCAAATGACAGGTCTCAGACCCAGCATGGATTCAGACAGGTTTGAATGATTTAAACCACATATCAGAAAAAGCAAAAGCAAATGTTTGGGAAAGTAAACATAGCTGCTCAGCTTGATGAAGGCTACAGGACAGGGATCCGTGAGCATAATGAAGAGGTTGACAAAAACAGGCACATCCTGTCTAAAATAATAAACTGTGTCAAGTTCTGTGGTGCCATAGAGCCATTGAGAAATCTGCATCTCTCAAGGAGAGAAGGGCAACATTTATGTACAAAAAGTTTAAGCCACAAGGTGGCAAAGTCATATGGCTTTGAACCAGTTCACTCAGCTTTTTGATGGCACTGGGTATTTCAAATGTAATACCATATTAATTTATTTTTTTCTTAAATGTTATTTTCTATTAGGTCTTATTGTGTTCATAATTTTCTGCCATTGTCTCAGGGTTTTGTGTTGTCAGATTTCTGTTGCACTTATCGAGGCACTTTTCGGTTACTTTAGTCTTTCACCATTACATATTGTAGTATAAAAGATAATTATTATAAAGAATTTGCACTAATTGAAGTACCTTAACTTACCTTAAGAACGTTTCATTACAACAAATGTTCATTCAGCTCAGCAAATACAAATAAAGGCCTTTTCATTTATTTAAATACACTGATGATACCTTAGTACATGTTTGTTTGATTTTTGGTATAGCCCCCCCTGGAGAAAAATGCACCAGCCGCCACTGACTTGTAGTACCGTTTAACGAGGTTTAATAAAGAAAGAAAGTTACATGTATAGCTCTCATAACTCTCAGCTATGCTATCCCTTAGCTAGTCTATCCGTCTCAGTCTGGATCTTAACATTACTTCCGTTTATGAACAATGGTAGTTGTAGTTCTATAACTAAATTATTAACTATGTAGTCATGTCAGGTCCTACACATACCCTACACTCCTCAAGATTCAAGATAGATTCAAGAAGTTTAATTGTCACATACACACACGAGGTGTGTAGTGAAATGCAAAGTGGCAATGCTTAGCAGAAATGTGCAAAATAACAGGTTCACACTATTTACAATAACCAACACAATATTTACAATGTCACAGTTTTTAAGAGCTCTATATAAAAAACAACACAATATTTACAATAAGAGCACTTTATAAAAAGATATAGTAAAAAAAGGGAAAATTGTATGTATAATATAATATAAATTATAAATTATGTGTAGTCTTTACCTAAGTGTGTGTGTGTGCATAAGAGGGGCAGTGTGTGTGTCTTGGTGGGGGCCCTGGTGAGGTCAGAGTTCACAGTCCTGATGGCCTGAGGAAAGAAACTCCGTCTCAGTCTCTCTGTTTTGGCAGCGTGACTACGGAGACGCTTGCCTGACCGCAGCAGCTGAAACAGTCCGTTGTTGGGGTGGCTTAAAGGGGTCATATTATGGAAAACGGCTTATTCCTGGCCCTTATACATGTTCCACAGGAAATCATTTACCTAAGTAGCCGAGAAAATTTGAAATCTGGAAGTCAACCCGTTTTTCTGTATTTTCCTTTTCCCAAAAACGGTGCCAAAGATAGGAGAAAAACAGGCCGTTTCAGAAAGTAGCCCCTTTGGACGTCATAACGGGCGCTTCTTAACATAATCCAACCCCTCTCAGAGCATGCTCACGCCCAGGTGAACAACCACTCCCATTTACCTCATCTCAAAATGCAGCTCTTGGCAGCGCCGCTGTTTTTACATTGCGAACATTGGAGCTACAACAACATGTCCGCTGCAAGAGCCCAACACAAGAGTTGTTCTGTTTTAGGATGCAGCCAGCAACATAGATCCCTGCACAGAATCCCAACACGCGAAAATGCCAGGACAGAGTGGATTAATTAATTAATTAATTAATGCCGGACTGCTTCAGCAACTATGGCCAGTTCACAACAGGACTATCAACTAAATTGAAGCTTAAAGATGGAGCAGTTCCCACTCTACGTGACCCATCTACAAACTTGGAATCTGTAAGTGTCACCATGTTTTGATATCCTTTGCAAGTTAGTTTGGTTAGTATATAGTATATAAGTATATAATTATATGTTATTTGTTAGGACCAGTGTCTGTTTTATAAGTCTGTCGAACGTGTCCGCTTGGTACAGTAGTCTGGTTAGTATATTCGACTGCTGGTTAGCTAACGAGCTAGCGGGGCTAACGTTAGCTACTGGCTTGTTGGGTGTGTAAGAAGAAGTAAGAAAACTAAAACTGGAGTCAGGACACTTGGCTGTTGGCTGTTGGCGACTTGGCTGTTGTAGTCACGCGACCGTACCCTGCGGGCAGGGGGAGGAGGGGGTGGGTGCACGTAAACTGTAAAGCCTTCTAACAAAGGGGGGGTGGCTAAACAAAAGCCTACAGTTTTCAATATAGTATGGCTTGTAGAAATGAAAGACATTTGGTTGAGATGAAAGTTCTAGGTCTATATCTGTACTCTAATCTGGTAACTTCATTCTTGTACTCAGTTTTCCATCACTACTGATTTGACAATATAAAAAATATTGTAGATGATAGAAACATCAAACTTTTTTCACTCACAGGATTATCACATTTTATTTGTCTGCATAAAAGGTTCCCAGGCAACAGTTTCCTGCCGAGACTTCGGAGTTGGCACCACCACCGACCCCTTCACTGCACAACCTTTCATTACCTCAACACCTATTAAGCTCACGAGACCAGCCAAGAGACCTCGTCTAGACCTTAGCGAGGAGGATGAGGACATCTCTATGGAGGTTCCTGAGCCACATGACTCTACATATAACCCTGCTGATTCTATTACTACCTTTACGGAGTCATCAAATCTGTCGTGAGTAATTTTCCATTAGCCCTGCACATTAGATAAAGTAGATTATGTGTTGTTGCTTATCGTTTTCTGTTCTTCCATATTTTTGAAAAGCAGGCCAGACTCAACTCCCATCCAAAACATCCCGAAATACATTGTGTATGAGACCTGCCTCATGGAGCTGTTTGACATATGCCCTGTGTGCCAGAGGGCGTGTCAGGTCCGCTCAAGAAGGCTTGGTACATTCTTGGCAGTTGATCAGCTCTGCCCCCATTGTCAGTTTACCAGACATTGGAAGAGCCAGCCCATTGTTGGCAGCACACCTGCTGGGAACCTACAACTTTCCGCAGCCATATATTTCAGTGGTGTTTCTTCCCAGACAGCACAGCAATGTATCGCCAATGCAGATGCGCCATATGAGGAAAAGTAGGTGCTACGTAGTGTAGCGATAGTTTGCTCATTGGCAAGACGTCGCGGAGACGTCGCTTACCACTGCTTCGCCAACGTTCCACCATTCTCTGCGCGATCTTCATCAGTACAGCCCGACGGGGGCACGATGTATATCCTACACATTGCCTACATAAATGGCAATATTCATTATATGACTATTATGTATTATATTATATTATGGTATGCCTCATAGGCTTAAATGTAGTTGACAAATAAACAGATCAGTTCTTAAAATTTATTAAACATACAACAATCAACAAATGAAACACATAGCCTAAATGAACCAACATGTATTGTTTTAATGAATCAATCAATCAACAAATAAATTAATAAATTAATAAATAAATAGTGTCCAACAGGACTAAATCATTATCGCCTCCTTGGGTGCAGTCTGTCACTCGCCAGATGGAGCCACTCCTGACACACCTTCTCTGCCTCTGCCTCTGAGCACACCAGGGTCCCATTGCGCACTGCTGATGCTGTGAATATAATGATTTTTAGGTCAATTTTAAATGCAATGTCATGCATCAGCAACCTACAGATCAGCACAGTTTCAGAATTATGATAGTAATTTTATTTTTAATCTTTGTTTTATGCAGTGCCGCTGTAATTATACAAACAGCGGAAGAAGCCATTTCCGCTTATTGACTTCCTCCTATTTGATGGACTGCACACCGTTTTCTTAGGTTAACTTACAAGCATTGCTGGAGTCTTTTTATTTTAAATTTATTAGAAAATTGTGTTAATTTACCTAAAACTTGCAACCTAAGTTAACATTTATGTGAATGTGCATGTAGAGAGTTCTGTAGGATTTTTTTCTGTAACGTTTGTGTTTTCTAGGTTTCACATGCAGTGTTGAACTAGCAAACCAGCATATCCACGTGGCAGGTAACATTAGCTTAACGTTATCATTAAGTTAGAATGTAGAGGGGGTAACGATACACTATGGAAGGCAGTTAAATAGGTTTTAGAATCCTGCCGTATTCGTAGAGGCCTGATTAGCATCGGTGAACCCGTCCAATAACTAATGCCACATTCCGTTATGTAATCGTGTGTATTCCTTGCCTCACAAAGTTAGCTAGCTAAATATTGTTGGCTGTCAAGTACTGTTAATGAGAACCTCAGCACTTAGTGCCATAACTAGTAAAAAATAGGTTTCATGTCACTTCAAACTGTCTGCCTGTTAAAAATGTTTAGAAATGTGTGAACCACACAGAAGCTAATTTGTGTAGGGTAATGTGTACAATTCATAAACATAATTAGACGTATAGTTACGTTACAATTTAATGTGCATTAGACCTCATATCTTTTATTGCCTTGGTAGGCAGTCCTACACACTATAAGGTCTTTGACCCTGGAATCTCTCACTCCTCTCTTGTGTCCACGGCCGCACCAATTGAGTTGGACAGCCAGATGGGGGGCAAACAGTTTCTGGCAGATCCTCCATACAACCTTTTTTGCTGTATGGCCCCCGCTCAGTGACAGCTTTGACATCTGTGAGCAAAACAAAATTTATGATGATCAGGGTGAGAGCTGGTGTATTTTGATGTCAATTACTCAAAGCTGCAACACAATAATGGGAGCAAATTGCATATATTAAAGCACATTCTTATATATCCAATTTTTTCTCCTTCAGAATGGATTTGCAGAAATATTTCTGTGCCTCAGTAGAGCCCTACAGATAAATTGTAAGTTGTGACTGTGATTGACCAAGTATAGACTATGTAGGCTAGAATGAGGAATATACATAAAGAACATACATGGTAGACCATTATCTACAGCTTTATGATAATATGTTACACATTTAGCTCAGAGGACACCGTTGGTATTAAAGAAAAAATCGGGTTCTTTAAAACCTAGGTGTTATTTCTGTTGGTTTTGACATCATTCTTTTGGTTTATGATAACATTTTATAAACCGGTTTCATTGTAGAGACAAATTGCTGTTTTGACTTCCAAATATATAGTTAAGATGATTGGGTTACAGTGGACTGATTTTAAAGCTCCTATGAGGAGTTTTTCCACTGTTTATTTAGCACACACGTGAACTGCAGCTATGAACAAACTGTGATGTGAACTTGCTGCTGTGGTGTGGATGTTACACTGGCTGTGGTACTTGGTAGACATTGCACAAGTTGTTGTAGGCTGTGTTGGGAATTCGTTGATATGCTGCTGTTGTTGTTTTGGCGATGTGTGTTATTTATCTGAGGACTGCTGTATGGTACAGAATGAATTTCCGTAAAGGACAATAAAGTTATCAATCAATCAATAGCCTATAACATGTAGCCCCCTAAACCTTATCTCATTGCTACAAATCCTGTCAACAACTGTCTCTCTTTCTTCTCTCCTAAACAAATGCACTCATTTGTCTGAGGAATGTTATCACTAATGTCTTCGATGACTGCTAAATTCATTGAAGATTCAGAAAGTCCTTGTAGGGGCTTTAGACTTGTCTGTGGTTTTTGTTCTTTGCCCCACTTCGCCACTCTAAAGCTGTTTACTCATAACCCTGTGTCTCTTCAATGAAGCGGATGAGAAAAGTGTTGTCATGGCCAATTAGTGTGCCCCTCCCCTTTCCAAGATGGCAGCATGTCCATTGTCTCTTTTCAGTGTTTGTTTGTAACTAGTAATTTTATTGGATTTTAGTAGTGATGGCGAGATGAAGCTTCTCGAAGCATTGAAGCATTCCAGCCAAATGGGTTGAAAATGGGTTCATTTCTCGAGGCTTCAAATGCACACTAGGGCCACCTACTGGTCAACAAAAGTCATCGTTTCAAATAATACCGTAGAAATGTCTCCACGTGCAGGGGTTTCTCGTTCCGTCTGGTGGCGGAGTGTGTAGCTATACCGCTCATAGTGCCCTTCAACAAACATGGGATTCATGGGTTCGAATCTGGTATGTCATCCAAATGTTACTTATTTATGATACAGCATATCATTATATGGCTTATTATTATAATGCTATGATTAGTAAAGGGGCAAATGTACCAGTTGTATAGTCCATTGGTGTAATTATCAGTATGATAAGATTTAAATATAGCTACAGAAGGATAAGGCATATAGTGGCTACAGAAGCCTTCAACTGATGAGTGACAGTGCTTCTTTTAACTGGGCGGTGTATGGGGTTTTGAATATGCTTATGTAACTGGTTTGAGGACAGGGAAAGTGCTTGTGTAACTGGGCATAGGTGATGGAGGATGACAATGATTGATTTTTATTCATAGGGATGAAAATTATTGATTTTTATTTAGAAATAGCAGTTGTTCCACAGTGTGAGGGCTCAGCCGGTTTCTTTTTTTGGTTACAATGTCCCCTGCTTTGGAGAACACACGTTCACATGGAACCGATGACGCAGGGGTGCACAAAAATCCCAGTGCCAGCTGGTACAGGTGGGGGTAGATGGCTCGCTGTGCAGACCAGTATGTTAATGGGTCCTCAGATCTTGGGAGGTTTGGTTCAGCCAAGTATCGCTGGACCTCCGTTGTGGCGCCAGCAGTCGCACTCTGTGTATTTGTGGTCTGAACCACACTGTCGTCTAGATGCCTCCAGAGGTTTTTGCCTAAGAAATGTTGACAAACATTGTTAGTGAATGTAGCTAACTTTGTGACATGGGTAACTACCCTGTTAATATAAAAGTAATTAATTACATCTCAGCAACTCAAAAATGTATAAGAAACATCACCTGATGGTGTTGCACTTTGTGAGGTTGATGGTTGTGATGGTGCTGATGATGGTGGCGAAGGTGTTGATCTCAGGAGTGTGGCACATTCTGATGTCAGCCTTTTTACAGCTTCATTTGCTTTGTGGTGGCTGAAAAATCCAAGTGTTTTGAACCTGGGGTCCAGCAGTGTTGCCAATGACATGATGCTCATGGACTGCATTGTGAAAAGCCTCTCTCTCAACAGCCTTATGAGCTGCTCTCCTAGTTGAGCTGCCATGACTGTAGCCATTGATGGCATTTCCTCCTGCAAAGACTGTTCCAACATCTTCAAGAGAGGAATCACCTTGGAGCCAGAAACTCTCTTCTCCTCAGACAGCTCAACAGTAGCGTCATTAAAGGGGGACAGCACACGCAGGCACTCACCTACATTATTATATTCTTCTGCTGTCAGTGGGGGGATTTCAGTTTGAAGCGATGCCAAGGCTGCCCAAACTGGCTCTCTTAGGTCATAGAGACGTTGGAACATTTGGAATGTACTGTTCCAACGTGTTTCCACCTCCTGGATGAGCTTCAATTGTTGTCGCCCCATTTGTACTTGGACCTGGGTTAGCCGCTCCTTAAGAGGATAGGATGGAAAATTAGTTACTATCCTTTGATTCAGTACAATTTATTGTAAATTCTGTCAATGCAGCAGTAACACAGAAACATAGCTGCATCCAAAACAAATTGAATTACAAGGAGACACAGTAATAACGATACAGTAGGATACTAAATATATAGTATTAATGAAATGCCATATACCTTTGCAGTGGTGCTGCTTCTGAAGTAGCCAACCAGTTTCCTCGCCTTTGTTCTGATGTCGTGGAGCCCAGGGGTCTGCTCAAGAGCCTTTTTAACCACCAGGTTTAAGGCGTGTGCAATACAAATTGCATGCCTCAATTTCAGGTCCCGGGCACAGGCAATCATATTGGCAGCTCCATCGGTAACAATGCAAGTGACCTTCTCCTTTATGCCCCAGTCCTCCATAAGAGAGGTTTTCACAGCAGCCATGTTCTCTGCTGTGTGGGCCTGTGGGAATTTCCCCACTCCCAACAGAACGGTACACAACTGATGACTGCGGTCATCCACATAATGGCAGGTAACAGCAAGGTATGCGTCCATGGTCATGGATGTCCACATGTCAGAAGTGAGGCTCACAGCAGCTACCTTCTGCAACTCAGCCTTTGCCTTCTCCTTGGACTCCTTGTATTTGGCCTCAACCATGGCCTTTAAAGCCTGAAGAAAAAGAAAAGAAGAGTGCTTGATTGTCCAGTCAAAAATGTAAAATGTGTCCCCTGCTTTTTCCATACACACATACACACCTGCCTAGTAGGGAGAACATAGGTAGGGTCCAGTTTATGTACCAACTCCCGAAAGCCCTTGTCCTCCACCACTGAGAATGGCTGTGTGTCCTTAACAACCATATTCACCAGTGCTTCATCCAGCTCATGCTTCCTGGTTGCTAGGACAAATGACATGAACTTATTAATTTCAGTCAGAATTATTAAGCAAACACTACTTCATAAAAACGTTTGTTAACATTATATACACCTTTTTGAAGATGGCCTACCTTCAATGAATGGAACAGCATTCTCCTCCCTCGACTCATGCAAGGCACGGTAATGCCTAAGCATACCTGAAGTATTGTTATTGTACATCAATTCCTTGGTGCACAACAAGCACTTCACCTTAAGAATAAAATGCATTGTTAAAAAGGAAAGCAACCAAGCAATTCAATGTAGATATAATAGACATGATATCTGTATCTAGTTATGGCATGACACCTATGCATAGACATACCTTATTGGGAGAAATTAAATCAAAGTATGCCCATACAGGGGAAAATCTACGCTTTCTCTGTGGCTCCATCTCACCGCTATCTCACCGCTATCTCACCGCTATCTCAACACTGTCTCAAAAGTCTCCTGTCCTACTACAACCCACGAATTATGGGGGGAATTTCTTTCCTTATATCCGTGATTCAAAACTGCCCGCCAAACCCGAATCCATCCCTGAAGCACGTACGTGAATGAGGCTTCAAACGTCATCGTGACGTAATGACGTAAAAATGATACACGCCCCGATACATAGGTTCACGAGAAACTGCCCTACGTTCTCGATACGCGCTTCGAAGCCCCGGTATCAAGCGTAACATCACTAGATTTTAGCACCTTTTCCCATTTTCTACTAAGGTTTTTAAGTTGCTGATTTTATAAATAATTTGAAGTACCTGTTTTGCTCTACAAACTATGGCCTACTTCACCTGTTTTTGAGAGCTTCTCTGCTCTACAAACTGTGGCTACTCCACCTGCTTTGGGACCTGCCCTGCTCTGCATCTTGGAGCCTGTTCCATCCGCACTGGGGCCTGTTTCTGCAACCTAGGGCCTATTCCTCCTGCTTTGGAGGCTCTTCTACATGCTGGGGCCTTCTTGGCTGCATTGAGGCCTGTCTACAACCTGGGGCCTGCTCGGCTGCATTGAGGCCTGTCTACAACCTGGGGTCTGCTTGGCTGCATTGAAGCCTGTCTACAGCCTGGGGCCTACTTGGTTGCATTGAGGCCTGTCTACAACCTGGGGCCTACTTGGTTGCATTGAGGCCTGTCTACAACCTGGGGCCTTTTTGGCTGCGTTGGGGCCTGTTTCTGCATCCTGGGGCCTACAGACTGCACTGAGGCCTGTCTACATCCTGGGGCCTTTTTGGCTGCATCGAGGCTTATGCTGTATGAGGACTCCATCTACAACCTTCAAATTTTCTGGTAAAAGCAAGACACAATGTTGCAAGTGCTATACATCATATCATTTTTGACTAGTAAATCCATATACAAAATCAACTTGTGCTTTCTCTTTAATATGGCACAGTCGATTTATGGCTTATTTGCATCCAAATTCTTTTTGTAACATTGCACAGCTCCAGTATCTGCTTGTGCTGTATGACTGTTTTACAGTTCCTATTCATGACTCATCTTCATTCTTTGAAAAGCATTGTATCAAAGGAGGACACCTCTTCTAAGAATATGAAGCTGAAGTATATCGTAATGTTGCTACTGATGTTGGCTGGTAACATACAACCAAACCCAGGTCCTATCGATAGGAAATGTTTGCTCACACCAGATGACTTTCTACATAGGACTGGCTTAGGCTTTTTCCATTTAAATGTACGTAGCCTCATTCCTAAAATGGATATGATCAAGATATGGGCTCAAACAACAGATGCAGACTTTATGGTATTTTCTGAGACTTGGTTGAAGAAAAGCGTTTCTGACAGTGAAATTGCTATGAGTTGTTATAATGTGTTTCGCTCAGACAGACAAGGTAAAGGGGGGGTATAGCTATCTATGTCGAAACCAAATTCCGAGCAACAGTGATAAAATCTGTATCTATACCCAAATAATTTGAACTGCTTGCTTTAGACATTGAATTTGCTACAGACAGTCACATTGTGTTGGTTGGCTGCTATAGGCCCTGTCTGCTGTTAAAGATGCTCTGATGTCACTATCAACCTTACTGTCAGATTTGAAAAGTAGAGAAATTATTTTAATTGGTGACTTAAATTGGGATTAGCTGTCTCCTGCTGCTGCTGATGTAAAGAATTACTGTGATTCTGTAAACTTAACCCTCAGGCATCAGTTTAATTTACTACCCTCTTAAGTCATTAAGGACAAAAATGTCCACTTCCAAAAACTGCTATAAAAATAATATTCTGCTTTTTTGGGTTAAGTCTTTTGATCAACTTCAGTCCTGATCAAAACTATCAAATATTGAATAATTATCAGGATTTTAACCCTTTAAATGCCAGTTTGATTACATGATGCTAATATGTTTTTTGGAAAAAACAGACATTTTTGTGTTTTTTTTCAAAAATAACAACAGTGACATCAAGTAATCAAACTGGCATTTAAAGGGTTAAAATCCTCAAAATGATTGAATGTTTGGTAGTTTTGAGCAGGGCTGAAGTTGTTTAAGAGATTTATGCAGAAAAAAGCAGAAAAAAATATTAATCTGTAAAGTTTTTATAGCAGTTTTTTGGAAGTGGACATTTTTGTCCTTAATGACTTAAGAGGGTAGTAAATTTTTTTCACAGTGTTCTATTGATCTATTAGAAAAATTAAATTTGAATTCCAAAATGTGTCAAGAGAGAGACTTTCTTACAAAAAAATTGTGCCATATGCACTAACACAGCCAAAATGATGGCCAGATCAAGAGGAAAAATTTGCTCAAATGGACAAAAATGTCCATAATGATGCCTGAGGGTTGAAATCTTAAATGAACCTGCCCGGCCCAATCCTAAAAATCCTAAAAAATCAACTCTGATTGATCTCATATTGACAAATGCTCCTCATAAGTTTTCTGAAATTGGAATATTTCCAAATGATGTTAGTGATCATTGTGCCGTGGTTGGGGTACGAAATTGCAAATTACAGAAGGTAAAGCCACGTTTTATTACTAAACGAGATTATAAGAAGTTTGATGAGCAAGGATTTTTGCATGACCTTTATCAATGTAATTGGGAAAGAATTTTACTCATCCCTGATATTGAATTAGCTTGGTCCTTCTTTCATAATCAGTTCTTAACTATTGTAAATAAACATGCCCCATATAGGAGTTACAAAATAAAGGGCCGTGACAATCCATGGTTTTCCCAAAATTTATATGAGCTTATTCATGAAAGAAATTTGGCATGGGCAAAATCACGGGAAACAAACATAGAAAATGACTGGATCACAGTGCAAATTAGAAAAGCAAAGTCTGAATTTTTAAAAAATTAAATGAAATATTTAAACACTGGCTGGGGTACTTGTAGACATTGCACAAGTTTTTTTGTAGGGCTGTGTTGGGAATTCGTTATATGCGCTGTTGTTGTTTTGGCGATGTTTTTATTTATCTAGGACTTGCTTATGGTACAGAATGAATTTCCCGAAAGGACAAAAAAGTTATCAACAATCAATACCATAACATGTAGCCCCCAAAACCTTACTCATTGCTACAAATCCTGTAAACAACTTCTCTCTTTCTTCTCCCTTCCTAAACAAATGCACCATTTTCTGAGGAATGTTATCACTAATGTCTTCGGGGACTCTAAACATTGAAGTTTTCAGAAAGCCCTTTTGTAGGGGTTTAAGACTTGTCTGTGGTTTTTTTGTTCTTTGCCCCCCCTTCGCCACTCTAAGCTGTTTACCCCCCATAACCCTGGCCCTTTTTCAATGAAGGGGATGAAAAAGTTTTGTCATGGCCAATTAGTGTGCCCCTCCCCTTTCCAAGATGGCACATGCCCATTGTCTCTTTTCATTTTTTTTGAACTGTAATTTTATTGGGATTTTAGTAGTGATGGCGAGATAAAGCTTCTCGAAGCATTGAAGCTTCACCAAAGGGGTTAAAATGGTTAATTTCTCGAGGCTTTCAAATGCCCCACGGGGGCCCCTACGGTCAACAAAAGTCATCTTTTTCAAAAATACCGAAAAAATCTCCACTGCGGGTTTTCTCTTTCCTCTGGGGCGGATGTTAGCTATCCCCGCTCTAGTGCCCTTCAACAAACAGGGGGATTCAGGTTCGAATCTGGTGCACCAAATGTTACTTTTTATATCAGCAATCATTATAGGGCTTTTTATTATAATGCTAATTAAAAAGGGGCAAATACCAGTTGTATAGTCCATTGGTGTAATTATCATATGATAAAGATTTAAATATAGCACAGAAGGGAAAGGCATATAGTGGCTACAGAACCCCCCCCCCCTTCAACTGTTGAGGACAGTGCTTCTTTTAACTGGGGGCGGTGTATGGGTTTTGAATATGCTTTATTAACGGGTTTGAGGACAGGGAAAGGCTTGTGAACGGGGCAAGGGGGTATGGAGGATGACAATGTTTTATTTTTATTCAAGGGATGAAAATTATTGATTTTTATTTAAAATACAGTTGTTCCACAGTGGAGGGCTCACCGGGGTTTTTTTTTTTTTGGTTACAATGTCCCCCTTTGGAGAACACAGTTCACAAGGGGAACCGATGAAACCAGGGGTCACAAAAATCCCAGTGCCAGCTGGTACAGGGGGGGGGAAAGAGGCTCGCTGTGCAGACCATATGTTAATTCCCAATCTTGGGAGGTTTTGGGTTCAGCCAATATCGCGGACCTCCTTTGGGGGCCCACCCCTCGCACTCTTGATTTGGGGTCAACCACACTGCCCTTAAAACCTCCAAAGGGGTTTTTTTCCCTAAAAATGTTGAAAAACATTTTTTAGTGAATGAGCTAACTTTGTGACATGGGTAACAACCCCTGTTAATATAAAAGAAATTTAAATTTACATCTCAGCAACTCAAAAATGTATAAAAACATCACCTGAGGGTGTTGCACTTTGGGTTTGATGGTTTGAGGGTGCTGAGAGGTGGCAAAGGGTGTTGATCTCAGGAGTGGGGCACATTTTTTAGTCACCTTTTTACAGCTTCATTTGCTTTGTGGGGCTGAAAAATCCAAGTTTTTGAACCGGGTTTTCCCACATTTGCCATGAAATATGCCATGGACTGCATTGTGAAAAGCCTCTTTTTCAACACCTTATGAGCGTTTCCCTATTGAGCTGCCATGACGTAGCCATTGATGGCATTTCCTCCTAAAAGACTGTTCCAACATCTTAAAGAGAGGAATCACCTTGGGAGCCAGAAACTCCTTCCCCCTCAACAGCTAAAACATAGCGCTTTAAAAGGGGGACAGCACACCAGAAATTCACCTACATTATTATATTCTTCTGCTGTCAGTGGGGGGGATTTCAGTTTGAAGCATCCAAAGGGCGGGGCCCAAACTGGCTCTTTGGGTCATAAAAACGTTGGAACTTTTTGGAATGTACTTTTCCAACTGTTTCCACCTCCCTGGATGACCCAAATTGTTTGCCCGCCCCATTTGTACGGGAAACCGGGGTTAGCCGTCCTTAAAGAAGGAGGAAAAATTTAGTTACATCCTTTGATTCAGTAAAATTTTATTGTAAATTCTGTCAATGCACAGTAAACAAAAACATAGCTCATCCAAAAAAATTTTAAAATTACAAGGAGACCAGTAATAACATACATAGGTACAAAATTATAGTATTAAGAAATCCATATCCCCTTTGCAGGGGTGCTGCTTCGAATACCAACCATTTTCCCTTTTCCCCCCTTTTGTTCTATGCCCGGGGAGCCCAGGGGTCTGCCAAAGCCTTTTTTAACCCCGGGTTTTAAAGGGGCTTTGGGCAATACAAATTGCATGCCTAAATTTTCACCCCCCGGGGCACGGGGCAACATATTGGCACTCCATGGGGTAACAATGAAATGACCTTCTCCTTTATCCCCAGTCCTCCATAAAAGTTTTCACACAGCCTTTTTCCCTCTCTGTGTGGGCCTGTGGAATTTCCCCCACTCCCAAAAACGGTACACAACTAGACGGGGCGGTCACCACAAAAGGGCGGGTAACAGCAAAGGTATCCCATGGTCAGGTGCCCCAAAAGTCAGAAGGAAGGCTCACAGCATTTCCCTACCCCTTTTTCTGAACCGGGGCCTTTGCCTTCCCCTTTGGACCCCTTTATTTGGCCTCAACCGGCCTTTAAACCCTGAAGAAAAAGAAAAGAAGATGCTTGATTGTCCAGTAAAAAAATTTAAAATGTGCCCCCCTGCTTTTCCATACACAATACACACCTGCCAGTAGGAGAAATGGGGTAGGGGTCCTTTTTTATGTACCAACTCCCGAAAGCCCTTTCCTCCACCACTGAGAATGGGCTGTGGTCCTTTAAAAAAAACCATATTCACCAGTGCTTCAATTCCAGCCTCATGTTTTTCCGGTTGTAGGCAAAATACTAAAATTTTTATTTAATGTTCAGTCAAATTATTAAGCAAAACACAACTTTCATAAAACCCTTTGTTTAACATTATATACCACCTTTTTGAAGATGGCCTACCTTCAATGATGGGAAAAAGCTTTTCTCCCCCCGACTCATTGCAAGCACGGTAATGCCCTAAAGCATACCTAAGAAATTGATTGTACACAATTCCTTGGGTGCACAACAAGCACTTCACCTTAAGAATAAAAAAGGGCATTGTTAAAAAGGAAAGCAACCAAGCAATTCATGTAATATAATAGACATATAATCCTGATCTAGTTTATGGCAGGGGCCCCACCTTCATAGACCATACCTTTTGGGAAAAAATTAAATCAAAGTATGCCCATACAGGGGGCCCCCCTTTCTTGGGTCCCTAAAACCGCATTCACCCTTCTCAAAACCCTTCTCAACCTGTTCTCTCCTCCTCCCCAAACCCACAATTTTAGGGGGGTTTTTTCCTTATACCGGGGTCAAAACTCCCCCCAAACCCAAATCCCATCCCGGGAACACGACTGAAAGGGTTTTTCAAACTCATTACGTTGACTAAAAATAAAAAACCCCAACATAGGTTCCAAAATGCCCACTTTCCGATACGGTTTTCAAACCCCCGCCCCGGTTAAACCCGTCATACGTTTTTACACCCTTTTTCTCCATTTTTACTAAGGTTTTTTAAATTGCGATTTTAAAAATAATTTAAGTACCTTTTTTGCTCACAAACTGGCCTACCACCTTTTTTTGAAAGTTTCTCCCAAAACTTTCACCCCACCTCTTGGCCCCTTTCTATTTGGAGCCTTTCCCCTCCCATGGGGTTTTCAATAGGGCCTTTTCCCCTTTTTGGAGGGTCTTTAGGGGTTTCTTCTGTTTACCTGTTAAAAGGGGGCCCTCTCGGGGGAAATTGAGGTTGTTAAACCTGGGTTTTTGGCTCAGAACCTGTCAAGGGGGCTATTGGTTCTTAGTTCAAACCCGGGGCCATTGGGAAAGACCTTTAAATCCTTTTTTTTTTCTTCCTTTTTGAAACCTGGCCAAGACTGAATGGGCCTTCACATCCTGGGTTTTTGCTGCATGGGGGCTTTTGCTGAAAGAGGCCCCTTTTTAAAAACTTCAAATTTTCGGTAAAAGAAGGAAAATTTTTAATTTGCAAATATTATTCATTTTGTTTAAAAAATCCAAAAAAACAACTTTGTTTCTTTTAATAGGCACATTTTATTTATGGCTTTTTTTGCAAAAAATTCTTTTTTTAAAACGCCCAGTTTTTGGCTTTGTTTGGGTTTTTAAAACTTTTCCTATTCATGATCACTTCATTTTTGAAAACATGTATAAAAAAAACCCTTTAAAAATGCTAAGTTTATTAATGTGCTATATGTTTTGGAAAACAAAAAACCCCATTTTGTGAAATTTTCAAAAACCCCAGTGACTTTCACATAACTGGGCTTAGGTTTTTTTCCCTTTTAAATGTAGTAGTATTCCTAAAATGGATATATTAAAAGGCCAAAAAAATAAATTTTAAAAATATTTTTTAAGGGGGGGGTTGGGGGGGGAAGTTTTTAAGTTTTTTGTCCAAAAAAAAGGGGGGTATAAATTTTTTTCCCGGGAGGTGAAAAAATTGATCTAAAAAAAAAAATTTCTTTGAATTAATTTGTCAGAAGACTTTTTTCTCTTGGGCCCTTTGTTTTAAAAAATTTCCTATGCACTAAAAACCAGCAATTTGAAAAGTAGAAAAAAATTTTAATTGGACAAAAAATTGTTCCCCTTTTAATTAAAAAATTCTGGTTTTTAAAAAAACAAAAATAACCCTTTCCCGGCCCAATCCCCTAAAAATCCTAAAAAATCAACTCTGATTGTCTCATTTTTGAAAAAATCTCCTCATAATTTTTCTAAATTTGGGAAAATTTTTTCCAAATGATTTTTATGATCTTTTGGCGTGGGGGGGTACAAAAATGAAAATTAAGAAGGTAAAGCCACTTTTTATTACAAAACGAATTATAAAAGTTTGATGGCAAGGATTTTGCATGCCCTTTTATAAATGAATTTGGGGAAAGAATTTTACTCATCCCTGAAAATGAATTTAGCTTTGCCTTCTTTAAAAAAATCATTTTTTAACTTTTGAAAATAAACTGCCCCATATAGGAGTTAAACAAAATAAAGGGCCGTGAAAATCCAGGGTTTTTTTCCCCCCCAAAATTTTATATGATTTTATTCAGAAAAAATTTTGGCATGGGCAAAATCACGGAAACAAACATAGAAAATGACTGATCACATGCAAATTAGAAAAGAAAGTCTGAATTTTTTTTAAATTTAAACCACCATAAAACGAATGCCCCTTTTTTAAATTTTGGAAAGTCATAAAGCCCATGTCAAGCAGCCCCTCTAACAATAAACCCTCCCGAAGCAAATAAATGTAAACTCTGAAGTAGTTAAAAATAAGAGGGAAAAGGTAAACTGGTTTTTTACACTTTTGTTTCCAATCTGAAAAATTTTTTAAACCTGTTTGTAAATTCAGCTACATAGAAAACTTAATAAAGAACGGACACAACCTATAAATGAAACGGGTTGTGTTGGGTTCCATGGGAAATCCACGGTCTTTTGATTTTTCAGTTTTTTCTAAAAGGGGGGTCCTTTCACTTTGAAAGGGAAAACATAAAAAAAACACAGGGGCCAATGACATTTTATCCCTGGTCTTAAAGCTTTCCCGCGACATTATTGTTGAACCCCTGACTTATTAAAATTTTAAATTTGTCCATTGGTTTAAACACATTCCTGAGGATAATTGGGTTTTGGGCCTTCCCCTGTTAAAAGGGGGGGATCCGCAAACTTAAATAAATTACGGCCCATTTCCAAATACCAGTCAATTTCCAAAGTTTTTGAAACCTCACTAGTGACCAATTAAAAAAATTTTAAAAACAACCCAAAGTATCCAAATAGGTTCCAATCTGGTTTTAGAAAGAAGGGATAGCACTGTAACACCACAAAAGAAAGTTTCAAACGCATAATAGAAACACTGATTCCAAACAACAATGTGCGCCTTGTTTATAAAACTTGTCCAAGGCCTTCACACCCGTCGATCACCAAATACTGTTAAATAGGTTTTTTCTGAGATACAAAGGTGTTGATTTTTTTAAAAACAACTTTTTTCTAGGACCAGTGTGTGCACATTGAGGGGGAAAACCTGATTTGTTAACTGTAAATACGGGGTCCCAAGGTTCAATTTTTGGGGCCCTTGCTTTTTTACCATTTATGTAATGAGATTTTGGAAAAATATTGAATGAGCAAAAGCCCCTTTATATGCGGGGTGACAACAAATCATTTGTCCTGCCCCCCATTCGAGGGTGTATTTTAAAATTTCAAAAGCATTTAATACCATTCAAAAAATCTAATTAACTTAAACTTTTTCTTAATGTAGATAAAACTAAATTGATGTTTTTTTGTAAATCCAATATCCAGTTTCTACTATGCCTCAAATCATTACAATACAAAACAGGGGGATAGAGGTGTTATCTTACAATATCTGGGTTTCCATCTTGATGAACAATTGTCTTTTAAACTTTTATATGAACAACTAGCAAAAAACTTAAACTTAAATTGGGGTTTTTACTTTAGAAAAAAAGGCGTTTAAATTTTTCAAGCAAAGAAATGGCTTTGGGGGCTACTTTTTTGCCTAATTTGGATTAGGGGATATTTTTTTATATGAATGCCCCAAAATCACATCTTTTTACTTTTGGGCACAATATACATGCTGCTTTTACATTTTTTGACAAACAGCATATCCCCTCATACATCACTGTGTACTGTATAATTGTCAGGTCAGTCATCCCTGGACAAAAAAGACAGTCACATTTGTATTTGTTTGTATACAAAGCCATCTTGGGGACGCTACCAATTATTAACACTTTACTTATTCAACCCCAGAATGGACATTACAATCTGAGATCAAAAAATTATATCTTAATTCTCCCAACTGTGAGAACAAATTTGGGAAACCGCCTTCACTATCTGGGGCCCCCTTTCCTGAACAATTACAAAAAGATTTTAAGCTAGATTTTCCCCTTTTTAGAATCGACCTTTTTAAAGAACAAATTGGACACCTGCTTTGCCATGGATGCTCATTTTTTTAAATTTTGTTTTTTTTTTTTGAATTTTTTAAACATTTGCTCTAAATTTTTTTTTCTGTGCACTCTTTCTGTCTTACTGTCTTTTTTTATTTGCTTTGTTTTTAATGTTTTATATGTGAAATTATTTTTTATCTGCTTCTTGGCTAGGGCCCACTTGAAAAAGAGATGGAAATCTCAACGTGATTACCCCGGTTAAAAAAAGGGTAAAAAAAAAAATAAAAATTTAGGTGGGGGGGCAAAAAACTACAGAAATAAAAACCGAGGTTTTGGGGAAAAAAAATCCATTAGCGAACACCCATTTATGAACAAAGATAAAAACCTGTCAGTCGCCATTCGCCAAACTATTATAATTTCTTATAATTTCTATAGTTTCAGAGGGGAAAAACGGGGGGGTAAAGTTCAAGTTTTAAAACTGAAAAATACAAAGGTTGATTAATGCAGTATAGAGGAAGTGATATACACACGAGAGAGGCTATGAAATAGGCTGTTGCCTCTATACTATTAATTATACCAGCTTTTTTTTTTTGTGGGGGTGTTTTTTTTGGCTTCTCCTCAATTCATCTAATCTTGAATACGGGGAGGAAAACTGAACATCGTGCCTCCCCCAGGTGGGAACTGCAGCCCTCCTTTCCCTTCCTGGCTGTAGGGGAGTACCAGGGCTTTGGGCTGGACTGGAGCTGCACCCCACTCAGGCTTTTCCATAAACCTTTCAATAGCTGTTTATAAAAAGCAGTAACAAATGTTTTGGCAAATTTTTTAATTTAAAATGATTAAAACAGAAATATTCTAGAATTTTGCTGTCCCTTAAAAAATTTCGTGTGCATTGACAGGGAAATAACCGCCCCGGGGTTGGGCCCGAAACCTGGGTCTTAGGAGGATGCTGAAGCAACAAATCGCGGTTTTAATATATCAATGGTATTTAAATCATTTACAGACAGGGTTGCAATATTTTGGAATGATTTTTGGGAACACTTTTTCTTTCCCCCGGGTTGGGGGTAATTTCCGTTATGTGTTTCCGGGTCCATTTCCCACCAGGGAAAAGCATAAATCCCACCAATATTTCAAACAGGTCAGGGAAATTGGGGTTCAAAAGTAACAGAATTTTCCATTGTGATTTTCAACAGGCTGGGCCCCCAGCCAACTTTTCTGTTTATTGACAAGAAATTTGATCTGAAAAACCTTTTGGGGCCCCGTTAAAATTTTAAAAAAGCTTTCCTCTCTCTGTGGTTTTTTTGTAAACCAAGAAAAACCCACAATTGTTACTAAACAAACTTTGCCATTAGCTTAAGAAGCTAACGACAACAAGGTTTCTGCCTCCATTCCGAAGCACATGAATCCAAAGGATTTTTTACATTTTTTCTTTGCAAACCCGGGAAATGGGGGTCTCTCCCGCCCCTTCCATGAAACCAAGATTTTGAACGGGCATAATTTGCCTTTTAAATCATGATGAAAGTTTTTAACACCTCGGCAGATTTAAAACCCTTACTTACGTTTTTACATGATATACATAATCTTTCTAAAATGTCCCAACTAAAAGCTTTGTTGTGTAGCAAAAGGGGGCATTTTTCAAGTGGGAGAATGTAATGGAGAATCCAAAAGATTTAATTTCTCCATGTGTGACAACTTGACCATGGCTAAAAGAGTTGGCGAAAGTTACAAAACACAAAAAAACTTCTTTCTACTATGAAGTCATTGGGTTTTTTCCCTGGAGGTTGGCCTGGGTGGGACCCTGCCTGCCTGTCTCGAGGGGGACTTTGCCCTATTTAATACAGGAATATGTTAATCAGTCTTGCCAAAACAAATCCAGCAATTTTAAAAAAAGCAGTTGAAGTCCCCCACATAACCCTTTTTAATTTTTTTGTTACATAAGAATAACTCTTGTGTCACCCCCATGGAAGAGGGCTTGGGTTGATTTAGGCCTTAAGGGGAAACAGTCACACATTATTGCCAAAAGAACGTACCATTTTACGTAAAACACAAAAGGACTTTAATTTTTACTAGAACCCCATTGTGGGCTTACCCTGGTAGGTTGGGCCTGGGTGTGGACCCTGCCCGCCTTTCTCGAGGTGGACTTGCGCCTGTTAAAAGGTAATGATGTTGAATCATTTTTTTTGCCATAAAAAATCCAGCGATTAAACAAAGCATTTTAAGTCCTCACACATAACCTTTTTTAATTTTTGTTACATAAGAAATAATCTTGTCTCACCTTTTAAGTGGGTCAGCTCCTGAACATGAAAACCTCTGCCTGTTTTGGATCATGTGTCTTACTTTTTTTCATGAAAACAGCCGCCCTTTCGGTAGAGTTAACCTGCAAATAGACATAGAAAGTTTGCTCTTAATGCTGTCTTTTTGCTCAATGCCTCTACTCTAGTTTTCGCTTTGTTTTTGTGAAATTGTTATTTAAAACCCATGCGTTTGAAATTTTTCAATTTAAAAAAATCAAAAGTGTAAGATTTGATGACTTAAAAAACCCACAGGTGCCAGGGGTTTTTCTGCAGCCTTCCCTTCTTGGGCACTGTGGCCTTGATACTAACTAACCACAATGAGGGGAAAAAATTTAATTCAAAGACTTGCTCGTTGGTTGTGATATCAGTGCATGGAAAAGCATTTTATTTTTGTCATGTCATCATGTGGTCTACCCTAGTGTGATTTGGCCTTTTATTGTCTGACAAGTCATTATTTTTTTTTGGGGGGGGGGGGGGGGGGGGGGGGGGGGGGGTAATGCCTTTAATTTTTGGGGTATGTGGGGAATAAAATTTGGGGGGGTGGGCCGAGGGGACGGTTGGGCAGCATTCAACCCCGTAAGTATGGGGGAAAAATGTGGTGGTCCAGAACAGAATATTAACGAAATAATCAAATTTGACAGGGAAAATGTGGAAAAAATCAAAAACTAATTTGACTTAGTTCTAAAAACAAATACATCTCAAAATAAATAAAAAATCTTATTATATATCTCTGCGCTGGGGGTGGTCCTTAACACCAGGGGTCATTTTCGTGAACCAGGTGCAGGGGGGAGGGCAAAACTCGCACGCAGCTCACTTTGGGGGGTGGCCAAGAGATTTTTTTGGGAATTTTGGACCAAGGGAAGACCAGCGAGGGGGCAGGGGTTAAAAAGGGTGGATCAAGTGAAATAAATTATCATAGTGTGGGGAGGGGCTGGGCACAGCCTTGACCAATCAAATCGGGTTTAAAAGTTTGGCACTCCTGATTTTGGAGAGGCCATTAGACAGTCTTCCAAGTTTCTTGTCCAGGGGTGCAGTTTGGGGCTGGGAAGAAAAGACAAAACCCCGATTATAAACATTGAAAAAACCCAACCCCCAAAAATTCCCAACGATAATCCCCTCAGTTTTTAGTGAAAGTCCCGGTCACTAGTGTTCCGATCCGTCACGTGTATCGTCGTAATTATCTGATGTGATAGTGGAAAAAAAAGTCACAAATAACAACCATGCAGTTAGGGTTTTAGAAAAATACTGGCGCGAAAAAAAGCCCTCAATAAAAATGTTTGTGAAACAAGCAGTCCCCCAAAATGAACCCTGGGGTTATTCCGGTCAAATCACCCAAAGATTTTAAACCCCCACAAAACCCAGATTTTTATGAATTTGGATTTGTTTTATTGGGATCCCCCACACACCAAATCTCAAATTTAGGCCAACCCACCAGTGAAATTTTTGGAATACGGACCCCCAAAGTTTTAATTTTTTTCAAAAAAGGGGCAAGGCCAAAACCCTTTTAACCCCTATTCTCAAACTCTGGGCCAATCTTCAAAAAAAGAGGGGAAGGGAAAAGCAGAACAAAAACGGTAAAAAATTTTTGGTCGTTGACCTTTGACCTTTGCATGACCTTGAAATTTCCTTTGTGGATCAATACCTTGAATTTCCTTTCCTGGGAAATTTAATCACCCACTGTTAACTAAAATATACAAAAAAGTTTTTTCCCAAACCACGGTCCGACTACCTGAAATTTTAGATTTGGTGTTGTGGGGTCCAACCAACAATTACAAACCAATTTCATTTTAAAATTCTTTAGATGGTTGGGTTTTAAAATGTTTTTGTTTTTTTTGGGTGATTGACACGGGAATGACCCACCTAAGCCTTTTTTTTGAGCCAAAAAAACATGCACATATCCTAATTTAGTTGCTCATAGACTTTTTCAACAACACAAAAAAGGGGCCACCATTAAAATGACTTCTTATTCACAATTTCTAATTTAAAAAAAAACCCTTCCTATACTTTAAAAGAACCTTGGTTTTATGCATCTTGAACCCCATCTAGGGAAGCCTTTTAGGGTTAACATTGTAAATTGATACCTTACCCCTTATTTTTGGACAGGGCTTTCATTTTTTGGAGGGGCTGGGGGGTGGGGAGGCGATGGCAAGTGAGGCAAAGCCTTTTTCTTGATGGACAAATTGTCTTTCATCCCCCTCACACCCTTTCCCCCAATATGGCCTTTTTCTTTTTTTTAAAATTTAATATCAACAATGTGAGTACAGAGCAAAATTCCCAAACATTATGAAATCCATTTTTAATTGTATAGAAAAATAAAAAATTTACACTGCGGTTACAGGGCCATTATATGAAATTTACATGTTGAAATTTTCAATGGGCCACCCAAAACATTTCCAAAAGGAGCGTAAAATATTAATTTTAAAATAAATAAACAAAGGAAATAAATCTGAAGTACTGCCACAAACTTCCCTGTTTAACACTTTGGGTTTGGGAAACTTTTGACTTTTTAACTGTTAACGATTAAACATCCCTGAAATCTGTGTTTTTATGGGGTGCCATATTCAAATTGCTGGGTTCAATAAAAAAAATATTCAAATTTTGGGGACATTTTAAAAATACTAAGTCAACATTGGGAAAACCCTTTTTTTTACTGTCAAATGGAACCCCTTCCTTTGGGGACTGGACCCTGCATCCACCCTGAAAGGGGTCAAAAACACTTTTAAAAGAAAAATTTCCAAAAATCCCCAGTCGTCTTCTCTCCCTCCACATCTAAATTTTAAATCTAATGTCTCGCGAATCTTTTTTTTTTTTGGGATGCCCCTTGTCTATTATGTCTGTGAGGGAAAACAAAGACAATGTCTTTTTTTGGCATTTTTAAATTTTTTAATTTGCGGGTGTGTGACAACCTTAGAT
The DNA here is from genome assembly GCA_034670405.1 of Hoplostethus atlanticus. Classification (NCBI taxonomy): domain Eukaryota; kingdom Metazoa; phylum Chordata; class Actinopteri; order Trachichthyiformes; family Trachichthyidae; genus Hoplostethus; species Hoplostethus atlanticus. The sequence continues at coordinate 26,494 of JAXDDX010000295.1, read as the reverse complement.
TTTGATTAATTAGTTTTGTATGGTTTTTTGGGTAGACAAAAATAAATTCTGGAGAACAAAAGGTTGACATAATGTTGCTTTTAAATTTTGGGAAAAAATTTTTATGAAAAATTTTAAAAATATCCCTAAAAAACTGTATTTTTTTGTTTTTAAAATTTCCCCGGTTTTTTATAGGCCCCCAAACCTAAATTTTGGGTTTTTCCCACCCTCTCTCGGGCTGTGGGGCCCCCCTCCCCCTTAAGCTCCTGCGCTTTCCTCATAGGGGGGCCACCATGCCAGGAAACCCCTCCACCCTTCCTTGTCCACCGTCCCGGTGGATTTTTCCTTTAGAAAAAAAAACCCAAAGGCCCTACTGGTCGACCGGGAGGGACCCCATTTTAAAAAAACCCAGTATGCATGCCACACAAAAGGGCCCAAAAAGCACCCACCCAAAGGGAAAAAAACAAACCAAAAAAGGGGGGGTTTTCAATGTAAAGGGAAGGGGAAAAAAATTTTCCCCCCAAAGGGGAAACCGGGAAACACTTTCTCATCTTTTCTTCAATCTTGCACATCCCCAGTTGGTTCAAAAAATTACATCTACAACTGTAAGGGCCGAATTTTTCCTGATGGCAATGGTTTAGCCCAAAAAAATGCCCCTTTTGTTTGGGTTAAATTTTTGCTAAAAAACAATGTAGGGTTTTTAAACCTCTGCAGGAAATAATGTTTTTTAAACCCCTTTCCAACGGGGAACCCCCACTGGACAAAAAAATTCGTTTGCCGGTCCAGCTTTTTTGTGAAGCGGTTGGTTTTAAACCCCACACTAAACTGGGCTATCTCTAAACCAAAAAAAGATTCGGGTACCGGACCAGATAGGTTTTTGTTTTTTCAGTTGAAATGTTCTGGTTTTTTTATGGTTGGCCTCAGAGGGGGCTCTAAAAATGGGCCTCACAATTTGGCTGAGTGGAGATGGTTTTTTCTTGAGGTTTTTGCAGAAAAGTTTTCATATTTGAAATTAATTTTTTTTCCCCAAAAACCCTATAATTTCTAACATCCTTGCCAGGTGTTTTTTACAAATTTTGCACATTGTAAAGAAATGTACTTTTTCCCCTACAGTTCCCCAAAAATTTTTTAAATTTTTTTATTCTTTAAAGACGTCTGGCATATTTAGAAAGGTAAATTTTAATGGACTTTGCCCTGGGTTGTAGGTTTAAGTTGAAATTGGTAAGAAAATTTTTAATTTTGCAATTTTCCCCCCATGTAAACTTCAACAACTTAATTAAAAAAAGGTAAAGGAGTTGCACAAAAAATTTTTCTTTTCTCATTATTGGCCTGTCTAACGACTGGAAAAAGATTTCCAAAAAAAGGAGTGTGCGCATTGAAAAGTGGCAGCGCAGTATCAAAAACCACCTCCCACTGGACTGCAGCTTCTTCTACAACTGGGCCAAAGGGGGTGGCAAAAATGGACTCAATTGTTTAAACCCCGTGCCCAAATATCCACAACCATGAAGACCCCCTCTTCCCCCAAAATGTCCCCGCATCCAGAACGCATTTCAAAAAGGGCAAGAGCAAATGGTTTTTTAAACAGGTGTGTACCCAAGCATTTTCACTAAAGGTCCCCTTTCGGGCTTGTTCAGGTTACCTTATTTCACCCTATGGTTTTTCTTTGATTAGGAGTTTTAAAAATTTTTTGACATAATAGTTGAAAGTATGTTTAAAAAAATTTAATTTTCCATAAATTGGGAAAAAAATAAATGTACTTTTCCCTTTTTTTAGGGACCCCAAAATTTGTATAAGCTTTTGGGAAAGGCCCTAACAAAAAGAGAGTCCTAAAGGATTTTTGGGGGGAGCTGAGCCCTCACCCTCAAAACCTCAGCGCTGGGGTCTTAAACCCTGTGGGATCCTGCGCTTTTGGGGTCCAAAAAAATTTTTGTCTTTTCCCTTTTTTGGAATGCTGTGCAGGTAAAAAAAAGAAAATTACACTGTTCCCCCAACCCCATCTTATATATGTGCTCTATGCAAGTACTGTAATTATTACTTTTTTTAAAAAAATTTTTTTTTGGTTTACCGTCTGCCATGCATTTCAATGAAAATGCTAACCCCCCCCCAAGCCACAACACGTGCTGGTGACCCACTCTTTTAAAGTGCAGTTTCCCAAATTCAAGAAGGGAGAGGTTTCAAAAGGGAAAAGCCATGAAGATGGACCAACTTTTTCCCTAATTTTTAACGCACACCTATTTATTATTCTAAATCACAACTGCTAAGGGAGAAAAATTGAAAGGCAACAAAAGATGGAAAATTGGGTAGTGGCATTTTCATAACTTTATTTACTATACAGGGGTTTTCCCGATTGGGTTTTGGAAACCCCCTGGGTTTGAGGGGCGTGTTTCAGGACCCTGAACCATATTCCAATGGGAATTGGGTTTAAGATCCCTTTTTCCCAGAGGACCTATGGCCCCGTAAAAAAAGACCAGCAAAGGAGGATGTAAATTTCCAAACCTTATTCCGGGTTCAATAAAAAGGGGGGTCTGAACCCCATGTTTCATGCCTTCGGGAAACAGGAAATTTTTCCCGCATGTACGCAGCGCCACACAATGCAAAAACCTTTTTCCCCTTTAGTGGGGAAAAATAAAATGTATTTTCCCCCTTCTTTATGGCCACCCCAGCTTTTTTATGGGTTGGGGTGAAGAAAAGGGTTTACCATCCCCAAAACCCCAACATCTGGGTGGGGGACCCGGTCTTTACACGGAAAGTTTCCCAAGGGCCAAAAACGGGAGAGGGGACAAATGAGCCAGTAAAACAGAAAAACTTTCCATATGTTTAACACACACACCCCTTTTTTTAAATTCTTAATTTTCCCAAATACCCAAATTGGGAAAAACAACAAATGAAAAAAATTGAGGTAGTGAATTATTTTTACTTCAAAGGTTATACAGATCCCTTTTGTGCCGTTTCAGTAAAAGGGGCCCGGGGTTGCCCTGTGTACCGTCCCGGGGGGCAGGAATTCACGGGTAACCCGCGAAAACCACACACCGTAAAAAAACCCCTGACCCTGCGGCCTATAGCCCCAGCCCCCAGACAAGCATCGTATGCTATAAAACCTGTAACGACGGGCAGAGGGTACATAGTGAATACAAAAAAATTCTGATTAGAGTATTGTTTCTTTTGGAAGTTTTTTTTTTCCCACCTTCGTGAGTGGGGTTGGGTCGGGAGTTTGGTGGGTTATAGGAATCTAATAATTATTTCAAAATATCAAAGAGGACAAATTGTCACGCTCCTGTAGACAATGTAATAATCAATGGAACCAATTATTAAAGACAGATGTCTTTACCCTGAACTTCAGTAATGATGCTGTAAATGATTAGGGGAGCTTTTCAATGCATGTTATGTGGAGAGTGATAGTGCTCTTCATTACTACAAGGTTGAGACACATGTAGAGATGGAATTCATACTGTTTGGGAAATAATTCTCTAACTTATCAAAGACATTATGAACATGTGTGAGCACATGAACACTAGATAGTTATAATACTTAATATGTGACCTGCTCTCACAGAATCAGTCACATTGACCCCAAAACACATTGTGGGGTTTTCATATTACTTGAAAGAGGAGAATGTAGGCTTTCCAATGAGACCAAAACCATGTCACTCCTCCAAAAAATTAGAAAGTTATGAGGCGTTCTACAACGAGAGACACAAAAGTGTGGTTTTGAGAAAAAGGCCTTTAAAAAAACCTTTCCATTATGACTCTGAACATTCCATTTCTGGGGGGGCTGCCGCTTTGACATCTCACAAACAAATGCTGCTTGAGTGATTATTTTAAATAGCAGATTTAACATTTAGGCATCTATGTAATGAGGAGAAATTGCTCTTTAAGGTTATATTACACACAGTACACTTACACTATTTATCCACTATTAATGAATCTTTCAAAAGCACCTTGAAGACGTTGTGAAAAATCTGTGACTCCCCTCCCCAACCCCCCACAATTATGGTTACACATAATTAAATTGTGTAAAAAGAAAGACAAACATACTGATATACGTTAAAGTGTTTATGTAAACACATTCTTTATTTGTAAATATATGCTTAATGTATACAGTAGCCTATACAGTGTAGAAGATTTATACCAATCTATAGCAATGTATAGGTCAAAGTGTCCCTTTGACCTATACATTGCTATAGATTGGTATAAATCTATAGATTGGTATAAATGCCAAGTGCCAAAATATTAAACACATCAGATCCGGATGTCCCACCATAATAAACTTCAGATCCGGACGTCCCACCCATAATAAACTTTTATGTATACGCTGCTTACCCAAACTCTATCAAATCTCAAATCTATTGCACACCCAACTGTCCTGGTAGGGGGATCCCTCTCTGAGTAGCCCCTCCCAAGGTTTCTTCCAATTTTCTCTAAAAGGAGTTTTTCCTTGTCCTCTGAGGGTCTAAGGCTGGGGGATGTTGTGACTAACCATTTATTGTTTCACATGTTGGGCACTGTGAAGCCTTAGAGACTGGAACGGTGATTAAGGGCTGTACAAATAAATGTGATTTGATTTGATTTAAACCCCAAAGTAATATTGCAAGAAAAGATATAACCATATTACACATATCACTAATTAAATCCTTAAATGATTCAATAATTCATTTAGACATTCATCATATCTGCATATGTGATCACCATCAATAAAGTAAGAGGTCCTCTGGTGCATCCTTTCTTTTTGCTGCTTCCTTTGGAACAAGCCGTTTCTTTGGATCAGTTCATAGTGCTGCTGACAGGAACATGTGTTTCTCACCTAGGAAACAAAAAAACATCTTAGGCCTACATTCAATTTGTGACAATTAAAATAAATTAACAGAACTAATTTTATAATTTCAGTGTGAGACCACTCATCTGTAGTTAAATACAACTACAGGGTCCTGTTGACCAGCTAGCTAGCTAGAACTACTCAAAACATTACCTACAGTGTTCATTATTACTGAGAACAAGGTTTAAAGAAGATAAGATAAACACACTTGTGTTTACTAATGTTGGCTAGCTCTATGGGATAAGTGGAAAAGTGCTTACCAGCAGTCACATCTCATCTCTCTCGTTTTTTCACCATAGAGAAGAGGATGTAGCAAGACTTTCCCTGATGACATTTGCAGCCACACTTGAAGCTACGAGCCTTCTCGATATCCCCTCCAGATCCGTAGCTCACATATTCATCCCATTCATCCGACTCACGGACGGCAGATATTGGGTCTGTTAAAACAAGTGGCTCCATGTCAACATCTTCATCGTTGTCGGTGTCTGAAATGGGCCTGTCAGAGTCCGAAGTGTCGCCGGAGGTTTCACTGTTGTTGTCCGTTCCCGTGTCGTCCGAGCCGCTCTCCTCAGCCGTCTCTCGGTCAGATCTCGGTGCCAAAAAATAGTCGTCAATAAGCTCTCGCTACCGATTGCCGGAATCCACAGACAACACTGGATTGCCGAGCGATTTCTTCTTATTTCCGAGACGCCATTGAAGGTCTTGATGATTACGATACTAGCTTGCTAACTTGACAACCAACAGGTGCGGATGCAGCTGGCTAGTCGCCAAATGCCGCGATCAACTTCGCCAAATACCATATCTTGCTTTTATGCTTCAAAGTTATATTTCCACTCCAAAATAGGAAATAATTCATACAGATTATGAAAGCCAAGGCTTTGTTTTATTAAAATTAGTCAAAATACCAAAATGGTCAAAAATAGACTTTTGACATTAAAAGGCGTTTCTACGTAAATCAGCCATTGCGACTTCCGACTGATTCTGTGAGAGCAGGTCACATATATTCAATTTTGATGATGGGCTACATGCAGCTAAAACAGTACAGCTAAAATTAGTGAAGTACTTCAGTAAATCACAACACATGTTTTGTTTGCTATTGATCGGTTTACAATGTAATTTCTGCTGACGTGAAATAAATAAACCCCGAATGCAAACACTTATTGTACTAATTTTTATTGTCATGCACAGTATTATCCATTGGTTATGATTATTAGAGAAATTGTGTCATGCATAGAATAATAATAAGATGGCGCGGCCGTGTCTAGACGCCGTCGTGGTAGCTCCGCGGAGATTGTGCGTTTTTTTAGTTTTTGTGTTTGTTTTTAATATCTTTTTTTGCTCAAACACATCGGCACTAACATCCTACGAACGCAGCACACTTTTGGACATAAACTTTTGCGCAAAACAAAGGTTTTTGTCCACTTTTCCCATCGACCCAGCGTGGCCGGCAGAGATAGTACGAGCGAGCCACAACAACAGCAGTGGAGACTCACCTACGGGGAGACGAGGGAGGAAACATCGGGGAAAACGGAGCGGAATTCGGAACAGACAGAGTTCAAGCCCACCGTCCACCTCTGCCCAGCATCCTTCTTGCTAACGTCCAGTCTCTGGATAATAAGTTGGATGATGTTAGGGCGAGGATTAGATTCCAACGGGACATGAGGGATTGTAACGTCTTTTGTCTGACGGAAACATGGCTGAACCCGCTGGTGCCGGATCGAGTCATATGCCCAACTGAGTCCTTCTCTGTTTTCCGTGCGGATAGAACGGAAGAGTCTGGCAAATCTAAGGGTGGAGGGGTTTGCTTCATGACCAACAAGTGGTGCAACCCCAAGGACATTAAGACTCTTTCTCGTTCCTGCTCGTCGAACCTGGAACATCTGACTATCTCATGCCGTCCATTCTACCTTCCCCGGGAGTTCAGCTCGGTCATCACCACAGCCGTCTACATACCACCACAAGCGGACACCGACGTAGCACTATCGGACCTACATGATGTGTTATGTCGGCATCAGAACAAGCATCCCGACGCGGCTATGGTGGTGGCTGGGGACTTTAATAGGGCGAACCTAAAAAAAGTCATGCCGAACTTTCACCAGCACATTACGTGTGCTACCAGAGGGGAAAGAACGTTGGACCACTGCTATACGCCGTTCAAGAGAGGCTACAAGGCTGTCTCTCTCCCTCCGTTAGGCAAATCAGACCATGTCGCCATTTTCCTGCTACCGGAGTATAAACAAAGGATAGCACGGGAAGCGGTAGTGACGAGGGACGTAAAGCGGTGGTCTGACCAATCAGAGGCTGAGCTACAGGACGCTCTGCGTGACGTCGACTGGGACATGTTCCAATCCAGTTCCAGGGACGTCAGCGAGTTTATGGAAGTAGTAACGAGCTTCATAGCAACGCTAGTGGATACCATCGTCCCCACGGTGAAAGTTAGGTCCTTTCCTAACCAAAAACCGTGGGTTGATAAATCCATCCGCGACGCTTTGAACGCCCGTACTGCTGCCTATAACTCTGGTCTTGTATCCGGCAACATGGACGAGCACAAGGCAGCGTCCTATGGACTGAGAAGGGCGGTGAAGGAGGCCAAGAGGAGGTATAGGGACAGAGTGGAGTCGCAGATGGAGCAGCGCGACACCAGACGCCTATGGCAGGGGCTACGGACTATAACGGACTACCAGGGCAGACCCCCCGCAATTGTGAGTGCCGACGCATCCCTAGCGGAGGACCTGAACTCATTCTATGCACGGTTTGAGGCTAGCAACAACAGCGCTAGCTCGCCGGCTAACAACATCACCGTTAGCGCAACCGGAGTGAGTTCTACCGCTGGGGATGAACACACACTCTCTGTGACCGAGCACAGTGTGAGGAGGGCTCTGACGAGGGTGAACACCAGGAAAGCTGCTGGTCCAGATGGCATATCTGGGCGAGTACTGAAGACCTGTGCTAATCAGCTAGCTCCAGTGTTCACCACTATATTCAACATCTCCCTGGCTGAGTCTGTGGTCCCCGCCTGCTTCAAGAGATCCACTATTGTCCCTGTGCCCAAGAATGCTTCTCCAGCATGCTTGAATGACTACCGACCGGTGGCCCTCACCTCGGTGGTCATGAAATGCTTCGAGAGGCTGATAAAGGACTACATCTGCGCCTTCCTCCCTTGCTCCATGGACCCGCTGCAGTTTGCTTATCGTCCCAACAGATCCATGGATGATGCTGTCTCCCAGGTACTGCACACCACACTCTCTCATCTGGACAGCTGGAAGGGGGGCTATGTGAGACTGCTGTTCATTGACTATAGTTCAGCTTTCAATACCATAGTCCCCACCAGACTGGCTGGCAAGTTGATTGAGCTGGGACTGAACACCCCCCTGTGTGCCTGGATCCTGGACTTCCTGACCGCCAGGCCTCAGGTGGTCAGGGTGGGTAGACACACCTCCAACCCCCTCACCCTGAACACAGGATCCCCCCAGGGTTGCGTCCTCAGCCCCCTACTGTACTCCCTGTACACACATGACTGTGTGGCCAGGTTCAGCTCCAACACCATCATTAAGTTTGCGGATGACACAGTGGTGGTGGGCCTGATCTCCAACAATGACGAGAAGGCCTACCTGGAGGAAGTTGCTGATCTGTCACTCTGGTGCCAGGACAACAGCCTCCTCCTGAATGTCACCAAAACTAAGGAGCTGATTGTGGACTTTAGGAGGACACAACAACAGAGGACGTACTCACCACTGGGGATTAATGGGAATACTGTGGAGAGGGTGAGCAGGTATAAATACCTGGGAGTCCACATCACCGAAGATCTCACATGGTCCACACACACTGACACTCTGGTGAGAAAGGCGAGGCAGCGCCTTTACCACCTCAGGCAACTGAGGAAATTTAAAGTCTCCCGGAGGATCCTTCAGTCCTTCTACTCTGGAGCTGTGGAGAGCATCCTGACAGGAAGCATCACTGCCTGGTTTGGCAGCAGCTCCGCTCAGGACAGGAAGGCTCTGCAGAGAGTAGTGCGTTCGGCTGAGCGCACTATTGGAACTACACTCCCCACCCTGCAGGACTTGTACACCAGGAGGTGCAGAACCAGAGCCTGCAGGATCATGAAGGATCCTCACCACCCTAACAACGGACTGTTTCAGCTGCTGCGGTCAGGCAAGCGCCTCCGTAGTCACGCTGCCAAAACAGAGAGACTGAGACGGAGTTTCTTTCCTCAGGCCATCAGGACTGTGAACTCTGACCTCACCAGGGCCCCCACCAAGACACACACACTGCCCCTCTTATGCACACACACACACTTAGGTAAAGACTACACATAATTTATAATTTATATTATATTATACATACAATTTTCCCTTTTTTTACTATATTTTTTTATAAAGTGCTCTTATTGTAAATATTGTGTTGTTTTTTATATAGAGCTCTTAAAAACTGTGACATTGTAAATATTGTGTTGGTTATTGTAAATAGTGTGAACCTGTTATTTTGCACATTTCTGCTAAGCATTGCCACTTTGCATTTCACTACACACCTCGTGTGTGTATGTGACAATTAAACTTCTTAAACTTAAACTTAAAAACTTATAAAATACTGCCGATTCTGAACCAGAATAGCCCCAGAACAGGCCCGATTTAAGATTATATACTATTCCCTTTCCATCCTCACTGAATTCTTTAATTCCCTGTAAATAGTCTAAACTAACTAATTTTCTAAAATATACAACACAGTTTAACAAACATTTACATTCATACAACAATATATTGTATAAAACCCAAAAAGCACAAATATTTGATAATGAAAAGTTGTGGTATTGACAGCAAACACTGAATTGCACCATTCTAATATTTATTATAAACAATTGCAAGAATATTGAATATATACACACATATATATGTATATATATAATAATTAAACAATTAATTATCTTCTTCTCACTGGTCTTTCCTCTTGCCTTCCTTCCTCCATCTCTTAATGTATTTCTCGATCTCCTCATCCACTGCCTTCACACAAAGAGAAAGAGTCAAGGGAAGGAAACAGAGTGAGAGACTAGACAGACAGCTAGACCCATACACCCACTAGAGATGAACAAACTTAACAGTAATGCACAAGTAGAGTCCGCACACCATGATAGCCACCTGCTGGTCGGAGTACAGCAACCACAAATATGAGAAAATCTCTTTAAAAAAGGTTCAAAATCAAGTTTTACAGCACCAAATTATAATTCTCCATTTTTTTCATATTTATTCTGTGGCTTTGGCGGCTAACAGAAACATCTGAAAATGATCTTTCTAAAAACTACCTTAAATGCATTTCTCCATTCAGAGACCCCTTTGAAGCTACACACATGACTTAAAATACATATTCTCTCAAAAAGTGGATGCAAAGGACTCAAACTAAAGTCACGTTAGACTTAGTTCATCTTTAAGAGTGTAAATATCAGATTAACTGACACCCGTTAGCTAGTCGCGCTAGCGTGCTAATGTTAGTTTATCTTAGCTGTAACGTTAGCAGTTGCTTCTACCAGATTTATTTTTAAAAGATTTGAGTGCAACAACAGTAAAATCACAGCATAAATGGCAATTTTGTTAGTTAAACTACACAAACCTATGATGGTGACGTTACTCACCTGGAATTACTAATAAAAAATACAACATTTCGTAGGCTGAAGGATTGCAGCAGCAGAGTCAAAACGCCAAGTGAAAACTGAAGCTCGAGCCCTACTCAACCAGATATGTTTCATAGTGTTGCTAGGCAATGAAATATAGTCATCTGCCGAATATTGACCAGAGTTGGTCCAAATTCAGACATCATGATCTGGGCCATATCCGGCAAGCTACAGTCGGGCCAGACTCTTTCCGTGACAATAAACCAGTATTCACCCAAGCCCTCCACTGCCGGAGTCGGCGCAGCTCTGGCTCAGCTGACAGCAGCCGAATCTGACACTCAGCCGATTGTGCCGTCAGTGAAGTGGGCGCTGGCCCGAGTCTCATTGCTATCTGGGTAAAGATGGAGCAATTCATAAGGTACGTGACCCATCTGCAAAATTGGAATCTGTAAGTGTCACCATGTTTTGATTTTATTTGCAAGTTAGTCTGGTTAGTATATTCGACTGCTGGTTAGCTAACGAGCTAGCGGGGCTAGCCACGGGCTTGTTGGGTGTGGAAGAAGTAAGAAAACTAAAGCTGGAGTCAGGACACAAATTTTAAAGTTATTGGTTGGAGTCAGAATTCATCTTAAAGTTATTTGTTGGGACCAGTGTCTGTTTTATAAGTCTGTCGAACATGTCCGGCTCCGTAAACTTTAGCCACCATTAGTACTATCGCGTTTGATTGTTTGCGCTGCGCTGTTTGGATGCAAATAGGTTGCATCCAATAATATATTGGCAAACTGGCTCAACAAAATTGTCAATCCTAGCTTGTCTGCAAGTTGTATTCAATAAGCTTGAGCCATAAACGGACAGGCTACAGCAGAGAGCGTCACTCCCACATACACACAAACACAACGCATGAAAGTACAATATTACACAAAATTGTTATCACTGAGAAACTGAGTGGAACCGCCTCAGCTGCCTCTTCCCATTCTGGGTCAGACTCCGGCTCAAACATGTACGGTCTCAGTGTTTCCGTGAGCTGGAATGAGCTAAAACCATGAAACTTGGCCCAATAACTGGAAATGATGTGCAAATGCTTCCCAAGAAACATGAGCCCAATCGGCCAGATGGTGGCACTGTAATTAAGGCCCAAAAGCGAAATTTTGGAAAGGCCACGCCCCTCACACAGTGAATCCGATTGACTTGAAATTTGACACACAAGTCCAGCTCAACATGTTCTACAAAAAAGCCTCAAGAACCACTAAAGTCCGCCTAGATTGTCCGCCATTTTTAATTTTTTGAAAAACACATTTTTGACATCTTCTCCTAAACCGTAGGTCCGATTGCCACCAAATTTTCTGTGGATCATTATTGGACCAAGCGTATCAAAAGTTGCATAAAGGTTGTTGATATCTTATTTAGTTTTCCAGATATTGACCAATGAACTTCAAAAGGGTGTGGCTCAGCACGTAAATAGACCAAAGTCAACAACCGTTGGGCCAATCATCACAAAACTTGTATGATATGTCCACATAAGTACCGGAAACATACCCTGAAAGTTTCATTGAAATCGACCACTAGGGGGCGCTACAAATGCAAAGAAATTGGCGTGGCATAACACAAATCAGACTAGAAATCAGAAATTGTTTGTCCAATCATTACAAAACTCGCAGGATGTGTTTCATAACAATGTTGAATGATTTTGAAATCGCTCAATAGGGGGCGCCACCAGTTCCAAACGTGCATGGGCGTGGCGCAAATTTGGCCTTAAATCAATGACAAACTTGGTAGATATTTATGTTGAACTAAGTTTGTAAAATTATCTTTAAAATGGCCAATAGGGGGCGCCACAAATCTTTTCCATATGGGCTTACAGTATAGTTTTTTTCTGGGGCTTTTATGTTTAAACTGAACTTTGTTGTTGGAATGGAATGGAATAATGGAAGCCTCTGTCCTAGTGGCCTTGCTTACTTAAACATACAGTTAACTGCATATATTTGTTTGTGTAATTTATCTTCTTCTGTCACTCTGCATGCAGTTTGCAGTAACAAAATGGTTTGAACCCGCGAATCGCTGCTTGCGGCTATATTTATTATTATTCTTATCATGTAGCCTATTCATTCTGAAATAGCCATTTCAAAATCAGACGATTAGTTGTTTATTACATTAACTCTTGTCAACACATAATTAGTGTACCCCCAACCCCAAAAGCAGTAGACAATATTCTGTCTATAAAAGTGGTTTATTGCATTTACAAAAAAGTGACAGTGCAAGGAACAAAAAGTGAAATCAAGTAAGTGAAATAAAAATTAATAAATACATGTGCAAACCAGTGAAAGTAGTGGGTAAACACACACACAACACTGCAATGCAAATATAAAAAAGTTGTGTAGGTAGCTGTGCTCTTCCTCCAGCTTGCCCTGAAGAACCTGGCAGAGCTCCGACAGTTGTGCTAACCTGAAAATGCCCTGGAAAGGCACGTTAGATAGGACTGGTGTAGTTCTAACATTCCGACTCAATATCAGCCTTTAAAGCCGTGCTAAATTTGAAAGGTTTTGCTCACCCGTGATAACATCCACATCAATATCAGAAAAACTGGTGATGACCTCGTTGTGTGGAGAGATTATGCTGTTGAAACAGGAACAGATTCATTGTTGGTTGTTTCCTAGGCTGTAACGTTACACTTCTAGTGATCTAGCTCCAACAAGCAACTGTCACAACAAGCATTCATACCCTTCTTGTGGATCATATCGTTGGATGTTGTTCTCATTGTTGTGCAGCCGCCGTACTGCTTCCTGTAACACATTAGACATTACAAATCAGTACGCTACATATCTTACATATTAGTTAGTGAGAAAACTTCCCACTGAGGCTATGGTCTAACTGGGTTAGCTATAATGTTAGCTAGCTAGCTAGCCAATTTTAACACTCACCGCCATGTTTGGACGTGTGTCCGTCTAGTTGATGGCGCCGGCCTCTTGGAGGGGGAAGAGCTTATATCCGTGTCATTGTGGCGCTTGTTACTCTCTTCAATTGCATGCATCGTGTATCCATTGCATCAAGTCGTCTATTGATTTTCTCTACTTGGTCACAGGTCACTCAAAGTCCGTCCAACTCTTCCAATGGCAGCTATTACGGCTTCTACGCTATGAGAACATGACATGATCAACGCGCTGTATCTTGGTTAACTGCTAGTTACTCACTGTTTGATGATCCACGATGGTTTGGGTGGTCCGGGACCGGGAGTTTGAATGGGTGCTGAGAGTTGTTGGTTAGACTATAACTATGACCAAATTCGCATTGTCTAGATGCCCCAAGCTACTAGGGCGAATTGGAGTGGGATCAGCTGACTGAACCGATGTCGGGGTGGTGAAAGGACTGCGAGGAGTCATTTCAAAATCTCTTGAAAAAAAATCTTCTAGTATAATATTTGAATAAAACGGCGTCTTCTTTCCAATAGTATCCCGGAGACAAGTCCCTGGCACGACGGAAGCGCCCCTGGCGCGACGGAAGTGACATGATTTATTTTTAACAAATTTAATTTACAATCTTTAACGGCCATTGCCATTCTATTTTTTTGTATAAAATCTAAAATGATGCTGTATTGTTAAATTCACAAAGAAAGCATTCAAAGCCATTGGCCAGTTGGCCATTTTGACCTGTCCCTCATAAATTTTCAATTTCAATGGACACAGATAAACCGATTTGTTTGAAATAAAACCAAAACATTGTGCTGTTTTCGCTAATGTCCTGTTGTATATGTAAAATGAGGGTTACGAATGTAACTTCAGGTCGAGTAATTATACCAACAAAGTCACCTGTGACCTGGGATGATGTAGGGCACGCCCCCAGTATAAAACCCCCCGTCATCCAGTAATCTGTTCCAACAGAATCTTCTCGCCAAGATTCAGAGTGACAGAGAACTCTGGCGGTCATCCAGAATTCATAGAACCGTCTATTTCATTCTTCCTGACTGCCAGAGGTGGTGCTTAAGCACTGGATGACTCATACCAACAAGGTCACGAGGAAGGCCTTACCACACTAAGGGGCCGAAGGCGCCGGTAAAACCGCTGCTGCAACAGCTGCTGCAACAGCGTGGGGGGGGGGGGGGGCGGCCACGTTGACCCTGTAGAAGTGGGCAAAGGTGCACGGCCAAGACCAGGTAGCAGCCGCACAAATTTCCTTTAGCGGCACTCCCTTCAGGGCCGCCCAGGACGTAAATATACTCCTTGTAGAGTGGCAGTGAACGTTTATGGGTACAGGTAGCCCCTGTGATCTGTAAGCACTCAAGATCACATCAACAATCCAATTAGAGAGCCTCTGCTTTGACAGGGCCTCCCCTCTCCTGTGCCCCCCATGGCAAATGAAGAGAACTGTCAGTCCTACTGTTGTGAATAATATGCTTTGTAATAAGCAATATAATCCAGAGTGTGTGTGTGTTATGATAAATCTACATAAATATAGAATATGTTTGATTAAGCATGTAACCTAAAAGATCATAAAGTAATCATAAAGTTTCAATAAAGCTTCAGAAACATAGTCTAACAGTTTCCCTACAGTAATCATAAAGTTTAAAAAAATACAGTCTGAGGCCCTTTTGCAATAAGGGTGTCCAAGGTCAGGCTGTAGAGGCCTTAAAAAACCAGGCGGAGCAGGCGCAGACAAGAGAGGCCCAGGTGGCCATGTATAATGGTGAATGAGAATATCTCCAGCGCCATGGATTTCATGGGTATTTCGGCCGCGATGGGACACCATTACTTTTTTGATACAAAGAAAACTTTCTTGCTGACAAAGCTGAAATTAATGAGAAAAGGGCGTAGAATCAGTATTCTCCACCCATTCTCCTCCCAGTTTTTAGGGTTTATAAGATCATGCACAGACAGTTGTACTTCAGTCTGGTTCCGGGACCAACTCGGGTTTTGTTTCTGTTGAAGAATAAAGCTCTATTGCATCGAACTCTGATCATCTCCAGTGACTTCTTTGAACCTGTTTGAGACTCCAGTAACTACAGAATCTACAGAATCGTGAAGAATATTAAGTGTTGGCGTGGGGGTCCGGTCATCATCACTGGCCTGAGACTTGGACTTCTTCCTCCGACACTACGCAAGCTAGCAGTTGCTTCCACATAAGCCTTGAGTGCCTGCACCGGGCACAGTGGCTCCAATATCTCATTCTTCCCCCTCAGTGCATCTGGGGGGTTAACACTAGGACCGCCAGGATTATAGCACTACCTTCAAGCGCCACAGCGGTCTGCCAGACTGCTGGGTGTAACGGCATTGATGGCGTTCACAGTTGCAGTAACAATGCATTTGTTTGATAAAGTTGGGTGTTAATTATCAAAAATAAATAAAAAATAAAAAAATACAATACGAAATAAGCTATAGGGTCTCCTTATATGGTATGGTATTATGACAGCCGCTATAGCCGATGCAAGTGTGGAATTCAAGCTATATTTCCTAAACCAATAAACAAGAAATAATAATGCATGACTCTGATGTATTTAGATATATGCAACCAAGGAAACAACACATGCAAAGTCAACTAAAGTGTTAACTTAAGTGTTAAAGTGTCAACTAAAGGCTATAGGCGATATCGACGGGCTTTGCTCTAGGCTTCTTTTACAGTGCGCAGTAGCCTTTCACGGCACGGGCCAAAGCTGAACAGTTTGTAGTATTGACAATGCTAAAATAGAATAATTTACACTATTCTATCAGATAGGACAACTATGCATATCAATACAGAAATGACACAATAAACAAAATAAAAACATTTATTGGCTGCAGGAATCAGTGTCCCGACACAAAATAGCAGGCAAAAAACACATAATAAAAATCACACAATATTCAGAAAAAAAATAATGAATGAATATTAGAAAATAACAATCAATAATAATGATGTAGACTACATAGAATAAACGAAAATACAATTCGTCAAATTTTAATTAATTAATTAATAATTAATTATTATTATGAACAATATAACAGAACAAATAATCAGAATATTTTAACAGGTCAGGTGAAACAAAACAAGACGATGTGTCGCAAGATGTGCGCGTTGATGGCAGCCAGGTCCAGGATGAGTACAGCCGAGCCATCGGATCCACCACGTCAACTCCGACCTGAGATAGAAATTAGCGCAAACTGTCATAATTGTTGGTGGTAAAAATTGAATGAATTGTCCAATGGAAATATTTTTTACAACATCAGTGTGTTTTTATCTGTCTCTACAATACTACCATTTACACAGCTCACCTTGGAAACGTTGTAGAAGGATTAGGAACAAAATATAACGAACAAATAATCACAATATCTTAACAGGTCAGGGGAAACGAAACAAGACTAGTGATGTGTCGCAAGATGTGCGCGTTGATGGCAGCCAGGTCCAGGATGTTGCAGAGCAGAATACAGCCGAGCCATCGGATCCACCACGTCAACTCCGACCTGAGATAGAAATTAGCGCAAGCTGTAATCATTGTCCAACGCAAATATTTGTCACAACATCAGTGTGTTTTTATCTGTCTCTATAATACTACCATTTACACAGCTCACCTTGGAAACGTTGTAGAAGTTGACAGTCTCTGGCTTCTTCTTCAATCACTACCAATATCCAAGCATTGGTGTGCTGTGATAAGGATAATTGTAATATTAATAATCCGTTAGTAATAATTAGGAACAATTAGGAACAATATAACGAACAAATAATCACAGAATATTTTGACAGGTCAGAGGAAACGAAATAGAACATAACAATAGGTGATTTTGAACAAACCTGAGGTCCAATAGGCAGTCCAGCTGCCTAATTTGCTTTACGCACTGCAGCCGGGGCAAAAGCTCTTCACCCTTGCAGTGCACTTCCCGCAAACAGGTCGCTTGCATCCTTCACATGCAATCAGGGTCTTATTCTTTTTGCAGTGGCTGTTGATCTGGCATTGCTTCCGTGTTGCGGGCTGTTGCTGGTGTGGCTCTCTCGGAACATGCGCGCATGTGGTCTTCTCTCAGCTCCTTGGCCAGCTGGAGGATGAAGACTCTTCGGGCGATGCTGTTCCCTGTGCACGTCTTGTACAAGATGTGCGCGTTGATGGCAATAATAAAAATAATAACCTATGCCAACCTGGCACCAATGGAGTGGATGTGGAAGTAGATGGCTCAGCTGGCAGAACTGGGGCAGCATTGTTGGGCTTGGATTTTTTACGTCGGGGTTCCTCTAGCTGATAGTCGGAATCAGACGAACACTCCTCCTCGCTCCAGTCCACATCACTCAAGTCTGAAACTTCTCCACCATCAGATTCCCCTTCACCCAGTTCGTGAAATAATGCCAAAGCCTCCTCTACATTCAGTCTTCTGTTTGCTCTCTTCATCTTCTCTCTCTTCGTCCTCTTGATCATCAAATAGCAGGCAATAGCAGACAATACTGACTCAACTCAAATACGCTACTGCTCTGTGTTTTGGATTTAGATCTTACTATATATAGACAATGGGTATTATTGAAGAAAAACAAGAAAGATTGCTTAGCAACCAAAGACGCGCAAAATGAAACCTGCGAAATTTGAAAAAAAAACAAACATTGTAATGTAGCGATGTATGGACATACAGTATGCCGTCAATCTGACCGCTATGGCGTTCCTAGGTATAAATGCTCAGAAATCTTTTGTCTTTTGATTTAGAACCTTCAAACTTTGTGAAAATAAAGTTAACACATATTTAGGAAAAGTCATGGACTGGGGGCCTCATACTCTTTATTTTACCAGAGATATTTGCAACAGAAAACCCCAAACCGTCTGTGAGACCGCCGTGGCACTTCTAGTGTTAAATGCCGCTAGCTCGAGCACCTGGTTGACATGAGAGGGAGACAGCCTTTTGGGAAGAAAGGATGGATTGGGCCAGAGTGTCACCCCTGAACCATCTGCATTCCAGCGCATGCATGACTGGCTTACTGACATGACTGGCTTACCAGACAGCCACCTCAGTTCAGCCTGCCCCAATGGCTCATATGGGGGCTGACCAAGGGTGTCTAGTACCAGGTGCAGATCCCATGAGGGCATTTTGATGGCCCGTGGAGGGTCCAGCCTGTGGGCTCCCTTCAGAAAACACGTAACCAGATAGTGAGACCCCACTGACTGGTTGCCTACTTGAATATGCCCCGCTGAAATAGCGGCCACATAGACCTTTAAGGTGGAGGTACGTCTATTGCCATCCAGCAGGGACTGCAGGAAGCGCAGTATCACAGCCACTGAGGCACCTCATTATGTGCCCTGCACCACTTGGAGAACAGCTTCCACCGGTTAGCATACTGAACTCTGGTGGAAGGTGCCCTTGAGTTCAGAATAGTCTGGACAACTGATTGGTCACAAGCCATTAGAAGTCCAGGTGCCATATGCAACCTTCCAGTTGTGACAGGAGGTCTGGCCTCCTCGGGAGGTGCCATGGCATTCCGTCGAGGAGCCTTAGTAGCGCCGGAAACCATGGTCGGCCTGGCAATTTGGGGCCACTAGGAGTAGCCTGTGGCAGTCTCGTTGGACTCTGTCCAACGTCACGAGTATCAGGGGAATCGGGGGAAAAGCATAGAGAAGTCCCAGTGGGCTGGTCTTCTCTGTCAAGGAGAACCAAAGGGGGCAGTGTGTCGATGCCTCCGAGGCGAAGAGGTCCACCTCTGCTCTGCCGTATTTGCCCCAAATCCTGCCTATCACCTCTGGGTGGAGCTTCCACTCCCCCGAGGGTGGCCTCTGGCGGGAAAGGAGATCTGCCACGCAGTTCTGCACCCCTGGGAGATGCATGGCCCTGAGGCTCAAGAAGCGGGGAAAGGCCCAAGTGAGAAGCTGTTGTGACACCCACAGACACTGTCTGGACCTAGTGCCCCCCTGATGGTTTATCTGGTAAACCATTGAGGTGTTGTCCATCCGGATGAGTACATGACGGTTCCTCAGGGCTGGAAGAAAGGCTTTGAGTGCCCCATATACAGGTGCAGCTCAATAAATTAGAATATCGTGGAAAAGTTAATTTATTTCAGTAATTCAATTCAAAAAGTGAAACTCTCATATATTATAGATTCATTACACACAAAGTGAAATATTTCAAGCCTTTATTTGTTTTAATTTTGATGATTATGGCTTACAGCTAATGAAAACCCAAAATTCAGTATCTCAGAAAATTAGAATATTGTGAAAAAGTTCAATATTGTAGACTCACGGTGTCACACTCTAATCAGCTAATTAACTCAAAACACCTGCAAAGGTTTCCTGAGCCTTTAAATTGTCTCTCAGTCTGGTTCAGTAGGCTACACAATCATGGGGAAGACTGCTGACTTGACAGTTGTCCAGAAGACAGTCATTGACACCCTCCACAAGGAGGGTAAGCCACAAAAGGTCATTGCTAAAGAAGCTGGCTGTTCACAGAGTGCTGTATCCAAGCATATCCATAGAAAGTTGAGTGGAAGGAAAAAGTGTGGTAGGAAAAGGTGCACAAGCAACAGGGATAACCGCAGCCTTGAGAGGATTGTCAAGCAAAACCCATTCAAGAATTTGGGGGAGCTTCACAAGGAGTGGACTGAGGCTGGAGTCAGTGCATCAAGAGCCACCACGCACAGACATGTCCAGGACATGGGCTACAACTGTCGCATTCCTTGTGTCAAGCCACTCCTGAACCAGAGACAACGTCAGAAGCGTCTTACCTGGGCTAAGGAGAAAAAGAACTGGACTGTTGCTCAGTGGTCCAAAGTCCTCTTTTCAGATGAAAGTAAATTTTGCATTTAATTTGGAAATCAAGGTCCCAGAGTCTGGAGGAAGAGTGGAGAGGCACATAATCCAAGTTGCTTGAAGTCCAGTGTGAAGTTTCCACAGTCAGTGATAATTTGGGGTGCCGTGTCATCTGATGGTGTTGGTCGACTGTGTTTTCTCAAGTCTAAAGTCAATGCAGCCGTCTACCAGGAAATTTTAGAGCACTTCATGCTTCCTTCTGCTGACAAGCTTTATGGAGATGCTGATTTCATTTTCCAGCAGGACTTGGCACCTGCCCACACTGCCAAAAGTACCAATAACTGGTTTAATGACCATGGTATTACTGTGCTTGATTGGCCAGCAAACTCACCTGACCTGAACCCCATAGAGAATCTATGGGGTATCCATAGGGTATACCCTACGGGGTATCTATGGGGTTGCTATCAAAGCAACCTGGGCTTCCATAACACCTCAGGAGTGCCACAGGCTGATCGCCTCCATGCCACGCCGCATTGATGCAGTAATTTGTGCAAAAGGAGCCCTGACCAAGTATTGAGTGCATATACATGAACATACTTTTCAGAAGGCCGACATTTCTGTATTAAAAATTATTTTTTTGATTGGTCTCATGTAATATTCTAATTTTCTGAGATACTGAATTTTGGGTTTTCATTAGCTGTAAGCCATAATCATCAAAATTATAACAAATAAAGGCTTGAAATAGTTCACTTTGTGTGTAATGAATCTATAATATATGAGAGTTTCACTTTTTGAATTGAATTACTGAAATAAATTAACTTTTCCACGATATTCTAATTTATTGAGCTGCACCTGTACAGCGCGGAGCTCCAGCACGTTTATGTGCTCCAATGTCTGCTGCGTGTTTCATAGCCCTCTGGCAGTCCTGTGCTGCCAGACAGCTCCCCACCCTAACAGGGAGGAGTCTGTCTCTACCACTTCCCAACGGGAGGGTATAACTCCCAAGGGAACACCTCTGGTTAAATATGCCCTCCTCCATGGTTTCAGGGCGAAGAGGCACTGCTTGGCCACTCTGACACTCCTGCGTCTGTGCCAATTGGGGTCCAAGTGGAGGCCATTCAACAACATCTAAAGGGGACGCAAGGAGAGGGGGCCCAATGGTACCACTGCGGATGCTGCCGTCAACATGCCCAGCAGCCGGAGGAAGAGCCTGTATTCTAACACCTGGTCCTGTCGAAAGCGACATAGGAGGTGTAATATGGCATCCACCCGCTTTGGGGAAGGGGTTACCCCAAGGTAGACCACCCTCTGACTGGGTGTAATGTTGCTCTTGCTGTAGTTTACTACAAGGCCCAGTTGGTTCACATGCGAGAGGAGCGTGGATGTGTCTCTGAGCGCACCCTCCCGGGTCGGGGAAATGATTAACCAGTCGTCCAGATATGGAAGGACCCTCATACCTCTGGCTTGTATTGGTGCCAGGGCTGCTGCCATGCATCTGGTAAATACTCGAGGGACTAGGGAAAGCCCGAAAGGAAGAACCTTGAATTGGTAAGCCTGACCCCTGAAGGCGAAGCGAAACAGGAAACAGTTCAGCCCTCTCAGGTCGAGCATAGGGCGAAACCGCTATCCCTCTTGGGAATCAGAAAATGCATTGAGTAGAACCCACTGAGCTGTGTCTGTAGATCTACCTTTTCGGTGGTGTCCTTTTGTAGCAGGGCGCTGTGTGTGCTTCCTCCAGTAGCTGAGGTGCTGATGAGAGAAGCGTCCGACCGTCGGCCCGGGAGTCTCAGGTCCTACCCCACCAGTGGGGGGGTGATGACGACCAGGCGGCGGTCCCCTTGGCGCCTGAAACGTTGGCCGTTGGGCACGTTGGTCACCTCGTGCCGTTGGTCACCTCGTGCCGGATAGCGTTGGCCCCTTGCTGCGCCTAGGCGAGCAGGTGGCTGAGCGCAGCTGGGATTTGGCACCGGAGAGGGTCTCTGCCTCTGAACCGGCATAGGCCCTCTATGTAATCCAGCAAACTGCTGCCTAGCTTGGCCCGCTTGCACACTGCGCTCCAGGGCCTGCTGCGCTGCTGGGCCAAACATCTCGCCCGGGACCACCGGGAGAGAGCGGAGGGTCTGACAACATGCCTCCGACAGGGGAGACTGGGCCAGCCAGACCTTGCACCTTGCCAGGATCACTGTCGACATCAACCTACCAAGCTCCCTAGACATGAAGGCAAAGGCCTGCAGAGATGCATCGCTGAGGGTCTGAGCTGAGGAGTCTGCACCTGACTGCTGCAGGGTCTGCGACAAGGCCAGTATGAGGTGTGACAGCGAATTCCCAATGCGGCCCATACGGGCAGCTATAGCTCCTTGTAAGGAGGTCATCCGTCATGCGGCACTGCAGCCGGGGACAGCGAGCATCGGGTCTGAGAGCTTCGTCAGGGGAGACCAAGAGGGAGGCAATAGATGGCTCTACCGGGGGCATCCGATCCAACCCACAGCTAGCTGCATCCTGCATAGCGGCCAAAGCCCTACAGTCACTAGTGTCCTCCGCTTGGAGGGGGCACGGCTACATGGCTTAGCCTTAACTAAAGTTATGCATGTGCGGCTAGCCTCTCCGAGAGCAGAGGGCTAGCTCACCGTAACGGCGTATGGGCGCCCAGTTGTACAACCATCAGAAGCAGAAACACCTCTGGTTAATAATACAGTGGAGAACCTCACACTGCCCTGTATGGCTAGCTCCGCCGATCTAGTCTCTACAGCCTGTATGTGAGGCGGAAGCACCCCCAGGTGCCGAGAAATTAGCGGATAATTATTAGCGGTATGCCAGTTAATACAATTTGTATAAAGAGGTTAGCCCTCCGAGCCGGAGAGCCGCCGTATATCAGGAATTGTCACTCACCTGTTTGTGGACTCACTAACCGTATTCGAAGTGGCGTGGCTACGCCGACCGCTCGAGGGTAAGAAGCTGGATTAGGCTCGTCGCAGTCTCTGGCGGACGAAAAAACGTAGCGCCAACCCTTGTGAGACTCCAAGCAGACCAGCCGCCAGCTAACAATTTTGACCTTCTACCGTTTAGCATACGATTGCGAGAAGATAGAAGGAACAGATTACTGGATGACGGGGGTTTTATACTGGGGGCGTGCCCTACGTCATCCCAGGTCACAGGTGACTTTGTTGGTATAATTACTTGACCTGCACTTGTGCGAGATGGACAAGATCCAGTGCTTAAGTACTGCACCAATATTATATCCAATTGTACTAACCAGTAATACCATTACAGGTTTATGAGCAACCCCCCCCACACCCACCACCTCTCTCCCATATAAACCTGCAACTCAAATCAAATGGCTTCTATATGGAGAGATTTATCAACTAGTATTTATTTTATTCATGTGAATTTTCTACAGCATATTTACATTTAATGTTCCTGATACATATTACATGCTTTATGGGGTAATTCCTTTGTAGCATCTTAAATGATACTTTACTTTATTAATTAAATATGTATTAGTAATTGTTCAAGCTCTCTTCCACTGAATACTGTTGACAATGGAACATAATTTAACTAATTCACATTTCTTAGTAACTGTTAAACTGTTCCATAACAACTCCAACTCCAAACCAAGACTGATAGAAAATAGTTTTTATTTTTGTAAAGGATATCTTTATTGTTTCATATAAAATAACGGTGGGGTGAAAACTTGTGGTTGTAGACTAGTAACCAAGCCAAAAGGGCCTGCTTAAGAACATCTACCAATTTAGTAGGGATTTTAAAAAGTTCACCCCCTAAGTAAAATGTCAGCGGGACAAATGTGTAGGTGTTAACCATGGTTGCTTTCACCCTGTCCCTAATCATCTTGTTTGAATTTGAATACCCAACCAGTGTTTCATTTACATGTGAAAGGCTACTCTAGGACTCGACGTGTTGGAAGAGGAGAGGAGTTTTTGTCTGGACATTCCAATTCAACGGCAATTCGCGTAAAGTGACGCAAAATCTGATGTTCCACGGTGTCACGCATCACCGTTCTCACCCGGATATCTTCCTTTTGGTGCAGTGACTAGCACTCAGAGATTTTAGGTGCGATAGCTTGCAGAAATGTTGAGAATTAATGGTTTTTTTCCATGTATGTGTAGTCTCAAATGTTGTCAACGACGAGGTTGTAGTGAGGGCCAGATCATACCAATCAATGAGAAAGAGGGAAGACCCTCACAAACAGAAGGTTTGAGACAGCTAGCTGTGGTTGCAGTATTATTATTATTATTATTATTATTATTGTTGCAGTAACGTTGAACGTGTTTATATATTTAGTATATTATCTTGAGTATTTTGTTTTATGACACACCTATCTTTTGTTACAGTTATGCTTTCAAGCCATGCAGGAGCCTGCTACATTGAAGGCATTCTCCTGCAGCTGTACTGCTGTAAAGTCCTTCTGAAACCATCTAGTGGCAGCACTGTACCAGACAGCACATTACTGTCAGATGGGGATGGCGGTTGTTCCACCACCCCTGGCCTCCAGTAGCACCATACAGACATGACATAGGGCAAGGACCCAAGTAAGTTCATTACTTACAATTAAATTCAATTAAATCTGAAGTGGTTGACGATATGATTGTCTGCAAGCCCAGGAGGAAGTGTTGTGAAGTCCACTTTGTACCAATCATATTCAAGTAGCTTAATTACTGCTTCATGGTTTTCTTAACTCACTGAGGCATTTAACTTTTTTAACTTTGCCTATGGCAATTACATAACTGAAGATTGTCTATTGTCTTTTTCTTTTTAATTCAGGTCCTCTGCCTGATCAGAATGTGCTTGCCCTTGGAACTATGAAGGAGATAACTCCACAACCTCTCCTCTATGCTGGATGGACTCTCACAGCTATCTGCAGTGAACTGCAGTACCATATGTTATTGTTCATCTTTACAAATCTATACAAATCCGAGATTCTGATATTAATTTATCAGTTTCTGATATTTACTGTTCAATCAGGACAAATTGAAATGAAAAACAAATTAAAAAGTATATAGTGAACCGTCAATATTGGTGTTTGTCACAGTTAATAGAATTTGCCTTTCACAAAATTATTTCACTTTCTCATGTTCATATCAGTTGTATGTTGATGCTAACTGCTGTGTTAGGGTATGCGAGGACCCTAGGTGGAGGCTAAACCCTTTGCTAAGCCCTGTAACTCATCTTGACCTAAAAAGATTGCTAGAATAAAGAAGAGGAGCTACAATGTAAACAATAATTTATGAACAATTCAAATTCGTAGTTAACCTATTAACCTTTTGTGAATATTTACATCAAAGTACAAGTGTGAAATTACATTAAGGCAACATCACATGCTGTGTTCAAACTAGCCTAGGCATTCAAAGTCATCAAGCAGCACACAGTCCACATTTGGTTTACAGTCCCAGTCAGACTCAGTGGCACCACAGAGTCCGATAGGTGGTACTCCGTGACTCGGCGAATCACACGTTCCACCAAGTGCAATTATTTGTGTCTGCATGTCCCTGGAAACCTTTATCTGCCATGAGCACATCTCCTGGTTCAAGCAACTCAATCAGCCCTGAGCGACAAGTGATATCGTTGTCCATGATGGAACCAGTGTACAGTTTTGACACAAAGGTAACTGTGCCACAAGGGGCCACACCTAGGAGTCCCTTGAAGATGGTATGGTTCTTGTAGGAGAACGTTTCAGACTGCAGAGTCATTGCTGTGGGGCTCTCACAGTGGATATGTGTGCAGTCCACAATCACTCTGACATCTGGACAGTGTTGATGAAACTCCCATGGAAGTGAGGCATGTACTTGGTTTCTACTCATCCAGGTGGGCAGAGAAACAAGCACTAAATACAGGTAATTTGCCCATGTAAGAATTACCCGGCTGACTGTGGAGATGCTCACTTGAAAAATATCAGCTAGCACCTTTTCCTTCAGGCCAGCTACAACTCTAAAGCAATAGAGGAAGCATTCATCCACTTGAGGCAGCTTTCTTGATGGTTTGCCAGCCGATGGATTAATGGCATCCCAAAACATTGCAAAAACCTTCATCTAAGGGAACCGGGTGTAAAATCGGAAATCTGCATCTGTGGTGCAAAACCTGTCAATCTGCAGTTGGTTGACTCTCCCAAAGCATTGCCTCCAATTGATTTATGTTCTCCACTACACCATCTGGAGCACCTGTTGGGTGAAGCAAAAAAATGAAAACATGAGTTTTGTTAATAAGTACTGTGTTAATAGTACATTAAAAAATAAAGCTGACCAATAAAGTGGCAGGGAACCGCTCCAGCCCATAACCTGACATGAACATCGGTGAAATGTCTGCAAAGTGGCAGCTGCAGCCATTCATGCGATTAATCAAAATGATTGGGCCCTCTACCCTCCTAATGGCCTGAACCTTCTGTACTCCTGTGCTGTTTTCTATGGGGAACG